>CAUJNA010000352.1:0-70715 GCA_963377175.1 Effrenium voratum | reverse complement strand
CCCACGCACCCACGCACCCACGCACCCACGCACCCACGCACCCACGCACCCACGCACCCACGCACCCACGCACCCACGCACCCACGCACCCACGCACCCACGCACCCCCGCACCCCCGCACCCACGCACCCACGCACCCACGCACCCACGCACCCACGCACCCACGCACCCACGCACCCACGCACCCACGCACCCACGCACCCACGCACCCACGCACCCACGCACGCACGCACCCACGCACCCACCCCACCCCACCCCACCCCACCCACCCCACCCCACCCCACCCCACCCCACCCCACCCCACCCCACCCCACCCCACCCCACCCCACCCCACCCCACCCTACCCCACCCCACCCCACCCACCCCCCCCACCCCACCCCACCCCCACCCCACCCCACCCCACCCCACCCCACCCCACCCCACCCCACCCCACCCCACCCCACCCCACCCCACCCCACCCCACCCCACCCCACCCACCCACCCCACCCCACCCCCCCACCACCACCCCACCCCACCCCACCCCACACCCACCCCCCACACCCACCCCCCCACCCCCCCACCCCACACCACACCCCACACCCCACCCCACACCCCACACACCACCCCCCACACCCCACCCCCCACCCCCCACCCCACCCCACCCCGCCCCACCGCACCCCACCCCCACCCCACCCCCACCCCACCCCCACCCCACCCCACCCCACCCCACCCCACCCCACCCCCCCCCACCCCCACCCCCCACCCCACACCCCACCCCCACACCCCACCCCACACACCCCCACACCCCCACACCCCCACCCCCACCCCACCCCACCCCACCCCCACCCCACCCCACCCCACCCCACCCCACCCCACCCCACCCCACCCCCCCACCCCACCCCACCCCACCCCACCCCACCCCACCCCACCCCACCCCACCCCACCCCACCCCACCCCACCCCACCCCACCCCACCCCCACCCCACCCCACCCCACCCCACCCCACCCCACCCCACCCCACCCCACCCCACACCACACCACACCACACCACACCACACCACACCACACCACACCACACCACACCACACCACACCACACCCACCCACCCGCACACACGCACACACCCACGCACCCACACAGCCACACACCCACACACACACACAGACACACAGACAGACAGATACAAGTGCTGGGTTCACCTGCTTGTGTTTGCTTCAAAGTTTTTCCCTCCAACAATCATGCACGCCGACAGCGGGGGTTGGATGGCCACTGCCCACTTTGGTGACTTACTCGCCGGACAGGGTGCAGTGTCAAGAGGATGGTAGTCCAATACCCTTGCTCTAGCTTCCATGATTGTTACCTCCCCAAGCCCTTTTTTCTTTTTCCTGTGGAAAGAGGTTCCCATGGTTGAATCCTTCCCGTTTCAGGACCTGCGATGCATGGCGCTGTCGCCGGAGGGCCGGGAGAAATCCGGGAATCGGGAGGGGGGGGGCGGGGGACTGCAGTTCCCTTCCTGGCGAGATTGAACGTTTGGGTTTGGGGAGGTTTCCTTTGGTGGAGTGTTGGAAAGGGAAGCTGCAGAAAGCATGGGCACCAAAGTGGTCAAGGCGCACGAGTTTGCTAGATGTTGTGGATTACACAAGCAGCGTAGTGTAACTCATTCACTCATTTGTTTGGAGGAGTTGGGGATGTTTGGCCTTCTTAGGATTTCAGGAGGCAGTAATTGGCACTTGTGATCTTGATCTACGAGGAAATGTTGCACGGCAGTTCAATGTAACGCAAGATGCTATTGTCCCAGCTTCTTTGGGCAAGGCGTCTGTAAGCCTACACTTGCACTGCTAGATGCGAGGAGGGGTACTTTTTCCGCTGGTCCGACATGCCCATGACCAAACCTGCCTATTTCAATGAGAGGTGCTTCAAAGGGGATCGTCGTCTTTCCCACTTCGATGAAGCAAGTAGCAGGGCCACAAAACAGAGGCCAATCAGCCGACAAGTCGCCCATGCACACAAGTCATCCACCGGCTTGAACGGGAGCCAAGCCCAGCCGCTCCAATTGGCTCAGCCTCTTGTCCTTCGGCTAAGGCGACTCATATGATATTGTCATCCCAAAATAGGCAGCTTGAAAAGTCTTCCAATAGTTTCTCTGTGAGAGTCACGCAGAATTGGCCAGTCGTAGGCACGCGAAACAGAGAGCGCCGAATTGGACAGCAAGCTGGGAACTACTTGTATGCATTACCTTCTTTTGCTACATGCCCCTTGCTGAGCTGTTCTACGAGCAGGGCCATTCAACACTGCTTTGCCTGCATTGCTTGAGCTCTTGCAAGGTTGGGCTTACGTATTTCTGAAACACGGACAGCGCCTGGGTGCAAAGCAAGCCAGCCTGCAAAACATCTGAGACATTAAATCCTGCAAGAACCCAACCCACCGCAGGATGCGCCACAAAGGAGTCAAACAAATGCATGGGCGCAACCTTTGCAGAGGCACTCAATGCCACGATGATCGCCTCGGCACGTTGATCGCCATGTGCCGGGGAGCTGGATCCCGTCGAGGCGCGCGATGTCGGCTCTGCGGCAGGGCATCCTGTCGGAGCTGCGGCGGGGCAAGTCGGTGAGGCAGCGCCTTGGCGCGCTCCTGCCTTTGGAGGCCCTTGATTGGTCTCCGCCATTGCTTCATCCCGGTTTCATGATTGTTGTTCGGAAACATTGGACACATTTTTGCTTAATGTGGTTTAGTGGTTGAAATCCAACCACTGAACTGCAAAAATTGACAATTGTTTGCTCCCCTTCCAACGTCAACCAAGGTTTCGTTTTGAAGCCTACCAGTTGTGTTCCATTTGGAGGTACCATACCTTGGCTGGGGCCTGCTGAAGAAGCACAGCATTCGGGGGTTTCGAGGCAACAGGTGCAGAGTCCACCTCCAAGCTGGGATAGCTTGGCATTGGAACTTGAACACTTGTCCTTCCAGCCAGGTAGAAGAACAGCATGTTGTCTGCGGGCCTGGGTTCCCTATGAAACCTGAGTTATAATGCCTGGGTTCCACTCCCATAAGTTGACCAAGGAGCTGCAACCGTTACAGCAACACCAGTCTTCTGTTAGGCTTACATAGGGAGAACTCTTGGGCCTCACAGGGCGTCTGGCAGAACCAGCTTTGAACGCATATCACGCAGCTGGATTGCTCCTGCCTTGGTGTCCTTGGGCCCATTCGGGAGAATCGAACTCGCATGCCCAAGAATCCTTCGCATTCCCCGGCCTTCTCGCCCTGGGAAAATCCTGGAAGCCATTCGCATGCAGGGCAGCCCCGGAAACCAAGGATTGGGCCATAGCGACATGTCGCTATTGGGAATAATCGTTTACCGAAGTTCTCCGAAGGGATATGGCGGTATCAGAGCAGCTTGCTGTTAGCATTTTTTTTTAGGGGGGGGGAGGGGAAAGGCTTGGACAGCGCATTTTGCTGCATGGTCTCTTCATGAAAGGGATTGTGGCCCTTGTAAGCTTGCCAATTGACGATTCCAAGCAAACTTTAAGCGACAGGGCCTGTCCTCGTGAAGGACACGATTGTGGAGTTAGATCCCGAGGCCAAATCTTCCAATGTGATGCTCACATTGCGAGAGGGCCC
The DNA here is from genome assembly GCA_963377175.1 of Effrenium voratum. Taxonomy (NCBI): domain Eukaryota; class Dinophyceae; order Suessiales; family Symbiodiniaceae; genus Effrenium; species Effrenium voratum. Next base: position 67,122 of record CAUJNA010000352.1, on the reverse strand, counting down.
CCCCACTATCCATGAACTCCAGACATCAGTTTCACTTCCACACACTGTTTGCACCAACATGGGGCCCTTTGTGAATCCCCAAGGGTTCTTCCCGTGGGGACTCCAAGAGATAGGCCTTAGCTACGGAGCCTGCTGGTCAGGCTGGCCAAATTTGGCCCTCCTATGCTCTCACCTGTAAGTGTTCAAATTTCAGTATGTGGCTGTGGCTCAAAAAACCGGTACCAAAATGGAACCCTGGTAAGTGGAAACATGGACCAACACCTGCGTAATTTCTCCTGTTTAATTTTGAGCCACAGCCATGCGTCAAACCAGACCCCCAAACTGGGGTGGCTTCCTTTTGATCTTGCAGCCAAAGGCACGCCTTGATCGGCACGCCTCCGAGGATCTTGCGGGGCTTGGGGGAAAGGAAGCAAGGCGACCAGATCTTGGCGGCGCTGGAGATCCTGGCGCCTAGTCGGTGGGGTGAGAACCCAAAGAGCCCCCGAAGCCGCGAAGTGAGGTCTTGCAGGTTCCCCACTGGCCGCCTCCTGTGGCTTGCCTTGAGACAAAGCGAAGCCCTGGTTTGTTTTTGTTCTTCTTTTTGCGTGTGGATGGTGGGGATGCTCTAGTCCAATGGCCAGCTGGTGCACAGCCGCACCAGGGGAACGAAAAACGAATCCAGCGGACGTGCCTCTATCTGGTAATGAGTACAGATCCATCGCATCCATGGCAATGTTGGGGCCGGTTTGGAAACCTACGCGTGGTTTTCCGGCTTCCCTCTAAACCATACAAAAAGGGCTTGCACCTTGTCTTGGGCATGAATGTTTGGCGGTAGGTTTTTTTGGGCCTACTTTCAGGGGAAACGAAAAGGAACACCGTTGCGCCATTTTGCTTGCTGGTTCTCAGCAAAGAAATGCCTAGGTTCACTCCCAACACCCAGAGGGACATTCCCTGCTGAGCACCACCATAGTTTGTGGGCCCCCATGGCCCCCTAAAAACTTGGTGGCTCCCAGCTAGCCTGTTAGCTTTTTCGTGTATTGCGGTAGTTTCCATTTAACCCGCTAAAACTTCGGGATCCGAAATCGGGCCACCCAGAAAAAACATGGACGGGCTCGCGCTCGCGCTTGAGGCGCAGGGCGGCGTCCGTCTGGAGGGCCGGGACCTCACGGCGGGCATCACCACCTGCGGCAAGTTGGCGCAGTGGCGGCAGGCGCTGCTTTTGGCGACCAGCGCGCGGAGCTTTCAGGTGCAGCCCAGCGGCCCGGAACGTCGACCCGGACGTCGGGCTCGGAGGAGATATGGCTGTGGCTCAAAGAACCGGTACCAACATGGAACCCTGGGTGGAAACATGGACCAAGACCTGCGTAATGCCCCTCCTGTTTGATTTTGAGCCACGCCCATATCTTGATTGGCATGTGAAGCAGAGCAAGATGGGATTTTTTGGAGGTGTAAAGTGGGGTCAAGGGAATATTTTGAGGATTTGAACTCGCGAACCCTTGGGCCGACGAACGAGAAGGCGCCAAGTGCCGAGCTTTTGTCCAGAAGCTGATTCCCCATTCTTTTCAATCATCGTTCTTTTCACAAACCTGCCGCTTTCCCCGGGTTTCTGGATATTTTTTGGAAAGAAGGATCCCTGGAAAGAAGGGAAATGGAAGGTACCCCTAGGAGTCTTGGCACGAGGCATCTTCGGGTACAACGCCGGGATCAGCGCCTGCGAGCGTGCGGGGCAGTGGCAGCGGGCGCTGCAGTTGCTGGCGCTGATGCCGGCGGAGTCGCTGGACCCTGGGGTGGTCAGCTGCTCGGATGACGCCAGGGGCCAGGGGCGCCTATCCATCCGGGTCGAATCGGCGGGGCGGGGCGGGGGGGTGGGTGGTATGGGGCTGTGGGGCTGTGGGAATTGTGGACAGCCCCAAGTCTTTTGGGAGAAGGCCAGGCATTTCGGAGCCGAGGAAGGGACAATACACACTTGCAATCCCTCTTAGATGGGGGCGGCCGACTTTCAGTCCTTTTGATTCTTTACCACGGGTTTTGTGTAGACCCACCACACCAGAGAACAGGGCCATCGCGGGTGTTCTTCATGCTTTTGCCGGAAGCTGAAGACTCGGGCCAGTCGGGCCTCGCCGGTCTCAAACTCGGAAGTTCCAAAATGGGCCTCGGGGTCCTCAACTGTCCCTGGCCAACCCCCAAAAGGGCTCGTCTCAACAGAAGAGAGAGACCCAGTATCCCCACCCCCTCGAAAATGGAAGTGGGGGGGGAGGAGGTCAGAAAATGACATACTGTGGATGGACGAAATGTTGCACCACCAAAACCATTGTTTGTTGGTATTTACAGGGGAATCGACTCATTCCAGGATTTCCTAGGTGGTGCGAAATGGCCATGGATTTCGCCTCCATCCACATGGGGCGGAACGGCGGCCGTTTCCGCGATTCGAGCTGAAGCCTCGAAGCTGAAGCTTGCGCACTTTTTGCGGACTAGACGCATCCACGCGGCGCAAGGCACGAGAACGAGGGGACCATATGTGAAGCGGGCTGAAGCGGGCTGATCATTATTCCGGCGGTTCTCCGAAAGGCTCTAAGTGGCATCCAAGCTGTGGCGGCTCTCGAGATTGCCCAGGATTTTCTGGTATGTTTTGGTTGTGGAGAGGGCCAAGGCAGTGCCAGTTCTTGCTTCACATTGATGGTGGGGACCTCGAATGACTCGATGTGAAGTTGCCGGTTGGATGTTCAAACAATGCAGCTAGACCTCCATGTTTCCGTCTGTGGACAGCCCGCGTGCCCTAACAATGGCTAGAAACGGGCGTGGTAGTTGAATGTGGTTTGCAGCAATGTGAGGCTTCAGCAACGCCATCAGCGCCCTTGCGAAGTACGGCCGGTGGCAGCAGGCGCTGGGCCTGTTCCAGCAACTCAGGGCAAAAGCACTGGCGCCAGATGCGCCGCCCGGTCCAAACAAGACGGGGGGTTGGGGACGAGGGGGGGGGGGAAGTGACGCATTAAAACTATGACACTGACGCAGGCCGTGGTTTTCTTTTGGGACACGAGATGGCCTTGCAGATGGCCAGAGAGCTTGTCGCATGCCCAAGCTTATGGGGGAGAGATTTTTTGGAGCCGTTTGATTTGAGTCCAGCGCTTTCCTCTTGGAACCCTTAAACTTTAGATTTCCCGGAAGGAATTCTTGTGGGGCTGAATTATGCGGCGGTTGGCGGCTTGTGGCGATACTAAAACGCCATCTATCGTTTCATGTAATTACACAATTTGGACATTTGTGTGACAGGTGCTGATGGTGTTTTTGGGGTTGCGTCATTGTTAGACTGTTTGTTAGAGGAATTTGCTTCTCCTCTTCTTCATTCCGCATAGGACGAATCGCTTCCTGTCTTCGTAGCGATGTTTGTCAGGGATTTTGCTGTCGTTGGCGTACTGTAGCTTGCTAAAACCCATGCCCAGGCTTCGACCCCACGGTAAAGGATACGGGTAGCAGGTTCTTCTGGAAAACGCACGCCCAATGCCAAAGATGAAGTGGTACTAGAGCTCTGCCAGCATTTTGCACTGGCTGTTTGAAGAACATTTGCTTGTAGTTAATGACCAACAAGCCATTGGACAATCGCGAAGGAGTTCTAGCTCCCGCATCACACACGAGATGAGTGTGCTTCCAGACGAGGAACACCCATCTTCAGTTTGCCGGTGAACAACAATTCAGCCGGAAGCAGACCACCAAGGGCAGGCCGACTTGTTCAGACAAGCCCCGTGTTGGATGGCATCATGATTCCCTGCAAGGGGTGTCCTCCACACCACATTGTCTGACCTTCTCAGTCGCCCCCCAAGTCCCGGAGTTTTGTTCAACAAATACATCTATATACATATATATGGTCACCCCCCCCCCCCAGGGCCTACCTTTCTACTTTTTGCATGAAAGAGATTTATTTGCAGATGTTCAGTGTCCACTTGGTTTGCAGATGCCTTGCAGAAAGCACTGTAATTTACGGTGTTTTTGTGCATTGTTTGATATTGTCTCAGATGTGCTTTCTATACTTGATGCAAAACAGGATTCGAGAAAGCAACAAACACGAAAACGGAAAGCGTTTTCAGATGCAACTTTGTCAGTGTTAAAAACACTGTTATTTGCAGTGATTTTGAAGGAAACTGCAAAAACGCACCTGTTTCTTACGTTTTTTGATGGTTTCAGCCTCAAAACCTGCACAGGCTCAAAAAATTGCAAAAAATCCAAACCTGGAAGCTCCAAAACCTGCACAGACTCAAAAACATGCAAAAAATGCAAAACCCAGATACAATGTCAGAGGTCAGGGCTTGATTGGCCTGGACTTTTGCATTTGTTGCATTTTGTTTGAGCCTGTGCAGGTTTTGGAGCCTTGGATGTTTAAAACCTGCACAGGCTCAAAAAAATGCAAAAAATGCAAATCCCAGATGCAATGTCAGAGGTCAGGGCTTGATTGGTCTGGACTTTTGCATTTTTTGCATTTTTTGAGCCTATGCAGCCTTGGATGTTTGAAACCTGCACAGGCTCAAAAAAATGCAAAAAATCCAAACCTGGAAGCTCCAAAACCTGCACAGGCTCAAAAAAATGCAAAAAATGCAAAACCCAGATGCAATGTCAGAGGTCAGGGCTTGAGTGGTCTGGACTTTTGCATTTTTTGCATTTTTTGGAGCCTGTGCAGGTTTTGAGGCGTCCAGGTTTGGATTTTTTGCATTTTTTTGAGCCTGTGCAGGTTTTGGAGCCTTGGGTGCTTAAAACCTGCACAGGCTCAAAAAAATGCAAAAAATCCAAACCTGAAAGCTCCAAAACCTGCACAGGCTCAAGAAATGCAACAAATGCAAAACCCAGATGCAATGTCAGAGGTCAGGGCTTGATTGGTCTGGCTTTTTGCATTTTTTGCATTTTTTTGAGCCTGTGCAGGTTTTGGGGCTTCCAGGTTTGGATTGTTTGCATTTTTTGAGCCTGTGCAGGTTTTGGAGCCTTGGGCGCTTAAAACCTGCACAGGCTCCAAAAAATCACAAAAAAAAACAAATCCTTTACTTGTTTCTGAAGAATGGAAGACAGATTGGATTGCTGAGCTTTTTCACAGAAGCATCGTGCTGCAAAACTTTCCAGAAGTTTCTATAAGCGTCTCGGGCCTACTGCTGCAAAGTCTGCAGCATATTGCCTGTGGCCTCCCACAGGTTGACACCCTTGTGCCAGTAAGCCCATTGGGCCGATCGAATTCGCCGGCTCAGGACGGCGCTCCCGGGGGTGCGGTTGACATTCTTCAAGTGGTTGCGCAAGAAGCCCCAAAACCGATCCACGATTTGCGTGCCCGATTTGACGCGGATCTTGTCACCGTCCGGGGTCTTCACGTCATAGATCTTCGTATAGTGGGGTTTGACCCACTTGACCTTGCCTTGCACGATGACTTTTTTCTTCTGGTGCACGACATTGCAATGGGCCACATTCGGCAGCTTCACCTTGTACGCCTTGGCACCATCCGTGTGGAGCACCACATGCTTGTTCGACAGGAATTTCCGCCCGATCGGCAGCCACTCCCGCTTCCTGATCGGCCCTGGTCCAGGCGCTCGCTTCTTCGTGAGGCGCGGCTTGAGCTTAAACAGCCGCAAAGAGCTCGGGCGTCCCCTCTCCACAAGCCCTCCCCACTGCTCCCATTTCACCACCCGATCAGCCCGAACTGCATCAGGATCTTCACCCTTACCCAAGTCCACCTCGTCAGCCTCCACATCCTTCCATTTCTGGGTGCCACCATAGGTGATGGACTTCTCTTTCTTCTGGACGTAGCGGGCCCTGGCGATATTGTTGTTGGCGTAGATCCTCTCCACTGCCTTGTGGTCGACATCCAAGACCAGGTGGGTAGCGTTCCGAGGTACACCAGCGACTGCGCAGAACAAGATGGCGGCTTGTGTGGACAAAGAAGTAGTTGAGTTCCCGGCGCCAGCGTAGAAGATGGGGTGGAAGTCTTCGATGCGAATGCGAGCCTGGCACTTCTTTGCCCCACAGCGGTGCACCCACTGGCTTCGGTCCTTTCTGTACTCGAGCTTCCCCAAGACACCTTTCCCGCATTTGGGGCAGAGCTTCCCCTTCCACTCAGGAAGGATGCGGTCTTTCTTCAAGAGGTGGATCAGCCTGATGCCCTTCAAGGACAAGAAGTTCATGACCGATCTTCCCCACCTTTCCCTGTGAGGCCTGGACTTCATGGTCAGGGTGCCGTGGCGTACGTACGGAGTCTTGACCGCGTGAGCCTTCGTACTTGCTAGGCGCTTGTTGGCGCGCGCTTTGCCTCTCTTTGGCTCAGGCCAAGGCGCTTGACGCTTGACCGCACGCTTCATGACTTTTTTAGGCATGACGCTACAAAAACAAAGAGTGGCTACACTGACTCAGGGCCAAGATGCTGTCAGAATGAGCGTGCGCAGTGATGCAATACCTGGAGGCAAAAGCAGACAAGTGACAAATGCATCGGCCTTTTCGAACTTGCGCGCTTGCAAAACTGCTTTCCTATCTGGCACCGCGTCTACTCAGCCTCATCACCACTGTTACGCTGAAGGTCACCACCGTGGTCAAAGACATCTTCCTCAGACGCCACGTCCATCTCCTCGATCTCGGTCTCAGCGGGGAAAGCCGAAGCCGAAGCCTTGAGTTTCTTCTTGGGCGGACTCTCCAAGTCGATGACGGTGAGGTGCATGGCCGACAACTTACGGGCGAAGACGTTCGGCTCCTTTTTGATGAGTGCAGGCGCTGGAGGAGCGGAAAGTGCTGAAGTAGAGGATGGAGCAGGCTCTGCAGCAAGGGGCTGTGGCTGCTGATCAGGAACTCGCACCTGGAGGATGGTATTTGGTCCGCTGGATCCAAACAGCCTCCGCGATGCCGAGTAATCGATTTCCACTGGCCTTGGCGGCAGGTCACGACCCTTGTTCTCCATGATCGACGTCATCCAGGCTCGTTCCCAGCGAAGATGAAGGTCCAAGTCGGCCGGCGCGCTGCGATCACCCTTGCGGTACTGCATGTACTTCAAGCCTCCTGAGCTGCGCAACAAAGACTTACTTTCATCGAGGCGCTTGCGTTCGACCCTCACCTCTTTCTCACTAGGAAGACGCCAGTAGAGGAAGTCGTTCGTGATGAGCAAGACACACGTGCGCTTCATGACCGCCATGACGTCAGAGATTGACGAACCCTTCATCCACGCCGGCTCAACCATCTGCATGAACTGCTGGTGAGAAATGGAATACCCTGCGTTCTCGAAGGAGGGCTCTGCGGCGAGATCGATGTCGTTGGACATATAAAGACGCAGCTGGCCCTGCGGGAACTTTGCGGCGCCCCACCTTTCTTTTGTGAGGACCGTGTTGCCCACGTCGCAGAAGCCCTTCAACTTCCTCATGGGCTGTTCAGCCAGTGAGCCATCGTCAAAGATATCCGGACGATCTTGGCGACCAGCTTCACCTCTGAAGAAGTCGAACTCGCAGGCCTCGCGGAAGCCGGGCTCGTTCTTTGAGTTCAGTTTTTGAACCCAGTAGCGTGACATGGCCATCGCAATGGTGCGCCCAAGAGGCGTCTTGCCTACGTTGGGGACTCCATGCATGCCGCAGGCTTTGTCCGTGAAGCAAGGAAAGATTTCCTCCAACACAGTCAAAACCGAGGGCTCCACATCCACGAGCGTGAGGGGGAAGTCATAGACAGGGAGCGCCAAGACGCCGTCGTTCATGAGGTTCCGCAGAGCTTCTTTGATGAGCCGCTCCGGCCAAGTCTGAATGGGACTCTCGTCTGAGATGAACTGCTTCGAGATCCATCTCAGCTGCGTGTTGCTGTGGTGGGTTCTAGGCCCATGTGCCTCGCTCTTCTGTGAGGCCCTGGAAGAAGTTGTTGTTTTTGTTGTCGGACTGCATGCCACCGTTGCCACTTGCCTGAAGAGCAAAGGACTGGACCTGGAAGCCACCCATCTTCTCCAGCATGTACTGGATGGCCTTCTTGGTATTCTTGGCATTGGCTTGCCAGGAAACGGTATGAACTTCTCCACGACAAAGGGTGGAGACGAACTCAGCCTTAACTTGATCCGGGAAGATGATGTGCTTCAGGAGGAAGTGCTGCGCATTAGGAAGAGGAAGAACAACAAGTTGAAGACCATATGACATACCAGGAGAAGTCTTCAAGCGAAAGGGCGCTGGCATGTCCGCAAAGCGGCCATCCTTAGCCGCGCTGCTGACTTGAGATTGCAAAGTAGCATCGAAGGCTATAGGGCCAACAAAGTCGAAGAAGTGCTTTGCCTTGCTCTTGTCCTTGGGATGATCAAGAGGAAGGTCAGTAGGCGAGACAGGACCACGAGGCAAGTCCACGACATTGGGCTTGGACAAGTTCTTGAGGAAGAGCGCGTTGGTGGCATTCAGGGCCGTTTCCAGAGAGATTTCACTGGCTTCTGACATCATTGCTACAAGAAAAAAAGAGATACTTTGAATGACCTGGTTTGAGCTTCTAGCAGCAGAGTAATATATAAAGGAAACTGTGTCTAACATCAAAGAAAAATGTACATATTTATATATATATATGCTCACCCCCTACTGTTGAAATTATCAGTTTTTCTAGACTGTGCAAGTGAAAAGGTAGGCCCTGGGGGGGGGGGGGTGAGCATATATATATATATATGTTTGTGTGTATATATATACACAAAAATTTGCATATCATATACTATTATATATATATATACATGTCCCGAGTGCTGCCCCCCCAAGGATTTGCTATAGCTCCTTCATCAGCGCCTGTGAGAAGGAGGGCCAGTGGCAGCGGGCCCTGAGTCTCTTTGAGGCGGAATTGAATCACCGGTTTCAGCTTCTAGGCGTTACATTTCTGGCGTCGGACTCCCCAGTTTCTTGGATTTCGCACTTTTGGGGCAGACCACGGTTCATTTATGCTAGGGCTGAAGTGTTTCCGACTCTCAAAAAGTGGGGCTTGAAACCAGGAAGACCAGGCGAAAGTGGGACAACCCGTAATCAACGTGCAGGGGAATTCGTCCTCAGAGTTCAAGCCCTACCGGCTGAGCTCATAGGCCCAGGATATCACCGTGCTCGACACCACGGTGTGGGTCAAAATTAGGCCACCAGGAATTGGACCGCAGGTTTTAGTCTTCGGTTCCATTTACCAGGTTTTAGTCTTCGGTTCTATTTTTGACCCACAGCCAAGTAGTGCCCTTGCATCACAAGGCTATTATCAGGGATCCGGCGGCTATGGGTGAAGGATACGTCATTCATGGTGTTCCAGTGCATTGCCTGAACGTTTGTCATGCTGCAAGTGGACAAAAACAACGACACACACACACAAAGCAAAACAACAACACAGCACAACAACACAACAACACAAAACCACAAAAACAAAAACACAAAAACACAACCAACACACAAAAACGTAACAACACAAAAACAGGGAAAACCACAAAGCACAAGCACGCAAAACACACACAAACACAAAAGCACAAAAAAACACAAGAACCACAAGACACACAAGAAACACAAACACACAAACACACAAACACACAAACACACAAACACACAAACAGACAAACACACAACCACACAAACACACAAACACACAAAACACCACAACACACAAGCACAAAAGCACAAAGGCACAAGGGCACAAATGCACAAAAGCAGAAAGGCACAAATGCTCAAAAACACAAAAACACACAAACACAAACTCAACGACAAACACAAACACAAACACACACAAACACAAACACACAAACACAAACACACAAACACAAACAAACACACAAACACACAAACACACAAACACACAAACACACAAACACACACACACACAAAAAATAATAACAAAAAAACACAAAGGCACTAAAGCACAAATACACACACACACACAAAACACAAAACACAAAACCACAAAAACACAAAAATATCAAAGCACAAAAGCGCACAAAAACACAAAACACCCACATACACAAACGCACAACCACACAAAAGCACAAAAACACAAACTCACAAAACACAAAATCACAACAACAAGCAAAAGCACAAAAGCACAAAAGCACAAAAACACAAAACCACAAAAGCACAAAGACACAACAACACAAGCACGCAAACACACAAAACACAAAGAACCACGAAAGCACAATCACAAACACAAGCACAAACGCAAACACAAGCACACACACAAACACAAAGACACACACACACACACACAAACACACATACACAAACACAAGCACAAACACAACCACTTTCTCAGTGCAATGCTTTTTCTCAGTGGTTTGTTTTGCTCTAGGTCCACTCCACTTTGGCCCCGTGCAACTTTTCGCCCAGACGTCTCAAACCTCTTGGCCAATGTGCAGCTTTGAGTGACATCAAGGCGGCTTTGACCCCAAGGTTCCGCCCACTGTACTTCGGCGCCTTTGCTCCAAAAGTTTCCGCCCGCGCGCCGCGGACCGCAGAGCTAAAAAGTCGATCGTCCAGGCCATGGAAAGTTCTTCCGCGGCGGCGAACGTCTTCAGCTGGAGCGCCACCATCAGCGCTTGCGCCAAGGGCTCGGAGTGGTCCAAGGCGCTGGGCCTCTTCGCGCTGATGCCGGAGAAGCGGGTGGCGCCCAACACGGCGCCATGGGGCGATGGGGGCCCCCGCGTGCGCGGGGCTTTTTGGGGTTTCGGATCTTGGGTCTGAAGGGGCCACTAAGGGGGCATCTGTCCAAATTGCCCCTGAAGCAACCGCATGTTCCCTGCTGGCAACGCTTTTTTAGGGAGGATAGGCAAGTGGGAGGCGAATTTGAACCTCTCTCTATCGTTGAGCAAGGGTTGCAAAGTGGGAATTGAAGTTCAGACACAAAGCAGGGGAGGGCTTGGTAAAGCCGAATGTCTTCTTGCGTTCCGGCGGTTTGGACAGAATATTGAGAATGTCCAGAGAGAAAGACAGAGCATTGCCAACCATCAGGCTTCAACTGCTGACAGGTAGCACAGAGGCGTTGCTCCCCGTGTGTTTCTGCTGAGTTTGGGGCTTCTGGTGGCTCCCAGCCATCTCCTTAGCTTTTCAGCTGTGGGTTTAGTGTTTGGGTTTCCATCTAACCACCAAAAGTTTAAAAAGCTTTTCGCACCATCTAACCACCAAAAGTTTAAACAGCTTTTCGCAGGGGATCTGAAAACGGGTGTGGGTCAAAAATGGGTACCCCAAATGGAACCCCAGTAAATGGAAACAGGGAAAACCTGCGGTTTTCTGGTGAATTCATGTTGACCCATACCCAAATGGACAGCCATTTCCGTCTTTTTCGCTTCGTTTTGACCCGGCGCAGGTCACCTACGGCGCAGCCATCAGCGCCTGCGCCAAGGGCAGCCGCTGGGAGCAAGCGGTGGCCTGGCTGTCGGAGACCCGGCGGCTGAGGGCGCTGGATGTGCTCAGCTACAGCGCCACCATCGGCGCCTGCGAGACGCTAGGGATTGGTATATGGCTGTGGGTCAAAAAGAGTTACCCAAAAAATAATGGCACAAGAATAGTTACCCAAGAATAGTGACCCAAAAATAGTCACCCAACAATAGTTACCCAAATAGTGACCCCGAACGTCAGGTTCCATGTGTTTCAGGGTGGGAGCGTAGATGGGTATGGGTCAAAATGAAACCACCAGGATATGGACCGCGATTTGGATTTTGACCCATGGCCATATACCCTCCCACTCTTTTCACATGGAACCTGACGTTCGGGGTCCCTTTGAAAGGAAAATGGTCCAAACCCCTCCCGAACGTCAGGTTCCATGTTAGTTGGTGGGAGGGTATTAGCTGCTTCTCTGTGGAGGTCGGGACCACCTCAGGAAATGGTGTGCTTGGTAAAAAGTGCGGTTTTCCTGTTGGTTTCCACGAACAAATCAAACAAAAAGAGGTTCCTTCAACAACACACACCCGCTTGGCTGATCCCTGGCTAGCCCTGTTTTGAATCGACATTTGGGTGTGGGTCAAAATTAACCCACGAAAAAACCACAGGTTTTGGTCCATGTTGCCACTTCAAAAATGGGCCACCCATTTTGGGGTTACCCTATTTTTGAGACCCACATTTCTGCAGTGGGGGCAGCATTGCATAGCGTTGATAGCTTATGATTGGCATTTGCCCTGGGGGTAGCCTTACCGCCTTGCAGCCATCGGCTTGGATGGAGTGAAGCTCTAAGAGGTCCTCCGAAGTAATTAATCCTCGTTGCTTGCGCCGCCTTTAGACTTACTTTAGACCTTTAGCGCATATGTGTATATATGTATATACAATAACTACAATATATGTATAATGTGAAAACACGCATACATTTATCAGGGCGTAAATTTCAACTCACCCGCCCAGGGGTTTTTGTGCGTTCCAACATGTCACGATCCCTCAGTTGGGGATTCCTCATTTCCAGTTGGACACAGCAACTTGCCCGCTGTATGACAGTGTTTATGTTAGTTAGTGTTTATGTTAGTTCGTGTTTGACAAGCTGACATGTTGACGGTTCACGGATCTTCGGCATCTCTCTTTGAGGTGCGACGTCATGATGAACAGATTCTTTTCTTGCCGTTGGATGGTTTTAAACGGGATTGGTCTCCTTTCTTAAGCACAAGTATCCCGCGGACCGGCCAGAACGGAGCCTACCTGGTTGGGGAGAAAAGGAGGAGCACGGAAGACGCCCGAAACAGGTGGCGCTTTATGTTCTGGTCTGTCTTTCACGTATGTTTTCAGCCTCTTGTAGAAAGCTTAGATGCAATGTCGTGGTCATTCATTTCTATGTGACTCCGGGAACGTCCTATTGAACCAGTTGGCAGCTTTTGCAGGGTTTTGCTCTCTTCATCCAGTGACGAAGAAAAACCTCAGTCCTGCTCCCGCGCGATGCCAACAAGCCACACTGCCAAAAGCAACTGTTTGTTCCCCGGGCACGAGGTTGCCCTTTTTCATTGGGGGCTGGGGGGGAGGGAGGGGAGGGGGAGGGAGCCCAAAAAGACCCCAAAAAAGGCCTTATTGAGGGCTTAATAAGGGCTTATTTGGGCTCCCTCCCCCCCCTCCCTCCCCCCCCCCTCCCAGCCCCCATGACTCTTTTGCTTTCCACGTGTGCTCAGCTGCTTGCCCTGAGGAAGGGCTCGCAGTGGCAGAGGGCCCTGGGCCTCTTCGAGTGCATGCCGCGCATGCAGCTGCGGCCCAACCTCTTCAGCTTCGATGCGGCCTGGCCCATGGCTCGCTCCCTCTGTTGGGCTGAGCGCTTGGGCGGTTGGGCGGTTGGCTGTTTTTGGAGTTCAAAGTTCGGGAGCGGAAAAAAAGGTGGTGGGGACAGGCGGAAGAGGAGTGTTTGTTGGAGACGCGTTGGTTGGTGTTTGCGTTGACGGGCATTTGTTTTCTCCTTTTTGTTTCTTCTCCTTTTTGACTGAGGCGGCCATCAATGCCAGCCAGAAGGGCCGGCAGTGGCAGCAGGCTCTGGGCTTCTTCACCGCGATGCCGCGGGCGCAGGTGGCGCCGGATTTGTACTGCTACAACGCGGTGCTGGCGAGTCTCCACGAGGAGAGCACTGGAGAAATGTGCGGTTGGCTCCTTAAAAGATACATTTTGCCGAATTGAAACATGGCTTTTCCCACCAAAATACAAGGAAACCACCATTTACAAGGCAATGTTCAGGTGTATAATGTAAGGATCCCAGTCGTCGAGTTTCGCCAAAAGATAAGGGTTGTTTTTCGCTTGAGAAAAGCGGAGTCGTGGTTAGATGCGCTCTTGAGATTCAGAGCCAACCCCAGTCTTCTTCAGCCTGGGGCATTCGACTCCCCCAAAACCGGTTTGCCGAATGGCTGTGGGTCAAAACCGTTTTGGGATCTCATTTTGGGGTAGGTGACACATTTTAGTGTATTTTAGTTGGGATTGGGATGTTCACTGGGGGTACGATTTGGATTTTGACCCATGGCCAAATTGGCCATGCCTTTCAAACGGCGAGGAATGGCTGTACAGCCGGGGCAAGCCAACGCCGGGGGAGTTCCTCCGGAGCTTCCAACTGGGGGACTACTTCCGGGTGACCTGAGAAGTCCGGTCACAAGTTGCGGGCTCCGAGGTGTGGCGCGATTGCGACTTTGGTGCATTTTGCCAAGGGATGTTGGGACTGAAACACTTTTTGCCAACTAATGGGTTTTCGGTATTAAACCACTAGGAGTTAAACTTTTAGCAGGGGAGCAGATTTTGCAACCGAGTCGAGACCTGACGCCGAAGACCCCCAGCTCGGCCGCTTCGTCAAGTCCGGAAGATGAAGCTGCGATGGGATCCTCCAGCCCTCGGACTCGGGCGCCTCGGTGGCCTCGGTCGCCTCAAGGCGAGTGAGAGGCTTTGATCTTGTTGGCCTGCGTGGCTCTCGGCGTGCTGAAGCTGATTCAGATCTGCGCAAAGCCGGCGGTCTGAGGTTTCTCTCCCGCTCCAATTACCGCTCCCGCTCTGGCATCATTTGCCAGATCATCAGTTGCATTTTGGCACAAAATGCCGAGAGTGTTGGTGCAAGAATGCAAGCAAATGTTAGATTAGTCAATTTGCGTCAATGACTCTGTGTTGAGCGTTGTACCAATCTAGCAGCATCAACTCGTGTGGCTTAAGTTTGGTCAACAGTGCATGAGGTTTGGCTTACCTAACGAGGAGAAGGCTTATGTTTTCATCAATTATATAGTCATAGCAGCCAAGTTGCCACCCCAAAACCACTTCGTGGTGCCTTCCAATAGGGGGCAGTTCAATTTCGGCTCTTCAGCCGGCCGAGCTCGCTTCTTGCTTTGTTTGCGGGTCGGGCATGCGTTGACCCAGCTGAAAGAGCGGGAATCAACACAAGTGTAAGACAAGGTGAAAGGATGCAAAGGGAACCCTCAACCCCAAACCTTGGTGGTTCCCAGCCATCCGGTTCCTTAATTCGCTTTGTAGCTTTTTCGAGGATCGGAAAACGGACAGCCCAGAACTTGCTGGTGCTCAGAAGATTATTTTTCATGGGGTCATTTCCTCATTTGTTGCCCATCGCACCAGCAAGAGAACCCCCCCGCCAAAAGAAAGAGACAACTCACTTGCCCCAAAGCCAACCTTTTGACCTTTTTGGCAAATTTTTAGTTGCCCCCAAAGGTGATCACCTTGTATTTCTGGGTCCTGGGCAACTGCGAATCCTGTCCATTTCACCCACTGTGAAAAATGAACCCAAGGGTCCCCGTTTTAAGGCAACCATCGGGGATGGTTTTTCTGGGGGTCGGCAAACCGCCCGTGCCAGGCGCCTTGGTCGCTGCCGGGCGGCGTCTCTGGCGCTGGCCTCTGGAGGAGGCGGCGCGAAAGGGGGTGAAGCGGGGCCTGAGATCGCAGGTTTCGGTCCTTCTTTCCATTTGCCGGGGCAACCCATCTCGGGGTTACCATGTTTTTTTTTCCACAACCGCAGCCATAATTTTCGGGGGGGAGGGGGATCGAAAGGTCCGTGATACATGGGACATGGGGGACCTTCAGTTGGAAATCCACTAAAAGGATGCTATGGTTGGCCACTAAGTTGTAAACGCTTCGCGTTGTCCGCCTCGGCCAGTCCGCTTTTGGCTGGCATTGAGGTATATACAGTGTTTTATTTAGTTTGATGGAGTGAGCAGTTTCTATGGGATTTGCCAGTTTTTTGAGGGCATTCGACCGGTTCTAGACGGGAAGTTGACCGGTGATTTGATCGGCTTAGGCGGGGGACTTGACTTCTGCGGTTTTTAAGGGGATTTGACCGGAGTTGGGCCGGTTGACCGGCCTCTGGATGATTTGACCGGATTTTGCTCAAGAGGCTCTCAATTGGGACTGAAGGGACTATGTGAAAAACAGGGTAACCCCAAAATAAAGACTAAAACTTGCGGTCCATTTTCGTACCCATATACTTGGTCGTGGCTCAAACAAATGTTGCCCAACATGGCACCTTGGCAACAGATGAAAACCAAAGATGAAAACCAAAGATGAAAACCTGCTGCAACCTCAAGCCCTTTAATTTTGAGCCACACTCATTTCATGTTTTGGGCTGACTAAACGCAAGGCGCAAATCGTAAAATTTGGAAGGTACTCTCCAGAGTTGGGCCGTGAAGGGTTGCGGCCCAAAATGCCCTAGTCCTTGTGCCCTGCGGATGCAACATGCTTGTTGCATCCGCCGAAGGCTTTTTGGCTTTGATAATCATCTCTACGCCAAAGGTCGAAGTGTTGATGCAGCCATTGCCACTTTTGGGGACGCACGCGCCGTTACAGTTCAAATCGGCTCTATTTTCTGGAGCGTTTCCGCATTTCCGGCATGATCAGGAGCGGACGAAATGGCTGGTTCACTTCGCATTCGCGTCTTAATGACTTGGGCAGGCTGCTTGATTTGCTCGATGCATGCCCGTGTTGCCATACAGTACTGCGAATCACCACGCTGCCTATTCCCCGATCAAGCTTTTACACGAGTCGCTTGCTGCGCCCGACTTACTTGGCTCCTGGCTTGATCTTCTGTTCAGTCTCCTGGTGGGTTTCAGTTGCAGCTGGCAAGGTGACGTGGAGTGGCCCTGGTGAAGGATCATACCAGATCCTTATTGGTCGAGGTTGCGATCCAGCAGGTTTGTTTCCCTCTGCGCACTCCAGCACGAATATCTGCGTCAGATCTCCTCCCAGTTCACAGCCCTTCCGTGTTGACATGCCCGGCGGAGCGATGTGATTCTGTTTTGCAGGCCTCTGGTTTTTGTTCACTTTGTGGTTCCCCTTGGTTGGTTTAGATTGGTTTGGATTTGGATTTGAACCCCTGGGAAACTTTTTCTTAACCCCCCAAAGCGACAATCTAAACCACCAATGAAGCTGAAGTTCGGAAGGAAAGCTTGGGACCAGGAGTGCGTGCTTGCTGTAAGCTCCATTGCATGATCCTGAACCAAGCCACCGGGCCAACGACGCCACCCGTTCTTTTGAGGGAGGCTCAGGGAAACCTCCGATGCCAGGCGAAGGGGCAGCTGAAACCCCTGGCGCCGGAGTCGCTGCTGCTGGAGGCCTGCGCGAGAAAAAGAAAAGGCCACGAGAGGATGGGTTGGGGCGAATTTGGGGCACAAATGGGGCTCTCTCTCTCAGTTTTTGGGAGAGCCCCGGAACCCCCCCCCAAAAGACTTCCGAAAACGCCAAAAACCTCCAAGAACGCGAAGTCACCAGTCACCTGTAAGACCTTGAAACGGGCGCTTCGGTCAGTCGGCTTCGCGCGCACGGGTGTGTGTGCTGGTGCAAATGTGCGGAACTTAGGCAACCTTAAAGGCACTCGCACGGCTGCACGGATTGTATTGCTTGTCATTGCTCTCACTCTGGTATTTCCCCCATCTCAGTTCTCGCCCGACTTGACAGCCAATTGAACAGGGAGTTCTCTAACAGTACGGGAGTAGCCTAAATGGCTTTGTCTCAAAATAGGAATCGGACCCCCGATTTGGGGGATGTTCCTTTGGCGTCCCTTCAAACCAATTCTCAAGAGACTCGCCCAAATACGAAACTCGACATGCTTTGGACTTCCTTCCATGAACGCGATGTGGATCCCGGCGGTGTTGTACAAACTCACTGCCGAAGCAGCCACCGTTTGCTTGTCGCCTGTCTTGCGGCGAAGCATTCGCCAGGATCTGGACGCGGACGAGGCACCCGAGATCCGCGCGAGAACCTTCGGTGGGCAAAACATGTTGAAACCACCAGCCCCTGGCTGCCGATGCAAGTTGCTGCAGCCGTCCTTTGGGTCCCAAGCTTCTTTTTTTTGAGCGCCTGCATCGAGTTTGTTGGTTTCCTGCA
The DNA here is from genome assembly GCA_963377175.1 of Effrenium voratum. Taxonomy (NCBI): domain Eukaryota; class Dinophyceae; order Suessiales; family Symbiodiniaceae; genus Effrenium; species Effrenium voratum. The sequence goes on along the minus strand of CAUJNA010000352.1, from coordinate 49,414 downwards.
TTGGGATGGACGTGAAAGGCTACAGCCGATGGTTTGGGGTAAGGCTCTTCCGACGTTGAGACGCCCAGTCAGGGGTCGACAGATCCTCACCAAAGGGGTCCATTTGGCTTCTCTTGTTTATGCGGGCTAACGGGTATGCCTTGTGTTGACGGCACAACAAAAAACAGCCTATGTTGGGGGGTTCCATCAATGTGAGTGAGACAAACTCATATGAATACCTTTTTGGGGTCTGCGCCCACATGTTGGCAGGGCCCTGCCCATTGGCAAGCGCCCAACCATGAATAACCTTAGCCAGCAATTAGGCGCAGGGAATCCCCAAGAAGACGGTGCTCAGTGGTGAGGGGAATTGCTTTTACGACCCATCCTTCAAGTGTTTTCCTGCAAGATCCCTCCCCCCTCCTCCCCCCGAGGAAAAACAAACAAACAAACAACAAAAAGCAGGTCGCACATGACCTAGCTTCCCACAGAACTGAGCATCACTGTTCCCACAAACTGCGTGGCCTTCCTTCCATCAAGCCTCCCGAGCCAGGTGTGTCAGCTCCGGTTGCTGCCGTTTCGGCGCCTGCTGCTGCTGGGTGCGCGGGTGGTGTGGAGCTTGGCCTTTTTCGGTTCGACTGCCGAGGTTTTTCTCAATAGGGAGGCGATTTTAGTCAGGGGGTTTGCTTATATGTCTCTTGTTTTGGTAGTTTTTATACATCACCTTTCTGGCCCATTGAAGGTGAGTTTCCCTTGGCAGGGGTGATGTTTTGAGGGGAAATAGAGAGAGCCCTGATAGTGGTAAATAACATTTTCGAACTTCTGTTGGCCAGCCCACTCAATCGGAAGTGAGAAAGGAACGCCCATGATTTTCGACACACGGGGTCTCCTGCAAAGTTGCCTGCATGGAACTCAGCTGGAAACCTGGCTTGAAAGGCTACAGAGTAAAACATAGCACTCCCTGGCACTCCCTTGTGCTTGCAGTCAAACACATGTCAATATAAACACCGTTACTTCGCCGCCCGTCCTCCGGATTCAAGGTTGCTGACCAAGAAAGGTGTGATGCCCAAAAACTGCCTCCATTGGATCCGCCGTTCTTTGGACTCGTCCGATGGGAACATTGAGATGGGGTCTCAGGACATATTCTATAGCAAGCTTGACCAAACATGAAGCAGAATCTAACAATCGGATTGGTGTTCCGTTGGGGCAAGAGGAGCGGCTAGGTTCCATGACAGCATGATACGCAGTCACTGTTCGGGGCCTCTTCGAAGGTGTCACACAGCGCATGCCTGGAATTCCCCGGCCCTGGGTGACACGGTGGCCTTTGAACCGGAAACAGCAAGAGGCATTTGGGAGTCGTTCTAAATTGCCAGTCTTAAAATTAAGTAAAGGGAGGTTCTGAAGGTCTAGCGCGAAAGGAAAACACCGCATCGCGAAAGGCCGGCGAAAGGAACGCGAAAGGACTTGAAACATAGCGAATACATGGTAGAACCCTCGTTTGGGCTCGGAAACAAGTTTTTCAGGACTGGTTTGTCACCGCGAAAGGAAAACATGGGCCGCGAAAGGACCGCGCAAGGCCGGCGAAAGGGCCGTTTCCAGGAACTTTTATTTTGAACAACCCCCATTTGGAAGGTTGTTGATATTCAGATACACAAAGCGCCTGGTGCCAGTTGCGTGGCGCTAGCTGTGGCCAGTTCACAGCCATGCAACTCAAGCAAGGCATGCCGAACATGGACAGACAGGGCGCCACGATCCACAGTTTTTTTAAAGAGCACACTGAGCCAGAGGCTCATTCATGAGTACGGCTGTTGATCATACCACAATCAATGACAAGGGCGCTTTCTTCTTGCTCGGTGATTTTGGGGGTCGCTGCTCTATGGAATGTGTGCAACCTTTCAACATGCGGATCCCATCATCAATGTGGACTTAGAAGTGTTGCGAAATCCGTTTCGCACCACTTTGACACCTGGAAAGCCATTGTTTGTTGGTATTTGCAGGGGAATCATTATTCCAGGGTTTCTTAGGCGGTGCAGGATTCGTCGTGGTCAGCCGTTCGAGGAGTCATAGCAACCTGGACCAGCTTGGGCAAACCTCACTGAGTCACGTGTAAGCGCCGCTGGATTTCCCTTGGCAGAAAGAGACCCGTATGCATTGTTTCAGTGAAGGGGTGTAAACAAAAGATAGCTGCCCTCCCAGCAAACGTGGAAGTGCATAGACTCCTTTTGGAAGACTGTTTGCAGGATCACGATGGAAAGCATTTTTACTTTTACACTTCTTGGTGGGTACGTAGATTTCCTAGACAAAAAAGCGACAGCAGCAGCAGCTGTCGCTTCGAGGTGACACTCTGCACTGTGGAGGATCCGCTGAGGCCGTGGGACGCAGAAAAAATCCGATGCTTCCTGCCATAGCCAGGGGACACCATGTACACCCTAGGGAAACGAAGCCTGGAGAGTCAACCTGTGACTCAAAAAGGGGCTCTTTTACATCCTGGCAGTGAGTTCCGACAGAAAATCTCTGACATGTCCGGACGATAGCCACGTGAAATAAACAGCACTCGCAGATTAAGCGGTGCTGCAAGGAATTCTCAGAGTCCAGTTTCTGGACGTTTGCCAAGGGCCAATCTGTGGAAGTGAAAATGGCTCTCAAGTTCTCAGACGCATCACAAGCGTATCCTGACGAGCAGACTGGTAGCCAGAGGCAGACATATGCCGAATGAAGCGGCTTCCATGTGCAGCGTGTACACCTTGGATTCAAATCAGCACTTCAAGCCGCTGGTCTTTTTAAATTTGTCTTCTCTCAATGCCCGGCTACTTGGCCACAGTCGGCATGGCAGGCGCACAAAACCACACGCGGCTTCGTGGGTTCAAGCTTCCCTATGCCAAGTTCAGACCCAACGCTCGGCCAGCGGCGGCTTCTGCCCAACCCAGGCTACACACCTTGTTTTGCTCACCGCTCGGCCAGCCGCATTGTCTTTCAACCAGCCTTGGAGTACCTGTGCTTGGTGCTTGGCGTTTGGCCTTGCAGTTGTTTTGGCCTTTGTAACGCATCTCTTTGTCGGCTTTGGCACGCTTTAGGTTCGTTTTGACCTGGCCGCAGGAGCCGATCTGTGAATTCGTATCTTGCGATTTACAAGCAAACCCTCTTCGAGAGGACACGAATGGGTCGCGCGTGCGAGAGGAGTTCGATGATAGTGCCCAAGTTTTTTAGCCATGAGGTCATGCTGTGTCATGTCTTCACATGGGAAATCTCTGTTGCTCCTTTTTCAAAGTTGGGCCAAACGGGACCCGATCATTGAAGGACTTGCCACACCTCTGCATCTTTGGAACTCCGTGCCACCCCGTGCGCGGGATGCCGGTTTTGTTTCCACATACCCTCCTGACCCCAAAAAGGATTTTTCCTTACCCTTGAAACAGAATACTCCCAAGACCCTGAAAGGGTCTTGGGCCACTCACGGACTCACGGCCCGCGGCCGCGCGGCCCCGCAGGCTGCGGCTTCTGCGGCAGCTGCGGTTTGAGACGGCCCTGAGGCGCGGGGTTTCGCGGCTTTGGCCATGGACGAGTGACCTGTGTGGAGCGGAAGTCTCCACATGTGTGTGCGTGCGCCTTTTTTAGGGGGCCGAGAGGGCGGAGTGTCAATTGAAGCTTCCTGGATATTGGGGTGTTGTTTTGGGGAAAGCAGACAACACTTGATCATGTAAGTCATATAGCTGTCCATGCGTTTGAATCTATATACATACATATAATATATATATATATACACACATATACATACATATATATATATGTATATATGTATATACACACCTGTAGCCGCAGTTCTACATCTTACTTCTCTGCAAGTTCAACAGATCCTTTCAAGGGCAGGGGGGAGGATTCCTTTTTGAGGGGGTCGCCAATTTTCTCACAAAAGGCGGCAACACGACCCCCCTGTTCAAGGGGAACCTTCTCATTCCCTCGCCGTTTGAGTCTGTCTGGGCAGTTTCGAGCCGACTCCCGACCTGGCCGGGAGCCCGAGAGGGAGCACGTCAGACCCCTGGAATACCTGGAAAAAATATGGCGGCTTTTTATATGTCTTTTCCAATCATGAATGGCCGTTCTTCAAAGCGATCCCGCCCGCGATTTTTCTTCGTCTTCCGTTTCCGTGGGAGGATCCCTTTCACAGGTGTATCCAGAACATAAGGATTTTTTCAGTGAGGACGTGGTGTGTGTGTGTGTGGGTGATTCGCGCAACCGAGCTCATGCTAGTCAAATGGGGTGATGTAACGGAGATGCAGCACGGGCCCCACGAACAGCCTAGTTTCTAAGGACCCATAGATGCAACCGGTGGAGAAGGATTGCCTAATGCAAGGAGGAAACGGTCACATGCTTGAAAGATAGATTGGCAACTGTTGAAGTTACCCGACATGTAATTCGGGTCCGTATGGACGCTTCCTACGAGTGTTCCTCGGTCTGACTCCAACATGAAGCCGTGCCGATACCTGTCGTAAGAAGCTCTGGGGCCGGACTACTTTCTGCGAGTTGTGATTTCAAGCTTTTGTTCTCCAGTTAGGATTCCACAGATTTCGAGCCATTCTAGGGTACCTTCCCCATTCTTTTCAGGGATCTTTTTCTACAAAACCTCCGGAAACCCAGGGACAACGGCCGGTTTTTTGGAAAGAACGATGGTTGAAAAGAACGGGAAATCAACCCGTAGAGCCATGGCCCCATTTCCTTTCCTTCCCGCTCTCAGGCCATTTGCTGTGCCAGCGAAGGCGAAGGAGCCGAGGCCGAGTTCGGAGACGACTCCGAAAAGCCCACGGTCGGAACTTGCCTTGCGTACTCTCATGCAGATGAACAACCCCAAAAGAAAACCATTTGTAGAGGAACCGTCTCTTGGGAAATGGCCCCACGTTGGGTTCCATTTGGTAAGTTTCACCTTGCTCGACCCAACCTGTTTCCTGCCATCGCCATCGCACCGCGAGCACCGCGGCCCATTTTGTGCTGTTTTGTGTGGATCATTAGATCTCATTAACTCAGCTTGCTTGGATCTCTCGGAGTTGAGTCATTGGAACAGTCCTGATGATTCTGTACTCCGCAAGACTTGTTGTTTTGTTCTCAATGTCCTTGAGGCAACCTCGGCCTTGGGTTCTTGGGTTTGGTGTAGTTGCGGCTCGAGCCTACAGGGAGCTCTGAGTTTGAGGGTGTCTTTTTTTTTCCGTTACTCTCATCAATCGGTTGCGGGACTCGGCATGAGTCTTGAGGTTCTGTTCCCGAAGCAAAGTTGCAAGCGAGACGATGTGTGAGAAAAGTCAAGGGCTCAGAGCCGAATTGGGCTCGACTGGGCTTCAGGGTTGCCTTGCCGACATTTCAATCAGCATAGGCTGTGATGGATTGAAACGAATGGAAGCAACGGAGAAAGGAGGCTTTCCGAAAGCGGCCTTTGTCGAGTTATGAGCAGATCAGAGCCTCTGAGCAATTCTATGGAGGAGCTCCCTTGACCAGGCAAGCGGCGAATCCTTTGGGCTTGCCATGGCCAAATCCCTGAAGATAAGCATGAATGCCACACATGGGTGTGTCTTTGAAAGGTACCCATCTCAGGGCTGTTTCAAAGAGAAGGCAAGGTAAGCCGACAAACAAATGAGGCGTCCCTCCTTCCATATTTCTGGATCTACTTCAGAGCCGTGGATCGCGTTGAAACCTTCACTGCCATTGCCTGCCTCTCAGCGAGTTTTCCCCCGCTTCCATGTGTCAGATGGATCTCCTGCTGCACGGGGTGGTGGATCAGGAGGAATGGGAAGGGAAGGGAAGGGAAGGGAAGGGAAGGGAAGGGAAGGGAAGGGAAGGGAAGGGAAGGGAAGGGAAGGGAAGGGGGCAGGGAAGGGAACGGAGAAGGGACAGTCCAAATTTCAACATTTCTGGGGCAACCATAGAAATGGCCAACCAACTTGTACTTCCCAGCGAGTTTGAGGAGGCAGCCAATGGAAGCACGAGTTCAAACACCTCAAAGTAGACACCTCGGTGACCAAGGGAAGGATTTTTTTGGGGACAGGCTTCTTTCTCTGATGATCTCTTTAGTTTTTGGAGTAGGCAACTTCTGAGTGCCACAGAGAGAGATAGACTGACAGCCTGACAGCTTTCTGTTCAGCTCAACCCTGGACCCGTAAAAAGCCGGAGATGCGTGTGCCTTTTTTGAGGCTCGGCGCTTTCGGGGTTGCGTGCCGCACCTTGGAGGGTTCCCCTTCGAGCAAACCCAAAAGGCGAGAGAACGGCTTTGCGAGTTGAGCTCAGCTTTTTAAGGACACAACCCATCTAGGGCTTGCCTTGAGAACCCCCCCCCCCAAGTGAAGCCGCAGCAGAAAATGGCTCCCAGAGTCTTGCCATCCCACCTTCCCAGGCCGCTGTCTTGTCCAGCGGCATGTTAGACCCTGATTCGCTCGTTCGCCGGGTGTTTTCCTGTTTGGTTTCCTTTGCAGGTTGGGTCCAGCTTAAACCGCCCAAGGCCGAAAGTGGCGCAAAGGCCCCTTCAGAGCTCGTGCTCAGAAGAGATATGGGTGTGGGTCAATAGTAAACCACCAGGGGACCGCAGATTTTAGTCCATGTTTCCATTTACCAAGGTTCCATTTTGGGTACCTAATTTTGACCCACAGCCAAATGAAAATATTTAAGAGACCTGGACTCTCATGCTGAGGCCCTTGCCCGGCACCAAAATGCCAAGAAGTTGGCATGGCGTGGTTCGCAGGGTTGCAAGCTTCCATTTTTTGCATGTTTTGTTTTTCAGTAAAACAATTTCCCCCTTGTTGGGTTTAAAGGGAATCTATCACTACCGGATTTTTTTCATTTTTGCCAGGGGTCTTAGCCAAATGGAAGCAAGGTCCTGAGGTCGTGTTGTTTTTGGCTACCAATCTCCTTCAAGAGTTTGGCGCGCAAACGCGCCCTAGGATGCATGCCTCGTCTCATTTCTGAGGAGCCGAAACTCCCTTCCAGAATCCCCGCAATGCGGTCTTGTTGAAGTCAGCGCACGCGCATGGCCCTCTTCCGTGTTCATGTGTTTGTCACTTTTTCTTGGGGTTAGATGAAGCTTCAGAGAAGTAGGCGCTCAACAATTTATACGAATAGGACAATGACGGCCAATTCTCACATATTTGAGATCTCCCAAACCCATCCTTTGAACCATTTGGACACCGTTCTGTTCTCATTCCCCCACACATAGGCGTCCACTCTCACAAATCCTTTTGGGGGTACCCCTTTCTCTATGTCTATAGAGTTGGATTTGTAGACTTCAACTCTTGGATAGAACCTGGAAAAAAGTAAGCTTTTTTTGTAGGCTTTGTTTATAGACCTCATCTTTCCTTTGTAGACCTCCTTTTCACTCTCACCGAGGAGCCTTTGAGCTGCTTCTCGGTCAGCTGGAAGGCTGGTTGCTCGTGTTGTTTTTTTTGGAGGCTGCGCCCCGAAGATGTGCGGTAAGCCCGATGGAATTGGTTTGGAAATGGTTTGGAGTTGGTTTGAAATTGGATTGGAATTGGTTTGGAGTTGGATTGGAGTTGGTTTGGATTTGCAGGAAACGCCCTTGCTACAAGAGTGGAGAGTGAATGGTTAATCCAAACCAGTGAGCTCCAAGCCACCCGTTTCCCCTTTGGTTTACCTGAAACCCATAAGGGTGTCCCACACCACGCGTGCTTTCAATGGAGGGTTGCGGACCTTCCGGACGGAACCGCTCTTTGGATCAGATGGTTTGCTGAAGACCGCGATGTTTTTTTTCCAGTGATTCAGTGAAAGGAAACTCGGCCCTGGGCTGGTCAAGTTTGAATACCCACAACCTGACCGACTCGAGGCTGGGAGTGGGCGATTTGCTCCAGTTGACTCCTTCAAGAGCACCCCAAATTTCGGCCTCTCTCCTTCAAGAGCACCCCAAATTTCGGCCTCTCTGAGACGCACTCTCTCTTTAAACCATTGACATGGAACAAAAGGTCATGTCCCCCCAGCGGTATCAGGATCCGGGGATGTGTTGATACCACAACGCATTTGCTGCGGAAGAGATTCCAAAGTTGTATGATATATGATGTATGACATGATATCATATGCTACGACATGATATGACATGATACGACATGATATGATATGACACGATATGATATGATATGACATGGCATGACATGTGACATGCCATGGTATATGGGATGATATACGCTATATGCTATATATATATATATGATAAACATATATATATATATATATATGATGTATACATGTCTATGCTTTACAGTGCATCATATATACCATATATGATATGATATGATACATGGCATACGGTATATTGTGTATGGTATAGTGTATATGACACGTGACATACGATGTACGGTATAATATATATGATTCACGATTGATGATGCGTGATTTGATGCAACCCAACATACCACAACAAAGCACAAACCCATACTTCAGGAGGAAGACCGTGTTGTTCTGGTATCACCTGTCACTAAACCCATTGCAGTGTCTAGGGGCAAAGGGTCGCGCCCAACACCAACGAGGAATAACCTTTTCCTGGTGTTGCACGATGCAACACAATGCAATACGACATGACATGGTATAATGGGGTACTACGTGATATGACATGGTAGGGTAAAACATGACATGAAATGACACGACACGACATGACATGACACGACACGACATGACATGACATGACACGACATGACACGACATGACATGACACGAAACGACATGACATGAAATGACACGACATGACACGACATGACACGACATGACACGACATGACACGACATGACACGACATGACACGACAGATTTGTTCACGTGTGTGGCGACCTCATGCCCAAGCCAGCCTCGCATCAGCGGTTCGAGGCGCCTTCCCCGGCGCCGTCTCTTCCGGCCGTGGGCGAGTCGGCGCGCCTGGGGCCCAGATGCGGACCCGAGGCACTGGGCTGATGTAAGCTCCAGCCAGGCTAAAAGCAATGGGGTGAACTACCCTCCCTCCAACACTCAGGATGTTGAAGAATGGGTTTTGGAATCCTTTCCATTTTGGGGAAGCCCCAACAAGTCCTAGGTGGTTGAAATTGGTGTGGAGTTGAAGCCCTGGTGTCTTAGCGGGTAAATGGACACTCACCTCCGAACCACCAGTCCAAACCACCAATTCGAGGGAAGCTGATAGGGACATTCGCCGCAAAGGGCTCACCTACCCTCCATCAGCTAACATGGAAGTGCACAGATCCCGTAGAAAGACTACTTTCCTCTGGGAAAGGGCCTTTTTGTTGCACTTCCGTGTTAGTTGGTGGGAGGGTAATATTTCTTGCTGGTGGCTTGAGTAAGCTCACTTTTTGGGCTGATTTTTGAGGCGTTGAGCTTCCACAAGAGGAGTTGTTTTCTTCTGTTTTTACAGAAGATAGGTAGGCTCCTTTGTTTTTTTTATTCTTCTTGTTTCTTCTTTTTTTTCTTCCCTCAGTTTTCGCCAAAACATGTTAAAATTGGAAAGCACCCGGGCAAACCCTGTGCTTTTTTTTGGCGACTTGTTCGCTTGCCCCAAGTCCCGGCTTGGCACTTCCGGTTGCGGCTTGGCACTTTGTGCAGGTCTTCCTTTGGAGCCTGCACTGGCACCATCGGAGTTTCGCCAGGCAGGGAATGAGAAATGGCGCGATGGCTCTGAGACAATCCGCAAGATCCTTACCTTGGGATACGCAAGGGACTGGTGGGATTATGGACTAGGATTGGCCATTTCTCAGTTTGAACAGCCCAGATTGAGGCTAGCAACAAGAGCGACACACACTCCAGATATTTGAGGCCAAGAGCGTTGTGGCGCGTAGTTTGTGCACGAGTTTGACATGCATGTGCTGTTGTTGCAGCCTCGTGTTTGGTAAGTGACCAAGCAGCTGGGTGAATTCAACATTTAAGGGGCCAAGCAACCAAAGACGTGTGTAATTGGTATAGGATCCTGGTAAACCAAACATCTTGTCGCATGAAAGAACATGTTTCCTTATCAAGCACGTCAATGGAAGCTGCCTTCTGTATTCCATGCATTCTGAAGCATCCAGCCCATTCCTTTGTAACTTGTATCCCTCACCTTGCCTGCTTCATTTCTTGTCCATCTTCATACGAAGAACATGGAGTCTGCATACGCAATTGGGTTTGTGTCATGAGGGCACCGCGCAACGGTTTTCCTTTTGTTTCCCTCCGGCAGTGGGTCTTGCCATGCAGACAGATGCATTTTACTGGCAGGCTTGAATCTTCAAGCTACCCTTGCCCAAAGCTCACACAATCCTTTGAGCTGACAGGACGTGCTAATGGGGCATAATATGAACAATTGCTCCTTTGTTCAACCAATGTCCCCCCTTGTGGGAACGCAAGGGTCAAGGAGTTCAAGCAGTGCGCAGCAATGAGGCCCCGAGAGTGGTTGTTGTTTTTCCCTTTGTTTTGTAACATATCGGAGCGATTCCGACCGATGCAGGCCCCATTGAGGCTTGTGCAGTGCCAAGTGGCAAGGGCCGAGCCTCCAAGGACAAGCACTATGATGATTATGTGCCATTTTTGGCGGTTTTACTGGGAAGCCAGCAGGAAACCTACGTTTTTTTGAGGGTACTCGTGGTACCCTCAAAACAGACACACCCGCACCAAACTCGGTCGCTGGGATCCTGTGGCTTGTTTTCTCACCAGGCGCGTGAAGCTTTTGCCCAGGTGGAGCCGCCCCCGGGCCTGCCAAGCCCAGGCAAAGGCTTGGAGGCCGGTTTGCGCACCTCGTCCTCCGCGGCTGGTGGCGAAATCCGTTTCGCGCCCAGGAGATGAAGCCATGGTTGAAGCCACAAGCTTGGTTGGTTGGAGTATTTGAAGGGAATCGAATCATTCCAGAATTTTTCGTAGGTGGTGCGAGGAGTTCGCAACCATCCGCAGGACCCCAGGGTTCCTTTGGGTCAGTTTGGGCGGTTTGATTCACCGACCGCCGACCGCGTCACTCGCCTGCCGCAGATGCCGACGGCTCCGACGGCTCCCCCCGGCCTGGAGCAGGAGACGGATCTTTTTGGGGGAGGACAGGGCTCCTTAAAAGATACATTCTGCCCATTTGACTCATGGCTTTTTCCGCCAAATAAAAGGGAAACCACCATTTACAAGGCAATGTTCAGGTGTATAATGTAAGGATCCCTGGAGGAGAAGAGGAGTTCCGAGTTTCAGTCTCCGTTTGTTTAAGGGGCTCACGAAAAAGGATGTGAATTCATGACCTTTCCACCAGACCAAAAGCAAGACGCCGATGTTGGGGCAATGTTCAGGTTAATTTGAGAACCCCATTTGAAGCAGAGTCCTCGCTGCGGAGGTGTGACGCATGTTCGCGTATTTCGCGTTGGGCCCAGGCGACTGCGGACGCGTCCAAAGGTCCCAACACCTCCCAAGTGAATCACACCTTTTGCCACAACCAGGCCTTCTGAGAGGAGTGAGTGGTGAACTAGTGAATAAAAGAACCAGCTGAGAACTGGAGCTTACACGCCTCGGTATGGCATTTCAACTTTTCGTTGATTAGCCAGGTGCTGAGGCCCAGGCGTGTTTGGACATTTTTTTTCCTTTCCGGCATTGGTGTGCAAGCACGAAGCCTTGAGCTACAGAGCTTGAGTATGCCAATGCGTTTGTCATCGACTTGCAGACATCTTGGAGTCCTTGTGCAAGAAAGTATTGGGATCTTGCTGGTGATCAGGAATGAGGGAATGACCCGTATAAACGTATATACCATCCAACTGGTGGTTTCCTTCATTCGGGAATCCCCTTCTGGTTCATTCCGTTTCACCTACCGATTTCGCACTGATCGCAAGCGACGTGGCATCCTGATGAGTTGGTCATGCATCCACGCGCCACTTAGGAGGCCGGGAGCTGTTGCGGGCCTTGGTTCCCAAATCTCACAAGGCCCTTCCATGACCCAAGGGAAGGGAAGAGTTCAAACTCGACTCAAGCTCGATTCAGGGAAAGGAAGCCCAACTCACAAAGATGGATTTACAGATTCAGGTTGGTCAAAGAAGCCCAACAAGGCAGATTCAAATTGGTCGCCTTTGGGATTTCCTCCTGGGATTCCCCTTATAGCAGGCAGGCGGGGTGCAAAGTCCTCTTCCCGAGTGGCCATTCGGAGGAGTCTGGCTGGGAGTCCTCACAGGCCGGATTGGGAGAACATTGGCGTAGGCGTTTGGCTGAGGTTCGTTGTAAGAGATCGGTCAGTCCATTCGGCGCAAGGACGCTTGTCCGAAGACTGGGCGACTCGCAGATGTCCCGATAGCAAGGGACAAACCTGTTTTGCTTTCAGAACTCCCCTCAGACGGGCAGTTGTTGACCGTGCCCTCCTTCCACATTGGGCAACGGACTCCCTGCTTGAATCGGCTTGCCCCAAAAAGAGTTGACACATCACTCGCATCGACTTGTTTCTCATTCCGTTTTGACGTGCATTTACTTTTCACTTTTCCCCAGGTGGCACGAAAAACAAACAAGACATATGCTTAGACACCTTGCCACACAACACTGGGGTGCTAAAGGCAATGGCATTCCTGTGAGAAACTTGAGGAATTTGGAGTAGGGTTTAAACTGGGGTTTTCTCACCCCCAAGGAATCCGCTGAAAGAATGGCTGTGCTCTCAAGTACCAGAAAGAGTGTGAACACAGAGGGGGGATATTAAAGTATGACATCAGACAGACTTTGGATTAACTCATTCTCCATTGTGCCCTCTGTTGCATTTGTCAGAAAGCCGCAAGCCGGCGCTGAGAGTCATAGGCGAACCTCGCCTCGATCTCGGCGATCGGTTCGCCCGAGTGCTCGAACCGACCCGGGGGGCACTCGGCCAAGGCTCCGAAGCTGCCGGAGGCATAGCGTGACCACGGAGCAAGTCTTCTGGTTTGCTTGGGGGGATGTTGGAAGATTCAAGGTGGTGGCTTAAGACATGTTCTGGGTTGAGACAACCCTGGTCAAGACAAGTGTTCCGCTGTTCTCGCTTTCCGAGACCGGGTTCTCGTTTTGGGAATAGATCACTGAGGCCAGACAGCAGCGACGACCAGTCAGGCCGGTGAGATGGTTGTTGCCGCCCTCGTTCCCTCAGTGCAGCCGAAGTCCAAGACTGCCTTTCTTGGTGGCAGGCACCCTTTTGGGCTTTGGATTAGGTGATTTTCGGGTTCTCGGGATACAAACCCTGATCCATGGTTGTTGTTGGGAGACATTTTACATTTTCGCTTGTTGTGGTTTAGTGGAAATCCCTACGAAACTGCTGACATGTATTTTTGTTGTGCCCCTTCACGTCAACCAAGGATCCTTGGCTGCTCATTCCTATGTTTTGCAACCCCAAGGATACCCTCAGGTCCATCGCGCAAGATGGTCTTCCAGCCAGTTCCCAGGGTACCTATATTAACACCTGGGACCTGACGTAAAAACTGGAACTGGTCCAGGTTTGGGCCAGCCATCTTCCTTTTAAAGGGACCGGGTCCGCGAATGGTTCCATGTTGAGAAGGTGGGAGTCGGTCTCCTGCTTCGACCACCGCAGGTGACAGGAGGGCGGCCGGTACCGCTGGGAGCCCGGCTGAAGAGGAGCGAAGGCGCTTTAAAGGGCAGCGTCCGCGGTTTCACAAAAAAAACACGGAGACCCTGGGGTTTTGGCCTCTTGTTTGTTTGTTAGTTTTTTTTTGGGGTGGGGGGCATCCGGTGCCGTGGTGCGTGCCCCTTTGGATAAACTCGGATTCCCAGGTATTTCCACGTTGGAGCTGGTGGCAACGATGAGTCTCTTGATGTTTTCAGCGCCGGACACGTTGCTCTCCGACTGCTACCAGAGGGTGCAGTCCGTGGGCCGAAACATTCTTTTACTCCGGCGGTGCAAAGGCAACAGAAATGGAACCCACACTTCTGTGATGCGGCTGTGGGTGAAAAATAGGGTAACCCCAAAATGGAACCCCATCGGTAAATATCAAACATGGACTAAAATCTGCGATCTGCTGGTGGTTGAATATTGACCCACACCATACAACCAAAGAGATTCCCAAAGACTTACCCCCCCAAGAAAGGGGGCCCCCTTGATCCACCCTGAAAGGCAAGGATCCTTCCCTCAGTGGGAAAAGCCCACAGATGTAGTGGAACAGGATTGGCCAGTCCATTTGGAACTGCTCAGGTTTGCTTGCTACTAATGCGGGAGGGGCAAAGACAGGCTTTCAGATTTGCATGCATGCGTAAAAAAACGTTTAGGTGGGTGTATACACACAAATAGATACGTGTATATACAATAATCATAATGTTGATAATATCAATGCTAATACCCATAAATACAACAACAGTAATCATACTAGAAATAATAAGTGTGTTTTGTTCACGTGTTGTTTCATCATGTGGCAAAACGGCCGAATGGCCGTTTGGCTCAAGTTTTCCACCTCCCGACAGGTCTTCTGCGGTAAAACGTCAGGCGCCATAGTGCGGCGGTCTTCCCCCTCATTAAGTAGTTTGCTGCTTGGTGCGGGATAGGGCTGGCACTAGGAGGTACCTGGTTTTACGGCGCGGGTGCCCTGGGCTTGGTGGCATACTTCCCGATTTACTATTGCAACGTGTTTCCAAACCTCCCCAAACATTTTCCTCTTCTACCGTCACATCCTCAACCCGGTCATCATCCACAGCTTCATCCGAGTTGTGTTTCCGGGTGCTGTGGGCACTTTGTGATCTACCTTGTGCTCATTTGCTTCCCTGGGCTACTTCGTGTTCGCCCAAAACCGCAGGTTATCAGCCGTAACAGCTAGAAGCTGGGGCTGGTGATCCGGTTGCGGGACGTGACCCGCTACCTGCTCCCATCGCCTACTTGTACGAGCAATGGCGTCCCCCGGAGCTTCTCATCGTGGGCCGGGCTTCGTGGACGACGAGGCCAACGCCCTTCGCGGCAACGCCGCGCCTGCTGCTCCCGGCTTAGACAGCCGGCTGTGGCCCATTCCCCCGATGGTGGGCGCAGAGCCCAATCCCGGGGTGATCACGGACGATTGGATCCTTTCTCAGGTTGTGTTTGATGAGGATGCGGAGGCCCCTATCCCGGCGGCAGTGCTCCAGATCGAGGACGGACCCCCTCTAGAAGAGGCTGAGGTTCCTCCAAATCAGGTGCCCTCATCGATTTCGCCTACTGTTCCGTTCGTGGCGCTCCAGATCGAGGACCGGGCTGCCCATCATGCTGCTCATCCGGAGCCGGTTCAATCATGGTCCCTTACATGGGATCAGTTTGACCAACTCCTCGGCAGTGGATCGCAGGCTACACCGCCTGATTTCGGTCGGCTCGACTTTAACTCGGGTGCCCCCGTTTCGGTTGGGAATCTGGATTTTCAATCCCTTTTTGATGCCGATTGGAGGTCTCAGCCTTCCCGAATTGACAGATCTTTTGATGCCCTGCCTACGCATGAGCCTACTCAGGGTTTTCCTCATGATGGAGAAAATGACCCCATTGAAGATTTCTCCCCTTCTCATGTTGCAGGTTCGGCCCAACCCGAGGTGGGCAAACGGGCGATTGAGGATTGGCCGCAAATAGCTGGCCCTCCTCCCGTCTCAGGTTCATCCGACATTGACATCATTCACGATCACCCCAGTCCGGCGGATATGGACTTCATCCCTGATGCAGTATCATCTCACCTGTCAGGTACCCGCGACCGGAATGCGGACCGCTACAACGCTGGTCCGAATCCACCGCTTTCCTCAGGTACCCGAGGTCGGGATGCGAACCGCTACAACGCGGGCTCAAATCCGCCAAATCGGACATCAGGTACTAGTCGATCGGATGCGGGCCGCGAAACAGCAGGCCCAAATCCTTCCTTCTCTTCGTCAAGAAGCCATGCCGGTCTCTTCGCGGCGTTCAATCGGCGTCAGACTCGAAAAGAGTCCGCCCCCGACGTCATCGACCTCGAGGAGCAGTCCAGCCACCGTACCAGCGATGGATCCGAGCAGGATACACCTGGTATTGGCTCTACTCCATTTGACCTCCTCGACATCCCCTTCCATCAGCCACCCAGGAGAGGAAATGAAGATGATGAAACCATTCCTGGGATCCTTGATGTAATCGATGAGGCCGAGGTCACACCAGAGAGACGAACTACATCGCTCCCGCCGAGCCGCGTTGCCAAAGTACTTTCCCCTAAGCCACTCAATGGTGACGTTGCTCAACGGCTTGATCTCACTCAACCTAATCCAGATCAAGCTCAACTTCGCGGATCATCATCATTTGATAATGTGTCGGGACAAACCGGCACTGACTCACGAGCCACAAAGAGGAGCTCTGAGTCACCCGAGAGACGTGAAGCTGCTCTACGACTGCGATCTAATCCCCCAGCTCATCACGATCCTATTGACGTTCCTATACATTCTGCGGGATCTGGGCTCAGCTCCAACGCCCCGATGTCTGAGAAGGAGACTGATGACGGGATTAACTCTACGCCTAGGAATCGGAGACCTGGTCTTAGCACTGTTGCCCCTGGATATGGAGGGCTTCCTTCGAATCAACCGGTCAACGACTCCGTTGTCCCCGCATTCTTTCAAATCGGAACTCCGGGCTGCACTCCCGACAGGGAAGAGAATAGCCGCGGAGATCATGACGCTGATAGTCGTCCTGCTCCGTCTGCTTCCACAAGTGGCGGCCATCCTGTTGCATCTGAGCTTCAACGACTGCTTCTCGCGATCCATAACGAGGTCAAGGGGTGCAAGGCCGAAATCCAGGGATGCAGAGCTGAGATTCGTTCATGTAGGGATGATATCAACGCTTGCGTCGGTGAGATCAAGAAGATCAATAACCGTGTTGACGCCTTCGAGAAGAAGGTTGAATCATCCTTCTCTGCTGTTGCCGGAACTCTCTCAAAACACGAGGCTAAGTTCCGTGATTTCCACGAGTGGGTTGCCCGAAGCGAGAAGGAGATGAATGAGCGTTTCAAGATGTATGATGAGAGATCTAACTCGATCGTCATATCCGCTGCTGAACTTCGCGAGCAGGCCGAATCACTTGAGAACGCCAAGGTCCAGCTTCTTAGGTTTTCTGAGATCGGGGCCCTTGAGGCTGAGGTTCGGAAAATCAAAGACGAAGTTGAGGCGAACTCTCGCAGTGTCATCGACATTGAGGGAACCATCTCAAGAGAAAGAACCATCCGTGGGAACGTCGAGACGTATATCCAGCATCTCGTTCCTGCGACCGACCTGAAGCAGTTCAGTGATAAGGTATCCGGAGCCCTCAATGAGAACTCACAGAAACAGGAAGAATTCAAGCTTCAATTGTCCCGCATTGCTAGATGTGTCAAGGACCTTCATGACAAAAGCTTAGGCCCCAATCCGAGGGACATGCAAGAGCAGTTTATGAAGCTTGTGCTGAGGGTCAATGAGATCAACATGCAGATCGCTGAATTGAGGGAGCAACCTCTTGCTGCCTGCGGATCCTCAAGTGCTGGCGCTGGTTCGACCGCCGGAACGGGATCATGGGAGAAATCTGGAGACACAGATCCCTTAACCCAGGGAAGGGCTCCTAGAGGTTCTCCTCCTCGTGATGCTCGCACCGTCAGCTCGGCGAGGCCTCCTCCACCTCCACCTCCTTCGGGGCCACCCCCACCATCACCATCAGCCCCCATCTTCGGCAGGGATCCCTCTAGAACGAGGGCCATTGCTCGGGCTGCCGGCGCTGCCCCTGATAACCGGGCCAGGTGTGCTCATGAGGAGCCAGGGCATCCACAGCATCGGGAACCTCGCTATCCATGCCGAAGCTGCGGCAAGTCAGTCTGCGAAGACTGCTTTGACCATGACTGTAACTCATGTTTCAAGTGCAGCGATCAGTTTCCTAGATGCCGCGCATGCAGAGGAAGAGGGGGGAGACACGGACTTGTGAGGTGTCTCATATGCAAGGACGAGTACTGCGATCAACACATCGCTTCGCCTGACGATGTACGTCGTTTTGGGTCGAGTGTTCGACCTATTTGCCTCGGTTGTCTGAGAGCTGATCCCGACGGGAAAACTAAGCATCGCGGCCCCAGTGCGGGGCCTGGAGGACCTGATTGCATTCCTGATCATAATCAGCAGGATGGCACTGCTCCTGATCCTGGATCCGGGCCATCACGTGGAGATCCGTCACATCGGAGTCCTGAACCGCACCAAGGGAACTCTGGTTTCTGTTCCCACGCCGGAGCTGCCGGGCCAATGCCACCAAGGGCAATGTCTTCGCCCGTAGTCGGACGAGCAGTTCCGAGGGGGACCATCAACACGTACCCCGGATGTTCCCCTACAGGGGGGATTTTCACCGGTCAGGTTGAGCATGGAACGTCTCAGGGAGTCATTCGCGGGAGATACGGACCTGACGCTGCTGTGACAAATCAGCAGAATCCACAGCCTCACCACGGGGCACAGGATAACTCTGGCGGGCCAACTGGTTTTTCTCTTCCACCAGGACTCGGTAAGGGTGTGCATGGCGTCGGTGGCGTCGGCGGTATTGGAGCTCCCGATATTCGCCGATCTTCCGCTGAGGAGAGGGTCTGCCCTCGGTGCAACATAAATGTCAAGACCAGCATCCCCGGGACACCTCCATGCTTCCAAACTTGTTCGTTGTGCCGCACTTCTCTATGCGCCGCGTGCTGCCCGCCATCGTCCGGGAGTTGCTCTCTGTGTGCCATATCCATTGGCAGAGACGGCGTTTTACCTCCCCATGTTTTTGGGCAGGCTACTCGACCGCCCTTAACTTCGTTGCCATCTGAGGCGAACAAGTGCGCCAACATAGAGCTCGAAAAAGAGCCCGCACCGCATGAGTTGCGAGACTGGATCATTTCCACGAGAGAAATCGTGAGCAACGCATTCAGCTATGACTCGCCATATGCCATGTCTTGGGTCATGAGTGTCGAAAACGCCAGCACAATAGAGGAACTTGATGGGGAGTGCCTCTACCCGATCCTTGACAATAAGTTCAATGCTGCACTGAGAAAGTGCATCACATCGAAACCTATTGTTGCCAAGATCAGCAGGCTGACTGAAGAGGCTCAGGTGAAAAGGGGGACGAGGCTGAAAAGCCGCCAGATCCTATTCTGTCTCATTGAATACCTTCGTCCCGATGAAGTCGGGAGCCAGTCTATCCGTACGAATGAACTTCTTCGCCTATCCCTCGGCAGAGCTGCCGGGTCTGGCGAGCCTCAGCTTGAGAAATTCCTTGATAAATGGGAAGGACTCCTGGGCGGAATCACCGCACCGATTGATCACCATGTTCTTCAGCATGTTTTCTTTGAGCAAGTTCGACACTCACCATGCTTAATGCCTGACGTACAACACTGGGATCGTAATCCAGACGTGCAGAATTACGACTGGATCATGAGGGCCGCTCGCAACGCTGTGTCGAGGTGGAGGACGAGGTACAATGTCTCTGAGATAAAGGATCGAATGTACTCCCGATCTCCGCATGCTGATCGCAACCCGAATGCCGCCGCTCCTGGGGTGCGCCGTCCTTCGCCGTTTGGGGATACTCGCAAGACAGGGGACGCGAGATCAAGTGATCGTGATCGCGGAAAGACGCGATCTGATGACCCCAGGCGGAGTAGCAGGGAGCGCCCTTCTCCAGGAAGAGATCGCCGCCATGAGCATCCTGCCACCCCTGGAGTCTGTCATGATTGGCAGAAGGGGCAATGTAGGCGAGGTTCTGACTGCCGCTTTGCGCACCATGAGGAGAAGCCGAATTCTCCCCGGGATAACGACGGTCCCATATACCCTGGGTACTGCAGAGAGTGGCTAAACGTCGGCAAGTGCACGCGTCCAAAGTGCACGTACAAGCATGAGAAGCCCCCTCCTGACCTAGCCCCGCTTCCCAGGAAGCCAAGTGCCCCTGCTATTGAGCAAGGGGGCGATTCGTCGAATCCCTATCCTGATGGGCGAATTGACAGTCCCGCACCCGGGGTTGACGAGGGTTTCTGAGAGGGGCGGGCCGTTACCCACAGGCCTCGCCGGGAATATCTATCGCATGCCCAGCGACCAAACGCGAATCTGGTGGCCTGACGGGTGCCCTTTCTGACAGGACACCCGGCCGCTCTCCTCCTGCTGATGCACAGGTGTGGTCTAGAACCGATCACCGGGCTTGCATGTTTCAGGGACCCACTGGTGGAGGCCCCGGGCTACAGCATGTGGTGTGGAGACGTACCGTTTCAATCCCCGACGGACGGGTTATCCAGGACCTTCCAATCACCTCTCACACTTCGCGGAATAGGATGTTCTGTCCTATCGGTTTTACCGGCGACGTGAAAACTACTTTTTGGTCATACACTGATCCTGTTAAGCGTGCCGCGTGGAATGCCTCTATGCGTCCGAACGTCTACAACGACGATCGCAGCCTGACAGTTCAGATCAATGACTCCGCCATGATTGAGTATATCGTCGTTTCCGATAACAACCTTATGAAGCAGATTTCTCATGTTTCTCAGAAATCCAGGAATCCATCATATACTCACTCTGGGGAGTTCAAGAACGCTTCAAAGATCACCATTGAACGGCAAAGTGAGAAGGCCATTCTCCGCGCACTCTCCATGCAGGAGCAGGTCGCCATTGATCAGGAGGGCGAATACCTCGAATCTAAACCGATTCGACGGCGCATGATGTATAGAGCATCGCGCATGTCCTCCACTCCATCCGCTCCTGGGCACGAACGATCGATCCGATGGCTTGCTGATACAGGCTGCCCCATCGACCTTGTTGGACTGAACGAACTTAGTGCCGGAGAGCAGAGTCTGGTGAAGAAAACTGGACGTACCCATGCCCTGCAGACCGCCAACGGTACGGCGTCGACCCTCGGAAGCATTGCTGCTGATATGCAGGACATTGACGAGGTGATTAATGCCCACGTCATGCAGAACACGCCATCGCTCATCTCAATCGGCAAACGCTGTATGGAGCAAGGTTATACATTCACCTGGCCCGCAGGTGAGCTTCCCGTCCTTCAAGGACCTGATGGCAAGGAAATTGTGCTCGACGTGCTGAACAACGTCCCGTACTTGCCTGCCTCACGTTGTAACTTCAGTTCTCCGGTGGCCGATCAGTACCCTGACATCCCTGCTGTTCCCGCTCCTTCTGCTCTTTCCGGGGATGTCATCAAAGAGGGAACAAAGGACATACCTTCTGTACCCGAAGGCCATCCTGGCCCACCCGACCCTGATCCTCCTGCCTCTGATCCAATTGAGGAAACCGTCGAACTTGAAGGCCACGGCCCCCTGCGTAGCGCCGATGACTGGAGAGCTGACGCCTTGACCCTCCGCCACATGATGACTCATCTTCCCAAGAACCCTTTTTGCTCGCATTGCCAGCGTGCCAAGATGGAGAATGTTAGGCTGTTCCGGAAGAAGGGCGCGGCTGGTCATGGAGCCGAAGACTTTGGCGACTTAGTCACCGCCGACACGATGGTTCTGCGAGGGCTACGTGACAGGGGCATTAACGGCGAGGCCGACGCCATCGTTTTCTATGATCTCGCCACTTCGTGGATCGATGTCATGCCTGTCATAAACCGCTCTGATGCTAACACCGTTGACGCTTTCAACCGTTTCGCAGGGCCTCAAAATGACATCAAGATGATGCACACTGATCAAGCTAAAGAACTTGTCAGTGCTTGCAAAGAACTGCGCTGGATACATGAATGGTCTACTCCGGGAATGCCAAAGACCAACGGCATCATTGAAAACAAAGTCAAATTAGTCCTTCATGGTGCACGTGTGCTTTTACGTCAAGCCGGGTTAGAAGCCCGATGGTGGCCCTACGCAACAAAGTACTTTGCCGTCGCTAGGAACATCGAGAATCGGGGAGGTGGAAGCGCGTGGTCTAAAAGACACGCCCCCCTTCCTTTCAACGGCAAGCTTCTTCCCTTCGGTTGCTTGGTTGATTTCTTCCCCGTCGCTCCCAAACCGCGTCGAATTGAAAAGGGGGGGATCAAAAACGCCCCCGAAGATCAAAATAAGCCTGCCGACGATGACTATTGGAGCAAAGACGAAGAGAACGAGTGTGTTATCCGTATACACCGGACACCCAGAAAGAAACTCTTCGATCCAAGGGGCTCCAACTGCCCGATCGACGTTGAATTCCTCGCTGACGAAACTCTCACCATCATTAAATATCTCAACGGTGAAAATGACTCTATTCAGTCAACCACGTGGAGAAACCTGAGTGATCCTAGAGATGATCAATTGCAAGATTGGATTGGCGAAACCTATTTTCAGGTCGACGTCCACGCTCTCGAGAAATGGGGCGAAACCTCAAGGGAAGACGCACCTCTTTCTGATGATGAATATGAACCCATGTCAGCAGAAGAAATCGAGGAAGCTCTGCGTGACTGTGACTACGACCCCCTCGCTGACTTCGCTGAGGAGGAATCTAGTATCGCTCCCGCTGTTCCCGGCGAAGAACACGATCACTATAAGGCTCCCAAGTTCGCCCCTGTTGCCAAACCTGGTGTTTTCCTTGGTTATCGGTTCGAACCTGGAGGGAAATGGAAGGGCGACTACTATGTTGCTGACCTCGAGCATTTTCAGGCTGGAGTTGTTCGACCCAGTATCCACCAAGTGAAACAGATCTACCACGATGCTGAAGAGCCGTTCGTGTTTCCTCTGCTAAAAGCATATGAGGCTCGTACCCGAGAAATTGCATCATACAAGCATGATCGCCTATTAGACCCTGATCACCTCAGCGGAAAAGTTCTGCCCCGTGAAGACGAGTCCTTCAGCTTTGACGAGGGGCGCTTTGACCATGGGGACGATGAGGATGATCGTCGAAATCGGCGACAGAATGCTGACTCTGACAATGTTCCTGAGACTGACGTCATAGATAGTCACGTCTCGGATGGATCTTCCCCTGACAAAAGGGATGATTACTGGGTGCGCTTTGAAGAAGAAAGGTCCTGGCATCGATACCATGTCAAGGCGAGAAAGGACTTCTTTGGAGACGACACCCGTCCTCTGCCTTCAGGGGGGCCGGTCCAAGCTGATCTCGACGACGTCAGGATCACTCATTGCAACTTCCTCGACTCCAAAGACGAGGTCTATCGCGACTCCCGTGATGTGTATGCCAGCGGCCATCGGGTTAGAACACATAAGTTCTGGACCGGGGTTACTATCCTCTTCGACAAGGGCTGCGCGCCCAAAAGGAGGCGTCCCTCTCCCAAGAAGCCGCTCTGCGAAGATGTGCTGCCGGGAGGTAAGGAGGACATTGATTATCCTCAGTCCTCCAAACGCAAAGAACGTCCCTACACCGGGACGGGGAAGCCCAACTCCATCTCGTCCGATGATTGGCGAGCCATGTCGCTCACCGCGCGAAGGATCTATGTCAGCACTGAGAGGGAGCTTGAGGTTGAGAAGTCTCGCTTCGAACCTGGCGACGATCATCCTGGCGCGCCGGCCACCTCCAATAAATCACTCCTAATTGAATTTGCATGCGAAGCCGATTCCGCACTCTCCGCCACTATGTTCGAATTTGGCGGAGATGCCATTCGCGTGCACAAGGACTCCTTTGATATCCTTAAGAGTAAGGATGTTAAGAGGCTAATCGAGATCGTTAGGAAGAACCCTAAATGCGATCTTTGGTCCTCTATTCCCTGTGGACCTTGGAGTACTTGGCAATACGTCAACCTTTCTCAGTACGGACCCGAATTCGCCGCCGAGCTTAACGACGCTCGAAGACAATCCCAAATCATGTTCGCGGCCTTCATTCGAGTTTCTCGTGAAGTACGGAAGGGTGGTGGACGAATTGCCTATGAATGGCCACGTCATTGCCTTGGATGGTCTCAACCCTTCATGAAGAAGTTTCTTGACGATCCTGAGATTCTCACTGTCAATATTGACGGATGCGACTTCGGAATGAAGGACAAGAACGGGACGCCCATCCGGAAGCAGTGGAGAATCGCCACGAACTCTCCCGACCTCGCCGCCGCGCTCGGGGGCCGAACGTGTCATCATGAAAAGGGGTTCGCGCACGCCAGAATTGAGGGGTCCCTCACTCCGCTCACTGCCCTCTATCCAAAGCAGATGTGCCAGACAATCATCAAATCCTGGTACAGAGGGAGGACTGAGAGATCTACGATTCCTGTCGCGGTCGCCGAGCCCAACAACCGCGCCGCATGGAAAAGAGACCCCCATGCGCTCTACATCCATCCTCTTCGGGAAGGAGTCGCTGTCCCGAGTCGCGGGACTCCTGAAAGTGTTGGTCTGGATTTTCAATCGGCCGATGATCACATAGTCCCCGCTGGCGACAAAGCCACCATCGGGACTGGATTAGCCATCACCATTCCCGAGGGAGTATACGGGAGAATAGCCCCCCGCTCTGGCCTTGCTGCCAAGCACATGATTGACATCGGTGCCGGCGTCATTGACCCCGACTATACCGGAGAGGTCAAAGTTGTAATCTTCAACCATTCGAACAGTGACTTCCTCATCAAGAAGGGAGACAAAATCGCGCAACTCATTCTTGAGCGCGTCTCTATTCTTGAGCCCGTCATATGCGTGCAGAAGCCGCGTGCCACCGAAAGAGGGGGGCAAGGATTCGGTAGCACCGACAAAGGTGCCCCCGCTGCATCCGCTACTTTCCCATCACATATGTGGTCCTCCACCGGAAACACCGAGTGGTTTGCCATGCCTCGTGGGGCCGATGGGTCCGGTCACAGTCCATTTCTCGGGCTCCCTCCGTTCAGTGCCTGTGTCGCTCGCCCTGTGCCTCGGAAGGAGGCGAAGCTCGATCCCAAGGCCTTCGCCGCCCTAGAAAAGGAGTGGAAGAAGCTTAGGGATCTCGGCTGTTGGGACCAATCCAGGGTGCGTGAGTGGCGTGACGTCGCTGCTGAGGCAAAACGAGAAGGGACCAAAGTTCATGTCGGTCGTATCTTTGACATATGCGTCGAAAAGAATCACGAACTTGCTGAGGATGATCCAAACAGGAAGTTCAAGGGCCGTGTTGTCTTCGAGGGGTGTCACGTTAGGGACGAGTCCAATGCCTGGGCTCTGTTTTCCGAAATCACTTCGTGCCCTGCCACCATGGCGGCGGGAAAGGTTGCTGATGCATACGGACTTTTGCCAGGAAACTCGCTTGAAGTCAGCGACGGGGAATCCGCATATACACAGGCGCTGCTCGGCGGAACCAAGACCTGGATACGCCTTCCCCGTGACCAATGGCCGAAGGAATGGGAGGGCATGCAAGACCCCGTATGCCCCCTTGTTCTTGCGCTCTATGGACACCCCGACGCTGGAGGTTTTTGGGAACAGCACTGCGAGACCCAACTTAAAAAGGTTGGATTTGTGCCCATCCCCGACTGGCCCAGTGTTTTTCGTCACCCTGCACTTGAGACCTTTCTCGTTGTCTATGTTGACGATTTCAAGCAAAGTGGCCCATCGGCTAACCTCGCCGAAGGGTGGAGACTCATAGGTTCCGTTATCAATATGGAGGAGCCCCGTCCTCTCAAGAGATATCTCGGCTGCGAGCACGAGTTCAGATCAGCCACCGTTGATGGGCCCTTCGATCCAAGGACTGCCTGGACGGTCGGACATCCTCCCTCAAAGCCTATACCGGAGATGCGTTTCGGCCCGGACCGAAGGCCTGCTGCCGACGCATGTCGCGGCAAAGCCAAGATCAACCTCATCAAGTACAACGAATCTTGCTTCATGCAAGCATGTGTTGAGCGTTACCTCGAACTTTGCCAGTCGAAATTTCCAAAGGCCCTTCAGACTGTCGAGACCCCGTTCCTTGACGAGAGCAAGCCTGAATTTGACGAGAACCCGGTAAACCCGGAGTTTGACAGGCTTGTTGATCAAAAAGAAGACATCGAGGTCATCTCTGCCAAGCCCGGCGTCCTAGGCGACGCAGCTGCACAAGTCTTAATGAAAATCTTATATGGTGCTCGTATGGGCCGTTATGATTTAATCCGACCAGTGCAAGCGCTTGCCAGCAGAATCACAAAGTGGAACCAATTGTGCGACAAGAAGCTTCACAGGCTCGTGTCGTACATTAACTCCACCATTGAATTGCACCTCTATGGATGGGTTGGCGATCGATCTGATATGATCGAAGTCGTCACCTACTGCGATGCTGACCTCGCCGGTGATCGCACCGACGCAAAAAGCACATCCGGGGTCCTCGTGTGCCTCGTTGGCCCCCGCACCTACATGCCCATCACCGCCGTGAGCAAGAAGCAAACTTCCGTATCGAAGTCTACTCCCGAGGCCGAAATTGTCGCCCTCGATCACGGCATTTCCAAAGAGGCCATGATGCTCGCCGCTCTCTGGCACTTTGCCATCGGTCGCGGCTCCTCGGACTCAATCGTATGTAAGTGCAAAATCAAATATGACGCTTCGATCCCACAACCCATCAGCGTCCTTGAGGACAACGAAGCCGCATGCAGAATAATCGTCACGGGCAATAACCCGAACATGCGATACATGTCGCGTACCCAACGGGTTGATATCGCGTGGCTCAATGAGCGATACAACGACAAGATATTTCGTTTCGTTGCATGCCCTGCGGACTATCAGGGAGCCGACATCCTCACAAAGGCGTGCGTCGACAAGATCGTATGGAGCAAAAATCTCCACACCCTTGGGATGTTCAAGCAGGGGTTTCTGCAATCATATCTCTCCCATCCCACCCAACCCGTGCATATTCCCCCTGCCGCTCCTGCTCTTCCACCAATCAGGGGGGTTCGCGTTGAATCCGATCATGACTCAAAGTTCAACTCCTTCATCAATGACGCCAACATCTCAGATTGCAGGATTTCAATCACCGAGATTAGGGCGTCTGAGAATGACAACCTGACCGTTGTCATTGACTCATCTGTGTTACCACTCCTGCCCCCTCAGCACGGGCACAGAGTCGTAAAAATCGATCTCGATGATGGAAGCACCGGAGGGATCTCTACGTATCCCGGATTAAAAGGAAAAAGAGATAATTTTGCTGTGTTCAATATTTTTCCTTCATGCCCGGATTCCTGCAAAAGGGATTGGTCCAAGATCAGGAGGTTTCGACAAAAGTGCGACGCGCTTACTGCCTCTACTCTTGCCTTTGCCCTGAATGCTATACATCACGAATTTGACATTGTTATCGGATTTGGTGGCGACCTACCCGGACTCTGCGTTCAGAAAATCCGCCAATTTATTGATGACCATGACCTATACAGATCTAATCTCTGCAGTTGCCAGGTTGGAGCTTGCGGTCACGCCACCGTCATTACTGTTGCCGTGAACAAACGGACTAATGATCGATTACGCTGTGCACCCTGCTCTATATCGCTTCGAAACGGGAAGAACAACTTCTCTTTTCACGATGTTGCCTGGGGAAGGATTTTCGATGAAATTTTCGGTTGAATGTGTTCGATCTCTGTTGAACCCGTGCTCTCTTGTTGCTCGCCATGCAGTGTGGGATGCTCATAAGCGTTTACATGTCGCTTTTTGGCTCTCTCAGCTGAGCACGACTTCCTCGGAAGTCTACATCGGCAAGCGATGCACATTTCCGACCACTTCAAGACCATATGGGACTCCCCTACACACGGGGCTTTGACCTTTGTTTATTCTTGATGGTATTGTCGGTCTTGTGATTGTGTACAATTCATCTTTAAATCCAATTGAGCTCCTCTATTTCACTATTTGTGAGAGCCTGAGTGTTGCACATAGCCGCCCCGCCTCGCGCTTTGGGCCGCTGCTGCGACATTCCCTGGCCCGGGTGACGTGTCCTAGACGGACTTTCCACCCCGGCCTCGACAGCCGTTCGGCTGCTGGTGATCTTCACCACCTTCACGCACCGCTGCTGTGCGACCTCCGGCGATCTCCATCGCCCTCCTGCACCGCCGCCGGCGGCTGCCTTGGACCACTTCCCACTTCCGCTACTTCTACGCGGGTTCTGTGATATGGCTTCCGCGGAAAGCGGATCGATCACCAGGGCTGGGGCTGAGAAAAGCCTCCCCACACCTTCCAGCGCATCTTCGCTGCGGTTCCCCTACCCTGTCACCGGCCGCGTAAAAGCCGTGGCCAACATCATGCAGAACAGCTTCAACAGCTGGGTTTCCAAGCTCAACGGTCGCGCGGCTTTAAAGGCTGCCCGTTTGAGCGATGTGATCACTGGAGAGCAGGTGGAGACCATGATCAATGGTCTCGTCAAATGTGAGGGCTATGATTCCTTTCCCGCGGATGTTAGGACTAAGATCCTAAATTACCGAAGAGGAAGGGCGGCCAACATAATCGCCCTGCTCAAGGACTCTGGTTTCATCGCCACTGAGCACAATGCCCTGACCGCTGCGGCAATCCTGTGCGATGCGATCCCCATCCGTGGCTCTGCCACCCACTACCTCCCTCACGCCCACATTGCGCCGCTCGGGCTCGATGAGACGAGGGATGTCGACCCGGCAGTACACCCCTGCTGTCGACCGTCCGGAGGAGGGTGGTCTTCGTCCATCACGAACGCCGACGGGGAGTTGAAGAAGAACTGGAGGACTGAGTACTTGGCGGTCAAGCAGAACCAGTACCGGAGCTATGTCGGCTTCACAACCGACTGCTATGACATGGGTGATCCGCGCCGTTCCCAACACACGGGAGGCATCAGCAGCTTCACTCAGTACGAGCCCTCCATAGTGAGAAAGTGGCTACAAATGCGCCCTCTTGCTATGTTCGTTCCCCCAGAGATCGTTGTTGATGGCATCTCCCTCATTAAGGATAGAACCTTGGAGGAAATCATCGACATGTGTCAGGATAGGACCACTAGCAGATCGATCGACCATCTGCCATCCATGGAGGCCTACGGCGGGTTTGGAGCGTTTGCGGAGCACATGACCTCTGAGCTGAAGGTCGCAACCGTGCTTGACCAGTTCTTCCTGTGGAACAAGGTTGAGAGGCTCGCCACCCCCGGGGTGACCAACGTGGCCCACGACTACGGCATCACGGCAGGCGAGGGATATTGGATCGTACCCTCTCTCTCGTCCGTCATTGATGCCGAGTCCCCGAATTGGAACCAATGGCAACAGGGGAGCATTGAGAACAAGCTCTGGGCACACGGACTCAGCCAGTTCTCCCTTTGGGCCTCCATCGCCCATGA
Source organism: Effrenium voratum (assembly GCA_963377175.1). Lineage (NCBI taxonomy): Eukaryota > Dinophyceae > Suessiales > Symbiodiniaceae > Effrenium > Effrenium voratum. The sequence goes on along the minus strand of CAUJNA010000352.1, from coordinate 20,435 downwards.
AGAGGTGGTGAGTTCAGAGTCCGAGGACAAACTCGGGATTTGGACGTCGCTGGTATACAGCCAAGCGCTCGGGTACACCCCGTGGGCGCACTACGGCCAAGGAGTCTGGGCTCATCTTTCTTTCATGCTGCCTGTGGATGCTGCCAGCGGTGACAACCCCCGCGGAGATAAAACGCGGCGTCTCATGTTGGCTCGGGCACCCATTTTTGCTCTCGCCATCAAGTTCTCCCATGACCTGGAGCTGATCACGGGTGGTGAGGGGTTCTCCACATGTTACGCAAACGGAGACGTCGAGTTGCAACGGTTCAACCCTTACATTGAGGTTAACCCCTGCTCTCCGTCGCTCTCTTGGAGGAAGCGCGCCTTCTTTCAGCCTAATGCTATCGGGGAGATTGGCGCGACCAAGCGCGAACTGGAGCGATTGGCTGCTCCTAGCACCCCCACGAAGACTGGTGGATTCAGTCCGGAGTTCGCCAGGCATCGTCTCGTCAGCAACACATACGCTGTGAAGGTGCAAGAGGCTGGATCGTCGATCCCATTTGCGCTCGAAAATGAGTACCCGAAATATTCGGGTTACATCATGGAGGAGCATCTGGCGCCGTCCACTATGTTTCTTGACATCGACAAGATGATCGGGAAGTACAAACAAGAGTGGATCACGAACCCCGAGAGTGAGGTGCTCCCCAGCCTGAGTAGGCCTAAGACCTCTCATCTGACTACATACGACCAGAATGCCCTCGAAAAAGAGTGGATAGGTTGGGGAAACCAAATGTTCAGGAACGTCATCCTGACCGTGTTCCCGGAATTCGCCCTCACATGCATTGATTCTGATGTCCCGACTATACCGTCGGTGTTGAAGGGCCTCCTGCCTATGAGCACTACCGGAGTCACCGGTATCCTCGCCGCGATGGCAGCGGGTTGGGGGCCTCCCACATACTTGGAGGAGCCAACGATTAAGGCCAATGCCCAGGTGCTTGTCTTCTACGACCTTTGCTTTGCGTCGCGCGGGAAGAGCAAGAAGGGCTCTTACATCACGGCGGATGAGTTCAGTGCGCAACTGGACACTCTCCGGTCCACTGACAGCGGGCCACGAAAGGGATCCATCCCGAAGATCCAATTCCACTGCCCGTACGGGGAGAGCGGTTACCACATCCCCATCGCCACCATGGTCGAAGAGGCCACACGGCTCACTCATGACCGCGAAAAAGCGGTTGGAAGGGGGGCCATGGAGTATGACACCTGCATTTTTGCGACCCGTCTCCATGACCTGGCCGATTGGGATGAGAAAAAGCAGGTGTCGGTCATCAAGAGCAACGCGCAAACCCTCATCCACACCACCCTGGAAAGGCTTGAGTCCGTGAGGAGGGCTGGATCGAATGTGGTGATCCTCATTTCGGTTGCGTCATGGCTTCAGCCCGCTCGAAATACCAACATGCTCGGCGTCATCACGACGTTCATCAGGGCAGCGATGAAGAGGAACTTGATAGTGGTTCCTGCGGATTTCGCCTTCTGGGGCGACCACTGTGTCGGCAGTTCCGGCGCCCCCGCGAACAAGTACAGAGCTGTGGTAGCGCTCCCGGCTCTCGCCAGCGCGGCCGTGGACATCTCGTGGACGCTACACCGCGTCATGAGTGCGACCAATGCTGCGAAAACGTTGGGCATGTTGTACAAGAAGACCATGTATCCTCCCGACGAGGACGCGAATATGAGGCCGAAAAGATTCTCCAGACCAAGGTCTGGGATGATTCGTTAACCTACTCCACCGCCCCGCCAGCGAAGGTCGCCGGGGCAGATAGCTCTGGTCAATCGCATGACGTAGAGATGACTGATGCGGCATCTAAGGTGACGCCCCCCGCACAGGCGGCGGCTCCCTCTGTGGCGATGGCTCCTGCCCGCCAGGCCGAGCCCAAAGGCCCTACGCCGAAGATGATGTCACCACCGACGCGCCCCGTCTCGCCACCGAAAGCCTCGCCCGCCAAGGCGAAGGGGCCCATCGACATTAGGAGTGTCCCCAAGGCCCCTGTCCCTTCCGTGCCTGCAAAGGGCGGCACGCCAGCTAAGTCGCCGGATCCCGGCTCTACGGCTACCAAGGGTGCACCTCCCGCTCGGGCGCCAAACATCCGCACTTCCGGGGGAAGTTCACCGGTTCCCGAGCCTGCCGACCCGCCAAAGGCCCCCCGATGGGGGGGGCCATTGCCCAAGTCTGTGCTGACTCCGCCCGGGAAGGACGAGAGCAACTTCCCGCGCCTCGCGACGCCTGAGGCATCTCGCAAGGCCGCGGCGGCGGCCAAAAAGAAGGCTGAGGAGCTGAAGAAGCCAGCGGGAAGTGAAAGGAAGGACGTCCCCACGCTCCCGACCGTCGAGGAGAAGGATGACGACATGGATGTTGACGCCGAGATAGCATACTGGCGTGGCACGCCGGTAGAACCGGCCGCCCCCACCACTGTCCCGACTCCTACCCCTGAAGGTGGGCCGCCCGCAGCGCCGGTGACCAAACCGGTCGGTATCAGAGGCAATGATGTGGAGAGCTTCGAAGACCTCATGAAGACCCTTGATCAGACGACTGATGACGTACCAGGCGTCGATCCCCACACTGCTGCTTCAATGGAGGTAGGGGGGAGCACTGGATCGGGAGGACCTCCGACAAAGGAGGATCTCTCGGAGTTCGATGAGGTGGACCCCGATGCCCGCACCTCCACCGGGGACGCGGGGGTCTCCGTTGAGGGATATACCATCACCCCCGATGGCGAGTATTATGATCCCGACTCGCAGGAGACCTTTCAGACGCTTGAGGCATGGAAAGCTCAGCGGAGATCGTCCCGACACAGGGTCGTCCGAGCTAGCGCCACGGAGTCGAAGGATCCGGTGCACGGCGGACTTGAGGAACCCGAAGAGCGGAATCCCAACTACTATGGAGACGACACGGAGCCGAAGAGAGGGTCGATTTCCCTCGACGAGGCGTTCACCCGGCCCGACAGGTTCGTGCTTCACCACATCGCTGCTCGAGAGAAAAATTTCGAGCCGATCGTGGCCAGCTACGCAAACAAGGCGAGGAACTCGGACCAGGTGACTAAAGAGCAGGGTGATCAATCGAGGACGCTGAACGCTGCCGTCCCCAATGATCGCCATGGGCAACGTGAAATGGCCAAACGCGCCACGCTGGTTGACTGGGCCCACGCATATGCAGACAAATGCACTGTGCATGGCCCCAGGCAGCTCCAGTATGTCCACTTCGGGAAGGAGGCCACGGATAGAACCGAGGCTGACGAATGGACAAAGGTCATGGAAACGATCGTTCCCCCTGAATACCCGCCGGAGATTCGTGATCAGATCGACTCCAAGTTCGTGACCCGAAAGGGCGAATCCGGCGACCACCACACCGGCATCTTCGGAAAAGCCAAGCAGCCGCTTGGGAATTCCAACTCGTATCCGAACAGGACACGGTGCGATGCAATGGTGCACGACGGGACCCGACTCGGAATGGTCGATTCCAGGAACGGCGAGGTCATTCCCATGGATGACGCCTTTTGGACGGCAGAGTACATGAACGCCTATGACCTTAACTCCCAGCTCTCCGCGGTCCGTGCCGGCCTTGATATGGCCTTGGCGACCGCCTGGAGGATGGGGCATGTTCACCCGCACGTGGCTGGTGCTGTGGCTGGGTTGCAGAAGATTAGGACATTCTATGACTGCCTCCACGCCGCTCACCGCAAGACCCGGCTTGGTTCGTTGCCATTTCACCAGATCGTTGGTGAGCTCGATCGCGTCGACGATCGTGGCAACAAGCTGGAGCCGAACGTCCCTGACACATGGCGAACCACCGCGCTCAGAGGGGAGTACCCGGACTGCCTGGCACAATCGGTCGCACAGGTCTTCCGGTCCATGTGTGGTCCTCTGGCCATGTCTGGATCGCGTGAAGATCGGGCAGTTATCATTCGCAGAGATGAGTCCGCCTTCACCCGTGGTGACAAAATCATGGGCATCCCCTGGCCGGCTTATCGACGTCCTACTGCAGGCGAGATCAAGGAGGCCAAGGAGAAGGCGGAGAAAGAGGCTCGCGATGCCGGTGAGGACGTTGACATGAATGAGCCCCGGGACAAACCGGTAGTGGCTGGAGGAGAGGCAGCGGGAACAACCGCCACGGGGGCCTCTGAGCATAAGAAGGACGACCCTGTTCCGCCTGCCACTCAAGCCCCTGACGCCCCTGCCGAGCCCGCCCATCCTCCTGCGGATGCGCTCCCTAGCCAGGTCGAGGCGAGGAGCACTCTACTGGGCGTTCATGACACTGCGGGGCCCTTCGCCGCGCCCAGAGATCTGCACACCGGTCAGTTCATATACGTCGACTGCACGGAGGAGGAGAGGGCCATGCTGCCCACGACCATCGGATCGCAGTTCGAGGCGGAGCGTGCTCTGGCCGAGCTGAGGACCGTGAGTCGCGTCGTCGGTGACCCGCGTGATTCCGAGGAGTACACGTACTGGGAGACATCCTCGCATGACACTCTCGCCTACGCCTTTTACAGCGTGCCGGATCAGTACAGGAATGTCCCAGCAGTGAAGTCCGCCTCGCGCATTTTCGACCAGATTCCCGACGGCCAGCTCGTGCGACCGGACAAACCGGAGTCTGCGGTTCTCCGCCTCAGCGCGGTGAAAGGCACTGATGACACCCGGAGGAACCTCGAGAGGCTGAAGGAGGAGTCCATCAAGAAAAACGTGGTCATCCTCGGCGCCAGGAGAGGCGAAGATATCGCCCCCAGGATCGGAAACACGATCGCCACTCTGTGCGCCAAAATCGGGGACATTGCCCGATTCCTGGAGATGGGAGTGAGATCCAGGGCAGGGCCTATCCTCCCGACCAAGAGTGATCCTGACCTGATGATCCAGGCCATTGTCCCCGCACCCGAGGAGCTTCTGGACTACTTCGCCGACGAGATCCGTCAGAAGGTGAAGGGTAGAACGGGCGCCTCTTCGCACTACTACAGGAGAGCATGCGCGGAAATACGCGACGCTCTCCGTGGAACAGCTGTGCAGCCTGGAAATGCAGGTGCAGTCAAGGACCCAGAGTTGGAGGCCTCGTCTGCCAGCGGGCAAGGGAACGTTACTTCGGTGATACAACTGAAGAAGTTCCTGAGCCACTACTTCGGGACCAGCGTCGAGTCCGAGGATGCCTTTTCTTCATACCTCCTGTCTTCCTTTCTCGAGGATGGGGTGGGAATGTTCGAGATCATCATCACCGTCATTCGTGACAAGGAGCGTCGGTTGCTGCCTGGTTCCGCCCGCATAGCGGCGGTAAGGTCGCTTGAGATCGGATCCGACACTGATTACCGGGCATTTCGTGAACGATACCAATACATGCTCTACGAGAGCCCTGTTTGTCTTCCTATCACCTCCAAGGTGGTTCCCAAGACACTCTACAAGGTGGTGCCTCTCCGAATGTATCGGCTCTACGTAGAACGTGGGGCGATCATTCGGGGTGGGCGAGCTCTGATCGAGCTCCTTCCCTCTCGGCCGGATGAGTATCAATCCCTCCGCGATCACGGAGAGTGCCCCAACGACACTGTCGACCGCATCACCGACAGCAACGTGACGGAGCTGCGCACCTCGGGTCGACGCCAAAGGAGCGATCCCCGATATGTGGTCATGGCTGTCGATGCACGTTTCTTCTCCATGGAAAATGGGGGCATGCATATTACTCGTCAGGGTACCTTTGCATCGCGCGAGAACATCGCGATCGGGTACTGGAGATGCGTCTACTTCAAGGAGGACTGCTCCATCATTTACCTGAGGCCTTGGTGCTATCCGCCCAACTTCCTCAACTCTATGAGTGATAACCCGAGGAAGTGTCGGGACGAGATGGAGAAGTACCATCAGATCACCAAGACGGAACATGCCCGCGAGGTGGTGTCCGTTCCATGCCATAGGTGCATGACGGCCCATCCGGTCGGCGCTCACCTGTGCACCGCCTGCTACCTTCCCATCTTCTACGATGGCGTCCTGCCCACCGGAGACACGAACGGCGGCCCTCGCACGATAGCGAGCACTGACGGGGTGATTCCTCCCTGGCTGGCAAAATACGAGGGCTTCGTCCCCGCTCTGTGGAACAACTCAGACGCCAACGCCATCGGAATGGCCCTCTACTCGCAGAGTCCCGCCGTCGATGCCCGGTCCTTGTTGATGTCTGGGATGCGGCCTCCTAAGTACCTTGACAAAGAGGACGTGGATGGCATTTTCCGAAAACTTCACGACTCGCTCCGAGACGAAGTCCTTGACGGCAAATACCGTGACACGGTCGACAACAACGTGGAAGAGTGGGTAGCAAAGGCGATCTTGGTAAGGGGTCTGGCCTTCAACGGGAGCTCCGTCCCCGAATTCTTCGAAGAATATGAGGGATATGCGGCTGAGTGGGGCAGACGCCTAACCACCGCAAACTTCAACGCCAACCGATGCGGGTTTTACACGTCCTACTACATTCTTGAGGCCCATATCATTGGGCTGAGAACAGGACACCTTTCTCCGGTACTCCCCAACGACGTGTCCGGGGAGGGATTCAAGTTCCAGGTGGGGCTGCTCGCACAGCACTGCGGGATATTGCAGGCCATGCGGAGAAAGGCCGGATTCGATCCTGCCGCGCGCCTCAAACGGGCTATGGACACGATACGGGAAGGCATTAAGAAGGGGTATGTCTACACCCTCAACGACCTCAGCAGTATGGACGATCTGATCTACCGGACGTCCACCGTCGCCTACGACACCTGCTTGGCCGACCGTCCTCAAACCCAGGATGACATCAAACAGGAGCTGTCCGACCCTGTACCAAGGAAATACCGCTTCCGACCCCGCGATCGCCATCGACCCGGAATTCGCCTTACACCAGGCCCCGGCGTGAAGGACGAAGACGAGCCCGACTTTGCTGGATCAGCGGAGGATGAGCTGGGATCGGATGGTTCTTCGCACGAAGGTGACGAGAAGCCTGACGACCTTGACGAGCCCATGGGCGACGACGAGGAGGAGATCCCTCCCCCTCCGCCACCGCCCCCTCCTCCTGCGCCGCCTGTCCCGGTAGAACCGGAGACTCCCGTGGTGTCGCATGCAGGCGTCAGTTCTGGCGATGCTGTGCCAACTCCTCCTCCTCCTCCTCCCGCTCCCATTGCGGCAGGCGTTACTACGACTGGGGATCCGTTTGAGGAAGAGGACATGGCCGTCAATACTCGTGTCCCTGACACCGAGTCCGAGCTGGAAGGTGAGACCGACCAACCCAAGGCCAGGAGGACATCTCGCGGTCGGGTCCCCGCGCCTGAAAAAGGGCAGGGGGGCGTTCATGTCCCGCCTGGTGGGCAACCCAGCTCTAAGAGCATGGCCCAGCCTGCCCGTCCTTCCCCGGTCCCCGCGAGAAGCGGTGTGGAAGGGGGGGAGAGAAGGGGCAGGACCAAGGGTTTCTACACCCAGAAGGATCCTTTTACCGGCGAGGACGCGACTCCCCGAGTTCGTCTTCGATCGGGCGGTCCCGGAACCCCTGCGTCCCCACCACGGGATGCCACCGGTTCCTTGGGCGGCCATGGCGGCTATGACCCGCGCGATGACGACAACGACGAGTGGGAGCTTCCCCCGGGTGTGCCTCGGACCACTCGTGCGGCAAATGAGTCGCGGCCCCGCCGAGATGACGATCGGTCGAGGACCGCGCTTGGGGCCCGCGAGGATCGTCGCGGTCCAAAGGATGAGGGGAAGGGTCGAGGAAAACATCGACCTGGCAAAGGTGGACGCGAGGATCCTGGCCCGCCCCGACAAAGGGATGATCGTGGCAGGGATACCCGCGGAGGCCGACGCGATGATCGCCGACCTCCTCCACGTCATGAGGAGACCTCCGAGAGGCGCGGCCCGGGGCGAGATGAGCGCCGCGGACGTGATGACCCGGGCGATGACTGTCGCGATCGCCACCGGGACCGGCGCAGGGATGACCGACGTCACCAATCAGATCCCCCTCCGCCTCGCCGACCTCCGGCTGGCGACCACAATAGGGGTGGTGGGGAGGATCGCCGTCGGGATGGAGGAGGTGATCGAGGTGACCGTGGTGGACGCCGAAGAGACGACGCGCCCAGGGACCGGGAAGAGCCTGGTTCAGGGTGGTAGACGGGTGCCGCAATCAGCATCCGCCTTAGAAGGGCGAGGATAGTACGTGTGTCGCCGACAAACGCGACCGCGCCGGTCCTCCTCTCGCCCGTGCAGCGCTGCTGGGGGTGATGATCTCCATTGCCCTGTACCGCTGATCCGGCGTTGCTCGTGTCCCTCCCGCACCGCTGCCGTGCGCGCCGGAGACGGTTCCCCTGGCGATCCTGTGTGAGGCTGTGACCGCACTAGAAGTGCCGGGCCGGCCATAGCCAGATATTTTCACACCAATTTCGGAACTTCCGTTTCTAATTTCCTCCCAACTCGACTACTCTTCCAACCGCTCCACGGCGTGCAGTGAGGCGCGGTGATCCAGATAGGATCCCCCTCCGCATGGCATCGTCCCATGACGACTCATGAACGGCACGAGAGGAATCTTCGTCTGGTTCCTCCAATATGTCTTTGTTCACTCATGTGGTCCACTCGTCAAATAATCCTGTCGCCCCGAGAATTCGGGGTGGTGGCGGGATTTTAACTGGGGCCCAGGTGATGCCGTTTGGCTCACCTCTGAGTTGACACCGGCATTTTGGTTGGTCCCTTTCGTCGTGAACTCAACTGTCTCGCATCCTTTCTCTCGTCCTGATATCGGATGAGGGGGGTGTGTTTTGTTCACGTGTCGTTTCATCATGTGGCAAAGCGGCCGAATGGCCGTTTGGCTCAAGATTTCAACCTCCCGATGCGTCTTCTTGCGGTGTAAAAAACGCTGAAATATGCCATAGTATGGCGGTCTTCCCCTCATTGCGAGTCATTGCTTGCGCGAGGCGGCTGGCAATTAGAGGTACCTATTTTACGCGGGTGTCTCACTTGGTGGCATACTTTGATTCATCATCGCAAACGGTTTCCAAACCTCAACATTTTCCTCTTCTACTGTCACATCCTCAACCCCTTCAACCTGGTCATCATCCACAGTTTATCCGGTTGTGTCTGGCGCTGTGGGCACCTTGTGATCCACTCCTTGTGCTCATCTACCTCATTACTCTGTGTTCGCTCAAAACCGCAATAAGGATCCGCAAGAACAATAATGATAAATAATACAATACTAATCTACATAATGTAAAATTAGAATGATGTTCAAAATGATACCCACAAATACTAAGGCCAAACTGAGTCTATACCGATAATTCAAAGGCTGCTTGTGTGAACCCATGGCTGCTTAGTCGCTCAAGCAATAATAGTACTGAATGAAAATAATGATAGTAAAACAATCGTACGTGTACTAGTAGTCAAACCGTAATCCATATATTAACAGCAATAATAATAACAATAACAATAAGAATAATAATACTAATGATAGTAAGAATAGTAGTATTAATAATAATGATAGTAATACTATGACAACTATATTGATGATGTTAATGATAATGGACACTATAATGATAATGATTATGATAATGATAATGATACTGATAATGATGGACACAATAACAGTACCAATACTAATACTATTACCGATAACAATAATTATAGTATATAGTAATATGATAATTATTTTGATACTAGTAATGATAATGATCTCGATACTGATACTGACAATGGTATGATGATAGCAATAACAGTAACAATAACACTAATGATAGTATCGATAGTAATAATGATGATAATAATTATAACATTGTTAATGTTAAACATATTAATAGTAATGATATTAATAATAGACAATGATAATAGCAATTAATCATAATGATAATACTAATAATAATGATAACTAATAGCCATAACCATAATAATGGTAATAACAATAATATCAATAGACATAATATACATAGACAAACACATATATGTAGCTATATATATATATATGTGTATATACATATATATATATATATATGTATACATATTCACGCACACGGTTGTGGTACGGGTTTAACTTGTTATATCTTTATGCTGATAGCCACCACGAGGCACAGTTTTGAGCATGCCACTGATTTTTCCATTTGCAGCTTTGTCCCGTGCCTCTTATTGATCAAGCGACGCTTTAGGGACCCCTGCCAAACCAACAAGGCTTGACAATTTGTGCTGATTCAGCAGCTGCTTGTCTGGTTAGGTTTCCTTTGGTTGTCCTCACGTACACAAATCTACCCCGATATTCATTGGACATACGGATGGTCGCCTCACCCGAAAAAAAATATCTGAAATCAGTTTGGTGTTGAGAATGGGTTGCTTCTTGATTTAATAGATTTTCTCCCAATTTTCCACTGAGGATTGTGGTAGTGAAGTGGAAAGCACATCGGCATGAGAACAACATCTTAGTTTCGTGCCGCTTCGTGGCATGGTGGATCTAAAAACATGCATAGTGGCTTTTTGGTGACAGCGACTTGAAAAACCTTGACAACTACCAGTATCAGCCGAAAGAGCCAAGCGACATGCGATCGGACAGATACTGCGTCTTCGCTTCGGAAGCTACGGACAAAGCCTTCTTGCTCCGGACGGGATGTCTCAAAATGGTGAGCCTCTATGGGGTTGGCAAACGGATTGCCAAGAGAGAATCACCCTTTTCCCTTGTGGCCGAATTGTCCATCCTTGTGTTTTTGTCTGTATTGTCGCGAGCCAGAACTTCCATTTGCTCAAGAATATTTTGTTATTTTCCCCTGTTGGTTTTAAATGGAATCTATGACTACTGGGAATATTTGTATTCTTGCCAGGGGGCTTAAGCAAGTGGAAGAGAAGAACCACCCCATTTTGCAGGTTTCCCCAAAGACCAAGGTGCACGAGCTCTCCGCCTTCATGCAGAAACGCGCCCACCGCCCTCCAGCCATGATTTCTAGATGTGGAATATAGGGATTTCAAGCAACCATTGTGAGGCTCTTTTTTTATCAGGAAGCCATGGCCTATGGAGTTTGACTGGCCCAAAGCCCTCCCAATATGTGGCGCGGGCAGAGGGCTGGGCGTGCCGCACGAAAGCAAGGTCAGGGCGGTGCAGATGGCAGGGACAGTACTTGGGGGTTGCTCAACTAATCCTAGGTCCCCCAGTGCCCTTTCTCACCCCTTTTTTGGTTGGGAGTGTTCGGGACCCTACTAAAATAGACTACAGAAAAAAGGGTACCCTTATTCTAACCTCTCTACTGGAGGACCTAGAACACGTGAGTCCATGTTGGCACAACAGGGGCACGCCCTTTCTGTGTCAGTACTGATTCATTGTCAGATGCCCATCCCTGCAATGGTCTCCATCAACGGGTCTTCGACTTCCCTTCTAATCCCCACTTAAAATGAGTAATGCTGCCCCCATATCAATCCACCCTGTCTAATACCAGGGAATGTTCCCCTCCAAAAGTGATGATTCCCCACCAAACCCAGGGACACCCCCTATTCTAAAACTGTGGCTGACAGTTTCTTGGGGATATCGTTACAACCACCCAAACAGTTTTAGGGGCTGATTCAATTTGGGGATATCTTTACCACCCACGGCTCAAAGGCACCAGACCCCCCCCCCACGTGGCATGACTCGGCCAGGTGCCAGCGACGCGGTGGTCCAGGAGGTCCTGCGGCTCCTGCCGGAGGCTCTGAAAGGCGGGGACGGAGGGATCGAGGGATCGATCCGCCCGCGTCCACGATTTTCATACCGCGCGTGGGGGCCCGAGATGGGGGCGTGTCTCTCTTTGTTCTTTTTTTTTGGGAGGGGAGCCCGGAAAAATGGTGGTGTTCGTTTTTTGGATTCCCTTGGACACCACTTTCAAAAAAAGGGGATGCCCTCAAAACAAGATGGCCACCCAAATGAGATGGAAGAGTGGGGCTGTTGCAAACGCTTTCTGTACCCTGTTTTCGCACTTTTCTGTGCTAAACAGCAGTGCCAACTGGTGATTTGATGCAACGATATCACCCGAAAAAGATGGTTGGCGAGCTCTTTGCGTTCCAGTATGTGTATCCTTCACTTGCCAGTGCAGATCTAACACCATCGTGCATGGCCAGTGCTATTCAGCAGGTGTGGAAGACTGCGACGCCAGGTATTTGCGAGCGCTGGTTTTCAGTTTTGCACCAGCAAAATGTGGAAGACACTACCAAGTATCCTTGCAGCCTTGTATTGAACGATCTGTGTGTGTGTGTGTGTGTGTGTGTGTGTGTGTGTGTGTGTGTGTGTGTGTGTGTGTGTGTGTGTGTGTGTGTGTGTGTGTGTGTGTGTTTGTGTGTGGGCGCGCGCGCGTGCGCGCGCGTCAGTATTGCCTACACGTACATGGGCTTTTCTCACACATGAGTTGAGTAGAAATAGCTGCGAACATGACACAGCACATAGATTAACCATTAAGTGAATGATATGATATGTTCACATATGCATGTAAATGCACATTGCCATTCAACTATTGGCTTGTGGAGACATCGCTGCACTGATCCATCTTGAAACAATAGTTACTTCAACATAGCATGTGCTTCACGTACAATCTACGCGTGCGCTTCGATAGTGCTCATGCTCCGCAAGGAGTCGGAAAATCACGCGCATACTTCTAAACATCATTTTACGCGCTCGATGCAGTTTTTCTTTCATTGTTCCGACAAGGGGGGCATTCGCAACAAGGGCAGGGCACATAAGACAGATGCGCCACGTCGTTCATAGTGGGGTTATGTGGGGTTGATCAAAAGGTCCTGCAAACATGGGATGCCCATTGGGGGAAGCTACGATATTATCCCAGCAAATGAGGAAATTTACTCATGTTGGGGGGGGAAACTACCACGATGATATTATCCCAGCAAATGAGGAAAGTTGCTTATGGCGGGGGGGGGGGGAACTACTAGAGCGATGATATCATCCCACCAAATGAGGAACATTGCTGATGGTCATTTGGGGTCAACCCCCATATGTGTCAACCCTCATAATTATGTGTCAACTCTCATATATGGGTCAAGCCCCATATGCGTAGCTCACATGTCTGGCGCTCTTCGCCAGGAGCTTCGGGCACAGGCGGATTCTCGCCCGGGCGGAGGGGCCAGCTGTTTGGGCTCGATTCTGACAGACTCAGCTCCCCAAACCGTGATGCACAAGGAGGGGACGAGTTTGAGCACAAGCTGTTTGCAGGCCGAGCCAAAAGAAAAGAAGACGCCACAGAAGTCCGGGCTTTCGATGTTCGATCAGCTGGTTTCTGGCCTGCGATGTCTTTCAATCCTTTGTGCGGTGGGCTTGCTCCATGTTCGAGGCTTTCGTTCGAGCCCTGACTACAAAGAAGCACACAATGAAACAGGAGACTGGGTTCGGTAGAGTTGGCGCAAGCGAGGCCAGGAACCATGTGGGTTGCTGCCTGGGCCGTTGATTCAACTGATGCTCATGTTCGCGTGAGGCCACTGCCCCATCCCATTTTGGAATCACGTTCGGTCGTTCTATGGATTCCTTATTGGTGGTACTTTTCTCACGGACCTGTCCACCAGCTCAGCGATGGTGGAGGCGTTTGTGTGGGGATTTCTCTGAGCTGCCTACGAAGGAAATCTTGGCCTCGAGAGGCGCTAGAGGTAGTTACTGCAAGCAATGTACGCTGACATTCCAGAGCGCAACAGGTGGGTTTTTGGTGCGCAGGCTGTGTCCTGGTGCTTGGATCATTCCTTAAAGAGCTTGTCAACTTTGGCCTACCCTAGCGACACGGCATAGGGTCTCCATCTCTTGATTTCCCGAAAGGTGCTTCTTTCAGCTTCCAGGCCACCGAAATGGAAAGAAGGATCAAACACTCCCCCACGAATTCAGAATACATGGCCGACAGACCTGTTTTTAGCCAGTCTTAGAGCCATCGCACAACCTATCTGACAGCTCGGAACCCAACTTGATCGGGGTTCTTGTTCTGCGAGCCTTGATGCTACCTCAGATAACAGTCGCTTCACCCATGGCCATACTCTAACATACTCTCAATGAACTGTATTCACAATTGGATTTGGTGGTGGTGACTCTCTTACATTTTGCATACAAAGTATATCCCCCACAAGAGTTTGAGTTCGATAGCGTTGTCGCTTGGTATTCAGTGCATTCCAAGGATTCAGACGCCAGGCCGCGCTGCAGAGATACTCCGGGAGTGCCAGATGATCGGGGAGGCCATGCTCCAAGAAACGAGCAACACACTTCATACATTTTGGGAAAACCTTTTTGGTATATTATTTTGGGACTTATACATAGAGTTCCTGGATTTTATACATGTTGGGAAGACCTTTTTTTTGTGGCATGCAAAGAGTTTGGTGGCTGTTTTTGGGGCCCTCCACTAGATCGGAAGTCAGAAAATTGGTGGGTTTCTTTGCTATCGCTTTTCCGGAGCCATATTTCTACCTGCCCATTTCGGAGCCTTGGCAGAGTTGACACTTTTTGGGGCTCGAGAGGTTGTGAGGAAGCTCCGGTGATCAGGGTCCCTTCCCGATTCTTTTCTATTCTATTTGCTTCACGTCTTTGCGCGTGAAGTGAAGGGTAGCCGAATGTGCCATTGTCACACTTGCAGTTCAATAATATTCGACTCCTTGATAAAGATTCCAGATTACAAGCAGAAAAGCGTTCCGATTCAAATTAGAACAAGGCTCACCGAAGACTCACCCAGGCACTGAGGCTTTCAGGAATCGCGGCTGCCCGCAAGCGCGTTTTTCTTTTTTTGAAAATGAAGCTGCGGATTGGGGGTGTGTTTTTGTTTATGGGAATCGGCCCACGCGCTGGGCTGGCGTTTCCTTTCTTGGTGGCTCCCAGCCATCCCCTTAGCTGTTTAGCCTTTTAGTGTTTAGTGGTAGTTTCCATTTAACCGACTAACAGTTAAACGTTTAGCGGGGGATCTGAGGGCAGCCCAGTTTCGGTTTTCGCTTACCCCCCGGTAGCTCCCGAGCGTCAAGAAGCCAACGAACGCCACTTGCGAGGCCAGCCGCAGACCCAGACAGGACGGGCACATCCGTTGGCCTCAGATCTGTCCAAGCCCAAAAAGCCATCCTTCTGGGTGAACTATAACGACCTCACACGACCTCACCCCAAATGGTTTATGTGGGAGGGGAGTATCAGACAGTGTCTCTGAAAGTGTTGCGGTATTTGGTGGCGCGTTATTTACCTAGATGCCTACCAAGGGACACTTGTAGGTAGTTTGTTCAAAGAGCGAAGCTACCTCATTGATGGGCGGATCCTGAATCGATTTGGAGTCAGCAATGCTTGCTTGTAGAGGTTTGCTTGCCAGAAACCTCGGCCTACAATTGCCAGAGGCAAGAGGACAAGCGCAAGCAGTCGACTGTTCAAGCTGCACGACGTTTCCTTGGTGCCATTTGACCCCTCCCTGATTGGACCCTCATCTTTGGAGAAAACCTCAAAATCGGAGCCATCTGTCCGAAGAGTGCGCTTGCCGTCCACTTGACGACGAACAGCTCGTTTGTTGTGTGCTTCGCTGCTTACATTGACGCGCACTGATCGCCAAAGCGCATTGCAAACAATGCAGTTCCGCTGACTCCCCCACTTGAAGACACAATGGTTATAAAGTTGTTTTTGGGCAACAGCTTTTCCAGTTTAGTCTTGCACATTGTTTGCGTTTGTGTTCACCTTTTTCCCTGTGTTTTTCTCTGCATTCTTCTCACTTCTGCACATTGTAGCTGGTCTCGTCATTTTGCCCTCAAACCAAATGCCCCCCAAACACCCTCATACTCATATGACATGGCAGCATGAGTTTGTAGAACGTGCTAGCCACAGACGACTCCGAGCTGCTTTGTTTGCAGTGCCCAGCACCTGCCAAGCAGCCCATGCGAATCCACAAGGCGCCAAAATCCTGTCGGTCTTCGTGGCTAGAGAGATTTGGTGGTTAAAAAAAACACGGCGCAGGGAAGTGTCGCAAACCGCCTCGTGGGATGTGCCGTTCACCCCCTTGAACGCCCGATGCTTTATGTGACGTTTCCGCATGCCGCGCCGGAGTCGCGCCTGGGGCTCCTTGTCCGATCGCTAGCAGGAGAAGGGCTCCCAACCTGAAGCGAGAGTGGAGCGGGGGTGCTATGGACTGGACTGGCTTGGATCTTCGGACTTGGCCACGAATTTGAAGAAGGCTTAACGGCTCAACCCTGGAAAGTGGGTGGTGGACCTTCAAAACAGATGCTGTGCAGAGGGTCCCTAATGAAGAATTGGACTTTTTTTGGATGAAGTCTGAAAGAGCTTTCCGTATTGAGCCCACCAGAAGTTGTGAACTTTTTGCAGAGGAGTCGTTTCAGCAACCAAGAGGTGCTAGATGGGAACGGACCTGGTTGATGTGGGCAGGTGTCCCACCTACAAGAGTCAAATTGGATCTTTGCGGGAAGAACCCCCAGAAAGCCCTATTCATCCGAGGTGGATTGATTCGGGAAAGACGAATTACGTTCTGAAGGAACATCCTTCGGAACTTGAGTTATTGTCTGCCGCCTTGTTGCGTGCGGCATGTTGTGTGATGCGAATTTCCTGACATTTGCCAGGGTCTGATGCGAAGATCAGATTGAGGTATGTAGGTGCTAGGAAGTAGGGAGAACTGATTACTGGAGATTCACTGTGCATCCCTAATATGTAAGACCTTCTTGTTTCATCCGAATCTTTCACAGAGTTGACAAGGCTTGATCATTTGCTGGGCTTCTTGGTGTCAAGTTGGTCTTCAATTTGTTCCTTCTCCCCAAGTGAAAGTGGGCCCACACGAGCCAACATTTTTGCGGACTCAGTCATCTATTGTGAGGGTTTTCAAATCTGGCCGACCAGATTTGCACCAATGGTCTTACGTCCTGGGAAACATCCTTGTCAGTGGTGGACACAGCTTTGTGTCCACCGGATGGGTGGATGCAAACCGCGAAATGACCCCATCCCCCTTTGCTAGGAAGATGTTGAGGCCATCCGCGACACTTCCCCCGGATCGCAGGGCCCTCCTGAAGCTCCGAATCTTGTCTCAAGACTCGAAATTGGAGGAAGCAATCTCTCCCCAAATGGGCGGCTTCTCCAATTGGTGTCCCTTTAGGCCAACCCCAAGAGGGTGTACGTAGCTATGCCTTGCTTTGTGTGTCACAAACAAGCCAACCCCACGGTTCAGGGAGCCGTTCGCCTCACGAGAAGACCACCTCACCACACGAACCCCAAGCACCAGAAGCGGAAGCTGTTGCCTGAGGCCGCGGCTTTCAGAAGAAGCAGCGCAGGCGAGTGATCGGTGTCGAGTCGGCGAGGTTTGAACGCCCCCGGTTTGTGCTGGTTTGAGGCGCGGCTTTGACCCTAGGCGGTTGGTTTCGCAGCTTGAAGCGACAAGAAGTTTAACCTCGCGCGAGATCCATGGGTATTGAGAGATGAAAAGTTTGCTGAAGCGCTGAAAGGACCTCGCAATCGCCCCTGAGGCCCTGCTGGGCGCCGTGGAGTCCCCGCTCTTTGAGCCGACCTTGGTGGAGGCGCTGGCGTCGTTTGGGGGCCCCAGAAAAAGCGGCTGGGCTCGGCCACAGGGCCGAGCGAGGGCGTCCAGGGACTGGAGAGAAGAGCTGCTTCCATTTGCTTAAGTTTTTTCTTTCTTCCGCTGTTGGTTTTAAAGGAAATCTGTCGCTACTGGAAATATGATTCATTTTTTGCCAGGGGACAGCAAATGGAAGGCTGGTTGAGCCAGTTGGGCGATCCAACGTGGACCCCTCGATCCGATGTTTCTTGCGACTGCGACAACTAGGGAAGGTTTTTTGCGGGAATGAACCAGAGGATTCCCGAAGAAAGGAACCAGTTGGATGGTTTAGAAGGGTCTTTCCATTTCTCATTCCCTGCTGACCAGCAAGATCTATGGTTGGATCTTTACTTCTTCTTCTTTTGCCAGGTCTGATGATGGCGCAGTTGACATGTGTCGCGGCAGGAGCTTGCTCTTGATCTGCATCAGTTCGCCAACCAGCAGCCGAGTGCATATTTTGGAGCATGGTATTTCCTCAGAATATTGGGACTGATCTGGATTAGGTGGGGATTTCTCCGTAGCATGTGGAATTCCACAGCAAATCACGTCGATGGATATGAACTGAACAGGAAATTAAGGATGGTTCCAAATGTTTTGGACAACCATATGGAGCACGCAGCAGGGCCCCCATTTTTCATTGACCCTTCCCCCCCCCCCCCGCCCTCCGGGGGAACATGCGAAGGGCGCTTCTTCTAAAACCGGCTGCACACTTCACCTGCCAACTTCTCCCGCCATCTTTTCAAGAGTTACGTCACCTGCCAACTTCTCCTGCCAACTTTTCGAGTGCTACCTGCCCTGCCGACTTTTCCAGTGTTACTTCACCTGCCCACTTTTTGGGATCCGCGTTGTGCGTGTCGAAGTGCGAATGCGTCTTGAGCGCGGTGAACCCTGTGGAGATCGTGCTTGTCGAAGCGCTCTCGCAGTGGCGCGTCGCGAACTGTTCTTGACCCTCTGCGAGGGTCGCGTGTGTCGGATGGCTCGCGCTGTGTCGCTGTGCGATTTTTAACTTTCTTTGCTTGCAAAATGGTGTTTGGAAGTTGTTTCGTGGTCTGCGCGCTTGCTTTTGCAGTCGCGTGGTGGCGGGTTGGATTCCCACCTGCAGCTCCAGCTGCGAAATCGCAACTTTTAAGTGCACAAACATAGTATGAGAATAATTTCATTCCCATGGGTCCGGCTGAAAAATCGCCACTTGCAGTTCCAGCTCGAAAATCGCAACTGTAAGCGCCAAAGTGCTGCTCGGAAAGCGCGCTCTCGCATCCTCCAGCCCGTAAGGCGGCATCTTTAAACTGCAAAAAAGCAGCACGCAAACTTCACTTCCACATCTCCAGCTCGAAAAGCATTGTGGCCAACATCACGCACAGCGTCATGCGCACACGGCATGATTTGCAAAATCAGGCGCAGCGTCATGCGCGGCTTTGCGCGCAGCATCGAGTCACAACATCATGCGCAACATTACGCACAGCTTCATGCATAGCAAAAATATGGCACCACGCGCAAAGACTCGCAAGAGAAGTTGAGAGGAGATATTGTGAAATATGAGACAACTGACGACCCATTTGATGACAGAGAGTTTGTGTTTTTTCGCAACTGCCCCCGGTTTGTGATAGGTCCATCCACATGCCCGGCTCGTTTTTTCTCCATGAGGTCTGAGCTTCTGGAGAAGCTGAAGCCATCCAAGAAACAGCTTCACGAGGCCCCGCCCAGGAAGAATCAGGCGATGTATGTCCGAGCAGAAATCATGCGCTAAGAAACTTGGGAGTGGACAAGAGGTTGTCCTTTTCCAAAACCCGAGGTTCACTTCCAGAGTATCAAGCTTCAGAGGAGCAGGAGGCTTCCTTGAGACGAGCATCTTTTGCTTGCAAGACGGGATACCTAGATGTTGTTCAAGCCTTTCTCAAGCGCTTAAGGTAGTGGGAAGCGATGCTTATCACGAACGCTGAAAACAACCGCAGCCCAAAGAAAGTGGCTTGTGACCACATGGAAGGGTGAAACGCAGTCTCTCCGCCATCATGTTTTAGGCCATTTTAGGCTGCCGCAAAAGAAACCACCCCATGCTGACTCCTAGAAGGGCCGTTCCAAACACCTGTAAGACAACCTTGAATTGAGTGTGTCGTTTTTAGGGCACCCCCCAAATGGTGTTTTTCCATTTGCGTCCTTTAAAACAACAAAAAATGGGTACCCCAAAAAACACACACACACACAATTAGCAAATCCGCGTTCTCACCAATTGGTCGCCATGTTTTAGAGCTTTGTTTGGGGGAGTGTCGGTGCAGTGATACTTCAAAAGTTTTGCTGGCGTTGACACTTCGGCGGCCTTTCTTTTCGGCTCAGCGTCCGTCCTCGGCTCAGTGCTCCATCCTTGCAGGGGTGCCTGGCATTTTGCGGAACAGGGGCGATGGCAGCAAGCGGCCAATCACTTCCGGACCTAAGGTACAGAAGCAATCACTGTGAGCACGGGATTCCAAGAGAACGTTAGCTCAAAGGCAACTTCGCTGGATCGACGGTGCTATGCTCTCCCGTGCCCAGGGCCTCTAGGGAATCCAGTTCTTTGAGAGGCTCCAAGTTTTGTTTGGACGCCCGGCTCGCCCCGAGGAAACGGCTTTTTGGGGAGCCTTTGCCCACTCGGGCTCTTGGTACAAGGGAGCAAACTGAATGTCCCAATGGGCTGGGGGACTGGTTGAGGTGCGTCCGCTTCCTTTGCGCCCCCAAGTTTGAACACCCTCGTGTGAACCGATACATCTCACCCAACTTCGGCCAACTTCGGCCAACTTTTGTTCGAGGTCAAGCTCGAAGCACTGCGATATCGCGAACCCCGATGCGTTGTTTCGTACGGCCGCACATTGCAATCGGGGACCTGACGGAAAGTGGCTGGTGGACATAAAACCCCACCGAAATGATGTCCGTAGAATTCCCTAGTTCAGTTTCATGCCCATA
>CAUJNA010000351.1:159559-256467 GCA_963377175.1 Effrenium voratum | reverse complement strand
ATGGCCTTCATGGCCTTTGTTGCACTTCCTTGGCCAGTCCCTTTTAGCAAGGGTTGCTTGATGGTCCCTTTTTTCAAGGGAGAGCCCTTTGATGTTTTGGACTTTGCCTTTGGTGCCATTTCTTTTCCCCTTTCAACAAGGGGCAAAAATGCTGCAAGCTTGACAGGTAGGAAAGCTGCGGTGCACAAACAATGTTCCACGTGTGTGGGGTTTCCAAGCCTGGCCACATTTGATCAATTTTGATCAATTTTGATCAATTTTGGTCAATGTTGGTCAAATTTGATCAAATTTGATCAAAACCATGGTTTTGACCAAAACTGACCAAAATTGATCAAATTTGACCAAAATTGACCAACATTGATCAAAGTTGTGGATTTGGTTTCCTTCATACATTGGATTTGGAAACTGCCACAATGACATGAGATTCCCAGGATTCACAATGAAGTCCTCATCCCCATGGTTGAAGAGAATGACCTTGACTTCTCCGTCGTAGTCGGGATCAATGACCCCACCGCCTACGGCGATCCTGTTCTTCACGGCTAGTCCTGACCTGGGAGCTATCCTAGCATATACCCCAGCGGGCATCTCTATCGAGATTCCGGTGTTGACCAAACCTGAACCCCCCTGCGGGAATACATGTTCCCTCAGAGGCATAGGTGTCCAAACCCGCACTCCCCGATGTGGCCCGTGTCGGGATCTTGGCAGTCTCGCTGTCCAGGCTAACGTACAAGGTGTTCGGCTTCTTTTTCCATCGCTGCTCAACAGGGTCAACTTCGACCGGCATAGCACTCGCAACCTTCTTGAACGTGCCGTTCGGGTACCATGCTCTAACGATTGCCTCGCACATCGTGCTTGGATAGAGAGCAGTCGTCGGGGTAACCGACCCCTCACTTCCCATGCTGGTGACTGTGTTGTTTGCAAAGGGCTAGCCACATACACCAGTAAAAACAAGTTTCATCAAGGGCATTTGCCTTTTCTACAACTACAGCAAGTTGCAATGCTGCCCTTGGTAAAAGGGCACCTTGGCGATGGAAACATGTGTCATACCCCCCACTCCCAATCCCAAAGAATCACTTGAGAGAAGGGCTTCCCAATTCAACCCCAACCCAAAAATGGTATTGACACCCTTCAGAAAAAAGGTCAAGCCCCAAAGGGACCCCTGGAGAAAAGCACCCTTGCACCCTTGAGAAAAGGGACCAGTTGCAAATTTGACTCACCAGAAGCCCTGCCCATTCCCTAGAGAAAAGCACCCTTGCACCCTTAAGAAAAGGGATCAGTTGCAAAATTGAAACTGTTTGACTTCCTGTACTAGCCCAAAAGGGGGCAGCCCTGCCCATTCCCTGAGCACATGCACTTTTGCCACAGCCCAAAGCCTGCAGCTGCAGAAGCCATTTTGGCCAAACTTCACCCTTCCATCAAGGGGGGGAGGGCTCAGCTGGCTTCCCTTTTATCAAGGGGGTGTAGGTTCCACCACTCTCCCTTTTATCAAGGGCAGCTTGCGTTGGGGCCATTTGCAATTCCCTTTTAACATCTCCAAGGCATTGATGGAGCTGGAGGGCACCACATCATTGCAGCAAATGACATTGTGCCAGTCCACTGCCACACTAGCTTTGGGGACGTTTTTCAGCCGCCACATTGGGGGTTCCCTTTCATCAAGGGGGGCTTTTCTCTTTGTTGCAGGGGTTGTGGCCGTGTTTGTTCTTGCCCTTTTTTCAAGGGTAGGCTGGGCTTGCCTCTCAGGGCTGAACACACTTCCCCTTTTACAAAGGGTGGCAGTTCCCGTTTTGCTTGCCTGGGGCTTGGCTGCAGGGGTGCTGGAGCTTTCTGTTTCTGAGGAGGTGCCCCAGTCAACAGAGTCCTCCAAGGAGGACTCAGCTGCAACAAGCTCTTTGCTTTTTTTGGCAGGGCTGGGGCCAAGGACCAGGGCCCCTTGCTGTTGGTCCTTTGCCTGCTTGTTCTTTGAAGGGGCCTTGCCAAGAGCCTCACTTGTTGGCTCCTTGTCTTGAGCTTGCTGCTCTTTTGTTTCTTCCCTTTTATCAAGGGGGCTAGGCTCCGTTTTGACAAGGGTGGATGGTGCTGGCTGTTCCCCTTCCCTTTTATCAAGGGTGGGCTCTGCAGGCTTTTCTTCTTCCCTTTTAAGAAAGGTGCTGGATGCAGCTGGCTGCCCCTCTTCCCTTTTAACAAGGGTGGCAAGGGAGCTGGGTGCTGCTGGCTGCCCCTCTTCCCTTTTATCAAGGGTGCTTGTCTCTGCAGGCTTCTCTTCTTCCCTTTTAGCAAGGGAGCTGGGTGCTGCTGGCTGCCCCTCTTCCCTTTTATCAAGGGTGCTGGGCCCTGCAGGCTTCTCTTCTTCCCTTTTTGCAACTCTCCTTTTTGCAAGGGAGCTGGGTGCAGATTGTTCTTGTTCTTCTTGCCTGGCCTTTTCCTCAGCCTCAGCTTTTTCTCTGGCTACTCTTTCTTCGCCCTTTTTCTTGAACTTTTCTGCTCTTGCCCTGCTCACTGTGCCAGTGCCTGAGGGCCTGCCTTTGTTGTTCCATGTGTAGCCAGGCATTGGCCTTTTACCAAGGCTGGCCCCTATTGTCCTTTTACCAAGGACAGCAAAAAACTAGCAAACACACAAGCTTGAGCATATGCAAATGGCTGCAGGGTCTTTGGCTCAAGGATGTGGCATCACTGCCCAAGAAAAAACATGTTGACAGGGAACCCTCAAAAATGACAGGTGAACATGCGTTTGGGCATCATTAGAAGGCAGTCCATTTAAACTACCCTTGGGGCACAAACAAAAAAACAACATATGTGTCTCACCCTGGGGGGGGGGGGAGGGGGCAACAATTCTGCACGCACTGTTTTTGACACCAAGCTGCTGTGCTCTGCCCCTTTTACCAAAAGTATAGCTGTACAGGTAACCCTTCCCTTTTACCAAGGGTGATGCCATTAAAACTTTCACATTGTCACCTTTTAGCAAGGGTGTGTTTTGTAGAGGCTTGCCCTCAACTCCACAGCTTCTTCCTTTGTGAGGTGCTCCTCTTGCAACTGCTGCTTGATGTTCTGCAAGATCTCTTTGTACTTTGGATGGTTCCTTTCTGTTGTTTCCACAACTAGTTTTGGCTTCCCCTTTGGGTCTGTAGTGCCTGTTATGTAAGCTCTCCATGGTGGCTTTGCAGTTTGGGTGACATAGAGCTTTGCCCATGGCTTTCTTACAGCTGCACCTTTTACCAAGGGCTTTGCACCTTTTACCAATGGCTTTTTCTTTCTGGAGCCTTTCCCTTTTACCAAGGGTTTTGTGGAAGAACTTGCTTTGTGGTTCCTTGCTTTGGTCTTTGCCTTTTTGGCCTTGCCAATGCCCAAGGCATCTTTTAACCTTTGTTTACCATCTTCTGTGGCTGCTGGTTGTGTTGCTAAGCTGCCTTTCCTCCTCCTTTTGAAAGAGGGTGGCTGCAGTAGGGTTGCATCATTCTCCCCCTTGTCCACCCCATCCCCTTTTACCAAGGGGCTTTGGCTTTTGTCAGGTGTTTGTAAGGCCAATGGAAAGCCTTCAGAATCAACAGTTGCCTCAGAAACCTCTTTCTTGAGCTTTCTGGCGTCTTCTGGCCTTTCAGGAAGGGGTGTGTGTGATGCTTCCCTTTCAGCAAGGGTGGGGTCTGCTTTTTCCCTTTCAACAAGGGGTTTCCTTTTTCCCTTTCAGCAAGGGTGGGGTCTGCTGCCACTTGCTTTTTCTGCTGGATCATCTTCACAACTTCCTGCAACTGCAGGAATTCAGCCCCAGTCAGCTTGGAGGCACATGCTTGCATCTCATTTGCCCCAGGAGCCGCCTCATGTGGGACAGGAGGATTGTTATTCGCCTTCAGCCCCACCCACACTGATCCATTCCATTTGGTGTTGTTCAAGGAGGGCTCACCCAGCAAGACTTGAAACATAGCTTGCCTGAGGCAAGCCCCATGAATCTCACATATGGATGACAGTTCAACCAGCCCTTTTAGCAAGGGCAAGCAGACCCACAGGCCTTTTGGGTCACATGCCTGTGACCTAGAGATTTTTTCATAGCTGCCAAGATCTTGAATCAAGCCTGAGTGCTTGGAAATCTCCTTGAGGAGCAGTCCTGGGTCTATGTGAGGTTTGGGGGTGTGCCTGGCCCCACCTTTGCCAACACTCATGACCCTTTTACCAAGGGCACTAGTGACCTTTTACCAAGGGCACTGGCAAGCAATCCCTTTTATCAAGGGTTGCCCACAAGCATTCTATAGTAGGATTTGAGCCCAAGTTCCAGAGGCACAGGACCCAAACTCATATCAATAGAATTGTCAAAAAAAATCAATAGAAAGCAAGAAGAAAATGACAAATTAATATCAACAGAATTTTAAAAAAACACAACATACTTCAAATATTGATTTAATCAATAGAAACGACAAAAAGCAATATCAATAAAGAACATGAACTTCCCATTGATTTAAATCAATAGCCGATGCCCAGGGTACTTTCGTACTTAAAAGTTGCGATTTTGGAGCCCCAGCTGCGAAAGACTTCGCGTACCACTTTTGTACTTAAGAGTTGCGATTTTCGAGCCCCGGCTGCGAAAGTTGACCTTGCGAAAGTGCTGCGCGTGCCACGAAATCTTTGCTTGACCTTGCGAAAGTGCTGCGCCTGCTACGAATTCTGCACTTGACCTTGCGAAAGTGCTGCGCGTGCCACGAAATCTTTGCTTGACCTTGCGAAAGTGCTGCGCCTGCTACGAATTCTGCACTTGACCTTGCGAAAGTGCTGCGCCTGCCACGAAATCTTTGCTTGACCTTGCGAAAGTGCTGCGCCTGCTACGAATTCTGCACTTGACCTTGCAAAAGTGCTGCGCCTGCCACGAAATCTGCACCTGACCTTGCCAAAATGCTGCGCCTGCCACGCATTCTGCACTCGATCTTGCGAAAGCGCTGCACCTGCCGCGAATTCTGCACTTGACCTGGCGAAAATGTTGCGCCTGCCACGAAAGCTTTACTTGACCTTGCGAAAGTGCTGCGCCTGCCACAAAATCTGCACCTGACCGTTCGAAAGTGCTGCGCCTGCCACGCAATTCAATCCTTGAGAAAAGTTGACCTTGCGAAAGTGCTGCGCCTGCCACGAAATCTGCACCCGACCTCACCAAAATGCCGCGCCTCTACGCAATTCAATCCTTGCGAAACCTCTGTGTTGCCGTGCAAATGGTCCCGGCGCCGCCCCCGTCCCGAGACCGTCCCGCACCCGTCGTCCGTCAGACGCCGCGACTGAGGTAGCTTTCAGCCAGCTCCACACCACCAAGCCCGCAGAGGGTTGCTCCTTTTCGCAAATTCTATTCCACCGCCACACGCGCACGCATGTTTTCTTCCTTCCCTGCACCATCTAGCTTTCAACTGGTTTCCGTAACTCGGAAGTTTCCTTCTAACCTTCCTTTGATTATATACATGGTTGTCGCAGGATGGTGCATTTTCGAGATGATGTGGTTGGCCTGGACAGCTCCATAGTGTCCACGCCGGCCGTACATCGAGCGTCGGGGCATGTCTTGCTCTCAGCGAGATCGCGCAACTCAGCATAAACATCGCCGATTGCATCCCGATTGCCATACCGACCAGTCCAGTGCCTGCTGTCGTTTGTCTTCCTTGCTTTAGTTGCCTTAGCACGATTGCCCAGCGCCAGCTTGACCGGCCAAGTTGCCAGCTAGATTTTGACTCCCGCCATGTTTGCTCCGAGCGATGCTATTTGGCATTGAGGTCGACAACTTCTCAGACCCAATGGTGGACTGCACCGAGAGCAAGAGCAGGTTTCCAGTCTCGATGCGTCTCGAAGAATGGAATTCGGCGTGCGCCAGGTTCAGAGCAGATCAACTGATGTGGGCCAAGGTGGAGCTTGAGGAACGATTTTGGTTGGGAATTGGGGTTTCAAGAATTGACACTGCCATCGAGGATGATCGCATCGTCGGCTATGTGTCAATGGCCAGCCACAAGCCGTTTTCTGCTTTGACTTGTTTCCGTTTTCCCTGTTTTCCCTTTCTCCAGGTTGAGGATGGAAATGTGGAGAAGGCCTTGGAGAAAGCAGCAAAGCGATTGAAGAAGGAGCAGATAGACCCGCATTGCGATCTGCTTGGTCTTGCTGTGTACGGCTGTGCTGTATGCTCTCGCGCAATCTGCGGCTTTGGCCCAAAAGACACGCAATCTTGCGGGCCATGGGGGTAAGATCCTAAAAACTTTCGAGCTTTCGAGCTTTTCGCAAGCTTTCGAGCTGAGGTTGTTGGCTGCCGCTGCAACGACGGCCAGACGCCGAGATGAGCCGAGTCCTGACACCCCAAGACTTCAATTCAGAACAAGCTGCAGATTCGCGTACGTAATTTGCAAGGAGCAGACGCCGCCACTGAAGCCGCCGACGATGATGTGGTTCCCATGGTCGCCGTTAGCGACAAAGTGCCGGTGAAGAAGGCCTCGACGACATTTGCAAAACGGATTTCTGTTGCGTTCTCTCGGGGATTTGTTCTTCATGTTGTTCCTTTCTTGTTTATATAAACCTTGTTTGTTTGTTTTCTTAATGTACTCTCCTTTCCTCTTTCTCGTCTATTCTCGGCCGTTCCTCTTTCGATACCCTTCAGAAACGGAAGTTCTTAGGACAAGGCGCGGTTGGATGACTCGCGGAAGAAGCTGCTCTCCTGCGCCAAGGCACTCAGAGCCGGGGGCCTCGGAAAGTTCGAGAAGACGAGAGAAAGGAAGAACAAAGGAAGGAAAAGACAACATTCAAAATACAAGAACCACGTGTTTTGCTTGCTGTTTTTCTTCGAAGATAGCAAAGGCGTTGTTTTTCTCGTTCCCATTGGTTTTCTGCCATTCGTCTCTTTCGTTTCTGTTTTTAGGAGCATTTATTTTTATCTACGCTTGTGGCCAACGCGTCTCCGCGGATCAAACCCGGGCGGCCGAGCCAAGGTGGTAGCGATCGCGCTGGTTTTGTGTCATGGCTTTGGTGGTGGTTTGAGCGCTTGTTTAGTTGCTCTGCGCTTGCTTCTTTGGTTGCTTGCTCGGAGCGCCGCTTGCTTGCTTGTTACAAACTGGACACCCTGTTTGTTTTCTTGTTGCGCCAGCCTGGGGAATTGGGCGGTCTCTTCTTGTTGGTAGGTCAGGGCCTGTTTAATCCTCCCAAAACTCTTCTTCCAAACCTTTTCGCTGGTCATCAAGGATTCGTCTGTGGTTGGCGCCGCGAACCCCATTCTTAGCAACCCTGCAGGTACCTTCAGTTAAGGTACCGCAGGCCTGATGGCGGAAACCGCAGAGGTCCGTCCCTTCGTGGTAACTGATGAGTGGATCCTCAGTCAGGCCGGGATCATGGAAGTAGCAAGTAGCGAAGTCCGGGTGGCCCTCACTTGCTCGGGGCCGCCGTTTTCGAATTCCTTCAAGAGGTCCGGTGCTACTCACGGCTTAGGCAGTAGCAGTAAAGGCATCGGCAATCCCGAACGAGATGCGTCTAGCAGCGTTGCTGCCGACGCGCGTGGGCCTATTGAAGCAGGCGAGGGGTAATTTGCTGCAATGCTTTCAAATTCTCAAGCCCTAGTCAGGCCTCTGGCAGTGGTGAGTTTGTGCCACCATTGCGAACCTCAACCCGGACCATTTAGAGAGGAGAAGGAGTGAGGCTGTCGGTAAACTCAGTTGCAAACGAATTCCACAGCTTCAACACGCGAGCTCTTTCTTGGTCCACACGGGCATGATTTTCCGGACTGCAGGCTGCAACTGGCGCATCCTAAACAGACCACTTCTACATGAAGTTCGGACCAGGGAGCGGAGTGTCCCTTGCGCGTGAGCACGCGCCACAAGGCGGAGCAGCGCTGCGTCAAAATGTAATCAAGGAAATCCCAGCCATGCTGCTTGGAAAGATCAACGTTGCAGGTCTTGGGCCACCGACTGAGCTCGATGACAAGAGGTGTGGAAATTGGTCCACTGGCAGCTTCTCGCTTGGCTTGCTTCTTTGGGGCGAACCTGGCTTGTTGTTGCCTGAAGTTCCTGAAGGCACGTCTGATTGCGCGTCCAAGTCAGGAACTGATTGCTTACGCAATGACGTGATCCACGCGATGGCAACCGGAGCCCTTTTCTGCTTAGCGGCAGGTTGCACTTATGAAGGTTTTGGTTGAAGCGTGTCGCGTTGCCAGCCCTCGTGGATGGGACACCATCTTCCAGACCTGGATGCGTACGAACAGAAATTCCCCCCTATGATTTGCGTTTGCCTTGCCCTTTTTGCCGCTTGCCGTGCTTCGCGGGTGTTCTTGTCTGCGTTGGCCGGCTGTTGCTGTCTGGGCCCGGTGGCTCAGTAGCACGAACATCAAACAGACGTTCAACCAACTTCTAGACGTTCAACCAACTTCTTGTGCCCCAGACAGTCCAGGATGTTGGCCTTTCCTAAAGCCAGGCCTTGTCACATCAAGGCGAAGGCGCATGTCGCCTGTGACACTGGCCTCAATATGGCTGAGTCTCTTCTCTTCACACATGGAAACTGCAGCAACCACCAAACAATCGCTTGGCTCCATCTTACCTTTTTTTTGTTTCTCAGACCTGTCAGGCAAGACTTCTGCCTCATGACCAGTGGCTCGCCCTTTTGAGGGGAGCTTCACGTGTACTTTAGCAGTACAGGTTTGCTGACCACTATGCAACTGGCATCAGCATGAGAAATCTTCAGTGTCTGTTTTTGGCCCTTGCCGGAATGGATGAAAGTCAAGAAAAGCTGTTTTCGAAATTTTGGCTTGCCCTGACAGCTTGTGCGCAACACCGCTTGCGCCAGGAAGACCACGCAGAAAATTGCAAAACGCAGTTGCGACAACGCAGGGCCTCAAGAACGATGGGGACCAACATCTGTCATAAGACTGTAAACAGTGCTCTCAAGCAAGGGAAATCATCCCCGCACCAATGCACAAATCACAAGTTGGCCGTAATTGGCCCTGCACGGTTCCACAGTTGATCTCCGCGCAAAGACATGTTGCAAACCAGCGCAGAGTGAGTTTCCCAACGGGTCAAGCTTGTACGACTGACGTCCAAGCGCAAACGCAGTGACATGTACAGCGAAAATGGTCATCCACTTCCTAATGATAGCAGCCCTCTTTCTGCCACACTGTTCTTGCTGGCGGTGCGCTTGACATGGAACAACCTCAAATCAGATATAGAGGCTCTCTCGTCAGCTCCCTCTTCGAGCGCTGGCCTGTATGCCTGCAAGACCACGCGCTGTAGAAACTGAAGGCGCTTGCGCAACATACCCAGCAATCCGTGTCTGTTCCCAAATAGGTCGAAAGACACTACCCCAGGCCTTGCGCCTGCAAAGTCTCAAGTGCATCCATGCCCTCCAATGTGTCGAAAGCACTCAAGGCTTGTCAAGCCTAGGTAGCCAGATGAAATTCCGGGCTTGGTGTTGTGCAATGTGCAGTGCATCTTGATGCTTTGCATGGGGGTCTTCGTGACAAGGCCGCACACCCCTCTGTCCGAAGCCGAAAACCCGCGGTTGCAACGAGTTGTTGCAAGATGCCTTGCCGGCGCTAGAATGTCTTTGAGGGAAGAGAAGAGTCTCTGACAATGCGGAATAGGCAGCGCAGACGGTCAAGACAGCTCATCCCTGTTCCCTCCTCATCCACAACCTCCCATCTGGTTGCGCTGTCTTACGCTCAAAGGGAGTGTTCCCCAGGCGCCCCAAAAGGAGACTGACCCAGTTCTCAGACTGAAAATAGGGACGGCGGCGCAAAATGTTGCTGAAGCGCATAGGTGGAGCCCCCTTACAAGGGTGGGCGCGAAAAGGGTCATGGTGGTAGTCTGTCGCACGCCGACTTCGACTTTGTCAACATCAAACCGAAGGTTTGCGCGGCGTAGTGGGATAGGCATCAAAAAACTCATTCGGCGTCAAAAAACTTATTGGGCTTAAAAAAAAATTATGCTCATTCCGATGGGGGGAAGGAAGGAAGGAAGGAAGGAAGGAAGGAAAAAAGGAAGGAAGGAAGGAAGGAACGAAAAAAGGAAGGAAGGAAGGAAGGAAGGAAGGAAGGAAGGAAGGAAGGAAGGAAGGAAGGAACCCCCCCCAACCACCCCGCTGAGTTGTAGAAGGTTTACAGTGATTAACGCGCCCTTTGCTGAATCATCACTTCTTCGATCATCATCCCCAGGATGTTCGAAGAAGTGATGATTCAACAAGGGGTGTGTTAAGCTCTGTAAGCATTCCATTCTACAAATCAGCACGGGGGTTGGGGGGTGGGGGGGCGGCAGCCTCCCCTGTGCGGTAATTTCTGCAAACATTCTGAAAATCACGGGGGTTGGGGAGGCGGCAGCATTCTACAAATCAGCAGGGTTGGGGGAAAAATGTAGAAAAGGCAGATTTTGGGGGGTGGGGGGTAGATGGTTGCCTGTTCTGTTTTTTATTTCACAATTCAACACGTGTACCACCTTATTCGTTTTTTCAAGGCTGATTTTGGGGGCATGAAATAACGATATGGATGTGGTAACGAATTGATGAATTGGTCCCCTGTCTCGTTCCAGATTTCAACTTTTAGTTTTATTGATTGAAAGAGGATAGGACTTTCTGTGGATTCACGGGTTGGCTTTTGGGTGGGTCTTCTGTTTTCCTATTCTTTGTTTATGTCATATTCAAAATCTGATGAGGTTTCAATGTAATCTCTTATCTCTTCCTGTGTTGTTTGCTGTTTGTATTCTTTTGTTGTTTCTTCAGTCTTTGGTGGTTTTGGATTCTGAACATTGTTGATGTGTTTTTTGGTTCTTTCGTGTTTTGCTTTCTGACTAAGTGAGACCATACACCTACAGTATTGACATTCAATTGTTCGTAGGTTGTATTCTTTACTGTGTTCTTTCTGGTATTGCTGTTTGTTTTCTTTTTTGTTTTCATAATATTCCTTCGCTTTTTGGCTTAGTGTGTCTTTATGTTTTTCTCTGTATCTCTTTTTGCTTTCGAGACATAAATTACATTGTTTCCTTTCTTCTTTGAACATTTCTAGAGGTTGAAAGACTTTACATTTTGAACACTGCTTTTTGTCAGTCATATATCCTTAAATATTAAGGGGTCTAGTCTTTAAATTTATTCAGGGGTTTTTATAGATTAAAAGTTCACTATAATTATAACATATAAGAGTATAAATGATATAATTATGGTTTAGTTATGAATTACACAGGTTCATCAACAATTAGTTTAAACCTTATGTTTTGTACTCCTCCAAAATTCATTCTACTTCTTTCTCTATCAATACAACTGTTTATTGTTTGATGCGCCGCTCTCATTACATCGGCTATATTATCTATGGTTATATTATCCACAACATCATCACTACGAAAATAAAAACTAAAAGTGTTAAAATGGTTGTCTTCATAATTGAAATGATGAAACCTTACAAACATATTTACCTCAACTACTATCACTGCTTCATAACCGTTATCGGTTTCAATGCCATCTAACAAACAATCTAAGTTTTCATTTTCATTAAACACTATACCTTTGATGCTTTTTATGCTTAAAGGTATATTTCTTGAAATGTAATACTCAATTACGTGTCTCTTTATATCATCGCCATCTTCAACAGTATAGCGCTTTGTCTTTCTTTTTGTTTCTGTTCTGTCTATTTTATATCGTTGTTGTATTCTCTTTAATGTCTTAATATGATTATGTTTTAGTTTCAAATACTCAGGTCTCCCTAATTTATATGAAATGATACCTTTTAATACATCAGCAGGTAAGCTAGCGCAATTCTCAAATATAAAATTATTCTCTGACATTTTACCCTCACTCATTTTTCTCTTAATATATAAGGTTTTTTCTCTTTAAGTAGTTTTTTTTTTTAATGTTAAGGGGTGGGGGTTATATCGATAAAAAATATTTTCTAACAAATAATATAATGGCGAGATTAACGAAAGACCAAATAATCAGCAACATCTATTATGACTTAGACGAGGGTTTCGGAAGCACACAGGCAACACACAAGAAGGCAAAGGAAGAAGACCCAACGATAACATTAGAAGATGTAAAGTCTTTCTTAAAGAAACAACCAAATAAACAAATCAAAAATTATAGAGGTACTAATTCCTATACCGCTCCATTCGCACGATATGAATATCAAATAGACATAATGCATATGTCTCCTTTAGCAAAAGACAAGAACGTTCCACAGTATGCTTTAGTCGTGATTGACATCTTCAGTAAATTAGCAGATGTAATACCGATGTAGGAAAGAGACGGAGAGAACGTTTTGAAGGCGTTGAGAGCAAGCTTTAAAAAGATGGGTTATCCGATGTCCGTGTATTCTGATGACGACGGAGCGTTTGCAACTAAAAATCACGTTCAGGATTTCTTCAACAGTGAAGGAATAAACCACATCGTTACGAAGACCCACGCAAATGTAGCCGAGCGTTTTATTAGAACGATGAAAAACAAAATTCACGATAGAGTTAGGTTTAACAACATGAAATGGACCGATGCCTTAACACCAGCATTGAAACAGTATAACAGCACATTACACTCGTCAACAAGGATGACACCAACCGAAGCACACAAGGACGACAATGAAATAAATGTAAAGGTCAATCTGAAACTACGAGAAAAGAACAAAAGAAAGTATCCCAGAATACAGGAGAACGATAAGATAAAAGTGTTTCAAAAGAAAAGGGGCAATTACACCGACAGAAAAGAGTATAACTCTAAATGGTCTAATAAAATATTCAATGTTGATAAAATTGAATATGATATTATGGGTAATAAAACTTACAGAGTAGCAGGAATAAACAAACCACTTCTGAGACACGAAGTTTTGTTAGTTAATGATTAAACATATTTCTTGGTATCTTCAATATACTTGACTTGGTAGAAATCCAGACTTGATTGTTTAGGTTCTTTAATGACTTTTTCATTAAGTTTTTTAATATATACATTTCGTTTATTCTTGTATTCAGTGCTCTCTCTATCAACTTCTTTTGGTTGGTAATTATTAGTATTATTGTAAGCTGGTTTCTTCATACTTTCTAACAGTTGATAAATGCGTTTATTTTGTTCCATTATTTCATCAATTTTCAAAAATAGTTTATCCACACCTTCCATATATACTATATTATAAAACTAAATGTTTAAATTATGTTAATTCTACTCTTTAAATACTAATTTTTCATCATTTCACGTATAGTTTCCTGCGTTTCGTTATCACCATTTTCCGAGAGTGCTGCATCCTTACCCCATTTAAAAGTTATATTATGAACATCTGTTTCTAAGTTGATACTGTCTTTAGTTTTATCAATATTCATTTTCTTATCATTTTTACTAATTTGGAAACTTGTTGGAATACACGAACATTTACAATTTCCTTTCTTTTGTATTTGTAATTCATTCTGAAGTTCTAACATTCTTTTGCATGTAGGACAAACAACCTCAATAACTGATGTTTCTTTAACAATTTCTTCATCTGTTGATGAAACACTTAAACCTGTCTTATTATTTTTGTTTTTCTTTTTTGGCATTTATATTAATATTTACATTTTTATTTTTGATATATTGTATTCCTAGCTTAATTAATTCTAATGAATAATAACAACATTTCTTAATTTTATTATCGGTTATTAGTACTTGTTCTATATTCTCCATTTCATCTATTATATTAATATAATCTGTATAACTCCTTTTCATATTAAAAAATAAGATAAATTATTTTTCATTTCTGTCTTTCTTTTCTTGTAAAGTTTTTTCATTGTATCGTCTTTATTCCATCTATATTCTACAAATTTCTGATGATATATTGAATTTAGATGTTTAAATAAATATTTGTCATCATAAGTTTTACCACAACTGCAATGGATAATAGTCATATAAATAATAAGATAAAATAATTATTTAATCTTATTATTTTCATGCATAATAGAATATTGGTGGGGCACAGCACTTGGGGTTTTCATTGCATGCGCGAGCAAGACACAAAACTAATTATCTTCAATACTTATTGACTGAAGTTGATGAAAGAGCCTGTTCTACTACGATAGACACCATTCATATCATAGAAATGCTTTCATACAATAAATAATATTAATTTATTTTCTAAATATTTTTAATATTATTATTTTATGCCTGAAGTTCCCTTTATAAAACCAATAAACATAACTGATTATGAATTCAAACAATCCAAATATGAACATGTGCCAAAACTACCTTTTCGCTCAATTGTTGTTGCTTCATCAACGGGTGGCAAAACAGTTTTAATCCAAAACCTTATCCTAAATGTTTATAGGGACTGCTTCGCTCGTATATTCATTGTTAGTCCGTCTGTTCATAATGACCCTACCTTCGTTGAAGTCAAGAAATATCAAAAAGATAATATGAAGGTTGATGATGAAAAAGAAAAGTTATATTATGACACCTACCAACCTGAAGAACTGGAAGAAATAATTAACACTCAAAGAAAGATAATTCATTATATGAAAGAACAGAAGATGAAGAAACTACATTCAATTTTAATCATAGTTGATGACTTTGCAGACGACCCTAAATTTGTTAGATACAGCAAGTTATTACATGGACTGGCAACGAGAGGCAGACACGACGCCATTAGTTTTTGTTTAAGTGTTCAAAAATATCGTGTCCTTGCTCCAATCATTAGGTTGAATTCTAGTTCGTTGTATATCTTCAAGTTAAAGAATGTATCAGAGTTTATGTCATTCATTGAGGAAAACTCGGCCATCGTTGATAAAGAGCAACTGTTAAATATGTATCATAAAGCGGTAGATGATAAGCCATACTCCTTCTTTTATGTCAATATGAATTCCAAAGATGTTAATAATATGTTTTATGTTAGATTTGAGAAAGCTTTTAAAATAAAATAAATCTATTATATATTATAGAATGTTAAAAATGTTTCAAGAAAGAATATATGAAGAACCAGTAAGGTTTTTCGGCAGCGATATACCAAAACAGATTCAGGAATACCGAAAGCAAAGACTACAACAATTAGTAGAGTGTGAATGTGGTGAAACTTTTTTAATGAAGGATGCTGCTAACCATATTGAAAGTGATTGTCATATTACTTTTAAGAAAGCAGAAAGAATGAGGAAAGAATTAGAAGAACATATTCGTATAGAAAATGATACTGATAGTGATAGTGATAATTATAGTGATGGTGATTCAACAAGAGTGCCAGATGATAAAAAAATAACTAAATATGTTAGATTTGAAAAATCATTTAAAATAAAATAAATATTCAAATATATTATGATATTTTATGATTTACCAATAGAAATTAAAAACCTTGTATTATCTTATAGTTTAGGTGATGTTAAATTATTAAAAATAAAAAAATAGTAATATTGTTAAAAATTATATTAATAAATATAAACCAGTTTATAAGTCTTACACATCAAATAACATACATTATTTTGAAATTGATAATATCAATATTAATAATGGAATATCATATATTTTTAATTTAAGTGAGTTAGATAAATTACATCAAAAAAATAAACCATTAAAATTATTTATTGAATATGATATATTTGTTACATTTAGCTCGTTTACTCGTTGGCTTCATGTGTGTAATCGAACTTTAATATCAATTAATTTATTTGATATTTATTATTTTCTTAATAAAGACCTTCATAAAGTTAAATTAGTGTATGCTAGTGATATGGCTAATTTTATTTCATTACAAGTGAACAAAATAACTATTAAAGTCATCAATGAAGATGACCAAATTATTATTGATGACTTGTATTTTTATCTTTAAAATTAATAGCATTAAGGTTATGGCTTAATGTCATTAATTCAAAATAATGAATAACTACAAATTTGAACCGGTAATCTATATATTAATTTGTCACTTTTTAAATACATAACTAATTAAACAAATAAAAATAAATATACTATATGATATTTTATGATTTACCCGGAGACATTAAACTTTATATAGCGTCATATATTTTAGGTCATTCTAAAATAATAAAACTAAAAAATAATAAAGTTTTTAGAAACTTTTTTAATAGATTTAAACCTATAATACATTTTGAGAATACAGATAATGTATATAACTTTTGCATTTATAAATTTAATTTAAAATCAGTAGCACCATCATCATATTTAAAATATTACATTAATGATAAGGAATTAAAATATTTGATTGAAAAATATGATAAAATTAAATACGAAACAACAATTGATTTTTATATAAAAATGAATGATGATACTGAAAATCCTAATGGTGTATATGTTACTGGTATTACCTCTTGTGAAGTGTGTAAAACATTTGAAGAATTAAATTATCATATTAATAATTGTACTAGTGTAAATACATTTCATTCTAATAATCCTGATACATTAGTAGATTTTAAGTATGTAAGATATAAAGTTAAAATAAGTGGATTTAATGAAACACATTTAAGAAAGTTATATAATAAATTTGTTGAAGTATTCAATTAATAGCATTAACTTAATGTTATTAATTCATAATAATGACTGACCAATTAATAATATTAATACATTTTAATATTATTAATTTAGAATAATGAATAATTACATAATTGAACAGGCAACCTATATAATAATTTTGTTTGTTTTTCTTCTTCTAACTTATTTATTTTTTCATTTAGTGTTTTTACACTTTTAATCAATAATCTTTCTCGTGTATCTTCATCATCAATTTCGTTTAATTTATCAAGAGGTGTATTATCAATATCAGTTTTCTTTTTGAAAAACCACATTATATATTATTATTTAGATTGTTTTTTCAATTCCTTAATTTCTTTTTCTAATTTTTCAACTTTATCTATTACTTCAAGTAAAGCTTTATGTAATAATATTGGTACTTTTGTATATTCAATACCTAAATATTCGCGACTGCTATGAACTACATTACTAATTTCTTTTGGAACTGCTTTTAACAAATCATCAGCAATATAACCTATGTGGATTGCATCCTTATCGTCTCTATCTTTTCTTTTGAATTTTTTAGGTTTGAATTTCTTAATCATACTGATACAATTACTTTTAAGTAAATCTACATCATATTTTAATCTTGCATCAGAATTATCTATTAGACTTCCATTTATAGTTACAGTTCCAGCAGTAATATCAATAGCATCACCTGAAGCATCTTGAATATCATTAACAAATAATGTTTTTGTATTAACAACTGTTACATGTTCATTAAAAGTTGATGTAGCATTATTTGTAAAACTTTCAGTATTTACTGTAGTTCCAAATGTCTTATCAATAGATAATAAAACTGAAGGTGTACTTGAACTATCTGCTACTCTAAACGCAGTGTTTGATGTTCTGAATATTACATCAATTGTAGATAAATTAGTTCCATCATAATAAGTTGATATTTCCGATGTTCCCATTTTAATATCAGTTCCAGTAGTCATTGAAATATTATTTAAAAATGAAACCGTTGTTAAATCGAATGATTGAATGGTATTAGTTGCTAAATATGCATTTTGAACTGCTAAGTTAGTATCAACGGTTATTAATGTTCCTCCGTTAGGTGCTAAATGATTGCTTCTTAATGCTCCATTAGCTTTAACATAAACATCATCAGCAAATAAATTACCCATAAAATCAGCAGTAGCAGTATTAAAAGTCCATCCGCTAGTAATATTAACTGCTCCGACTATGTTAGACTGAACAGCGGGGTCTCCACAAATAACTCTAATTGAAGAATTAGCATCACTATTCCTCATATCAAAAGATGAAAAAGCACTAACATATCTATATAATTCACAATTTGTATCAATTGTTAATTTACCATCAGTAGCAATATTAACATTATCACAATTAATATCAGCATTCGTATAAATATTACCTAACACATCTATAGGCTTACTAAAAATAGTTTTATTAACTAATCCATCACACATCATATATTGATTAGAAGCATTACTAACATCGCCAACACTAATGGCTACAAAATCATTATGAGTCATATATAAACCTTCTGTAGCATCAGGAGTATATCTTCGTATTGAACCATTATTATTAAAATTCAAATATGAACCATTGTTAAAACTTATTGCTTTGTCAGTTCCTATAAACTGCACTGCATCAGTAAATCTTGCTTGTCCAGCACAATTTAAAACATAACCATTAACTCCAACAGCACCTAAACCGAATCTATCCTTAACCCAAACACGTCCAACATTAGCATCTCCTATTTGAGTTTCCCATTGACCTCCTGCGCTACTCATCCACATTCTACCATCTCTGTTAATATTAAATTCACGATTGAACATTTGAAATGTCATTTGCAATCCAACATTAGGCGACGATGTAGTACTAAACTTATTACATATTATAGAACCAGTAGTCAACATATTTAAATTACTGTGTAAAGTTGTATTATCACTAAAATTAATAGCACCTGCTACTGATTGAGCGTTAGTATCTATTTTATCTAACTTTTGACCTAATGATGTGTCCTGTGAATTATTGATAGTAATTATTGAATTAATTGTATTTGTATTTCCTGTTATTAATCCACTTAATCCATCTGATTGTAAAACATATCTAGCGTCTGAACCTGCTATATCTAGAATAGATGAACACGAAAATAAACCTGATACTTGTAAATTACTTAATATTGTAGTATTATGATTTAATATTATTTTATCATTTTGAAAAGTTGAAGAATTATTAATTTCTAAATCTCCAAAACCTCTTTGATTTAAAAACATATTTGCTCCACTTAAATTTCCATAAACATAACTATCAAAATAATTATTATACATTTCAAAGAAATTATTATAATTTCCAAATTCTGCTATTTTGAAAGTTGCAGTAGTTGTTATATTATGTATTAATGTATTATTTAATATTGATGTATTTAACTTATTTGATAATAAATTATTAGTTGTTATTTTATTATAATAATCTGCTTCATTAAGTGAACCTCCATTCTGTAAACCTGATATTGCTGAAATATGTGAATTTACTGTACTATTTAATCCTGTTATTAAATTTGTATTAGAAGAAATATTATTAAAATTAGATGTTATAGTAGAATTCAAATTATTTATTAAATGTGTATTAGATGAAATATTATTAATATTTGTATTAATTAAGTTAGAATTAGAACTAATGTTATTTAAATTAGTTGTCATAGTAGAATTTAAATTACTTATTAAATTTGTATTTGATGAAATACTATTAAAATTTGTAGTTGAAGTTATTGTCAGATTACCTATTAAAAATGTATTTGAACTAATATTATTTGATAATACATCAA
This sequence comes from Effrenium voratum, assembly GCA_963377175.1. Lineage (NCBI taxonomy): Eukaryota > Dinophyceae > Suessiales > Symbiodiniaceae > Effrenium > Effrenium voratum. Next base: position 237,251 of record CAUJNA010000351.1, on the reverse strand, counting down.
CTTCCGTCTTATTGTATGATTGATTTATATCGTAAAAATTAGCGTCAATCTGTGCTTTTGTGTAAGTATCTACTTGGTCTGCTTTATTGTTGAGTAAATCAATTATATCTGATTGATTAGCGTATATGTTTCTAATGTTTGTTACCCCGCTTGTAGAATTGATTTCGCTAATTGTGTGCGCTACAACATTCTCAAAGTTTGTTAAATTTATTGAAGGCATTATATATTAATAGTAGAAAATGATAATATTTATTTATTTTTAATATTATCATTTTTACTTATTCTTAATCCAAAATCTGAACTCCGGCGTCTCTAATGGATAATATTTGTTCACTCACTAACGTTATATATATTGTATCTGGCATATTTGCTGTTACCATATTTCCAACAGGTTTCACACGAATTAAAAGCTGTTGCCCAGCTTTCGTGTTAATTCCAGTATATGAACTATCGGGAACCTTTTCAAAATTCATAGCAAAGATAAACTTATCAACACGGTAAGCAGAATATTCAATTGATAAATGGTGTTGATGGAACAATGGTAAATTTAATGCTTTCCGTAAGTAATAGAATGCTTGTGTTAATGAACGGCAAGGATACTCAGGATATAGTTTTGAACCTAATTGAAGTTGAAATTCTAAATCAAGGTCGGAATTGTAGTATCCACTTTCTTGGTAGTTCAAATAATACATAGGATGATAGAAGTTGTTGTATTCTTTCATAACGTGAATATCACCTACTCCGCTTTTACTGAAAGAGATGAACGCGGCAACGAGTTTAGACACTGAACGAACAACAGTAGTGTTAATTGACGATGAACCATCGGGAACTTGATTAGATTGACAAATATAAGTATTATAAGTAATAGGTAATTCTTTTGAATCGAGGAGGTGAGCAACATATTTATTGTGGAGGTCGTTGTCCAAGCTAACCAAATCAGTTTGAAGGAATGCGTTACTAATTGAGAACTGCTCATTTGTATGAAGGCTTGTGTCTGTGTTGCCACTTTCTGGAAACCTCGACCCACCCGCTGTAACAACACAATCAGTAAAATTTGAAACTAGTTCAAGTTCTAAAACAAGAGGACACGCTTTTAACGGGATATACTTATATTGATTGAATAAACCAAGCATCGGTTTAAATCCTACAACCATTTTTCTGTTAAAGCCTGGAATTGTGTAAGCGTCATATGCAGGACCAATATGACCCGATGCAGGAACTGCTCGACGTGTGTTTAAATCATCATCATATCTATCACCAAAACTCTGGGCGTCTTCATTGTCTCTTGCTCCTTTTGACATCATGCAACTCATCATGTGATGATTTCGGTTGTAATAATCAATGTCTTCAACAAGTTGATTACCAGCAATTAGTCTTGCTCATCTAAAAAAGGAATAAGCAGGAGACAGAGGACGTAAGCGTTTATTGTCTGACGAGTCAGTGTTTTCAACGGTGAAATAAACCATTACACTCTGCGGGTCAAGCCAAGTATTATCTTCAGCATTTAAAGCTATTTTCAACACACGTTGACCAGATGAAGGGGTGTAGATATTACTTCCAGAAGCAAAAAACGAGACTGAACGACGGTCGTTGATATAACTTGCACCTTTATTTAACTTGAATGAGAGGTTGTCAATTAGAATATCTTCAGCACTAAAAGTTTCCATTGCTATATATAATTTAATTTAGAAATAATTTAAACTAAACTAAATTGATAAATTTATACATTTATTAATTTCTAAAACATAATTAATAATTATGATTTACAAATTGATGAAATTGTAATTTCATTAATTTCTAAAACATATTTTATATATGTTTTACAAATTGAATAATTTAGTGTAATCCTTTTGATTAGAGTTATTATTTTTAAATATTTTCATTTTCTTTTTCTTAATCTTATCTTCAACTGGATTATTCCCTTTTTCTTTCTCCATTACTAATTCTCTAATTTCTTCATATGAACTTTTCTTATACTTTTTATTTTCATTCTTAATCATATCATCTGTTGTTTCATTGTCATATTTCTTATGTTGTATCATTAATATAATTTAGATTATTTATAATATCTCCTTTACTGGCTCAATACTTCTTGAAACATCACGCCCCATATCACCGTATCCAGTTATGTAATCATGATTAGTAAAGGGATTTAATGAACCAGTATAAACAGTTATAGCACCACGGTCAGCAATACTGACAGGGTCTAAGATACTTCTAAAATTAATGTAATCATCGGTAATTTTAGACCTTCGTGATATAAACGGCGCTCCATAAGTGGTTAAAGTTAATTCTCTTTCAGGGTAATCTTTTGTTATTTGTGCCCCTACACTTGAACCGAGACTATGTGTTATAAGATGTTTAACTTCATTGTTTTCATCCAATGCTGTTGATGTGTCTTTATATCGTTGTGAATATTTTGTCATTTTAAAGGGAAGTCCTACATCTGCCAGAATGTCATTAACAGCACCTCCAAACGTTCCTTTTCCAAATGTTCCTGCTACATACATTTTATCACCATCAATATAAAAACCTTTACCATTGCCATATGCTCTACTCAACCCTTGTGCATCAGTTAAATTTGAATTAGGATAATAACTATTTAATATTTTGTCAGTTTGTTTCATAACATTAGTTATTTTAGTTGTTTTCTTATAAGGTTGATAATGTTTAATTTTCCCATGCTTCATTTCATAAATTAACTTTTTATTATTAATCATATAATTAAAGTTAAATTAATTTCTCAATTAATTAATAATGCTCACATATAAGAAGGTCTATATTGACAGTGCTCATAGGATTAGAGGTACATCATCAAATTTTAGAGTTGAATTGCCGGAAACATTACAAACAGACAACGGGGTTCATTGCTACATTCATGAAGTAACATTACCTAACTCGTGGTATTCAATACAGTCAGGATTAAATAATATATTATACTTTTATTCTTCTCCACTAGTTCCAGATGAAGATAACACAAATGTCCATTATTTAGCGTTACAATTGGACGAAGGAGTATATACTGGCACAGAACTAGCGACAGAATTAAAGTCAAAAATAAATGGTGTTGTAGATAATACGAATTTCTCAAATACTTATGAAGTTACTTACAGTGTGAAAACTAATAAAATAACAATTTATTCAAACTATGCCGATAGAAAGTTCGCTGTGTTAACTGATGAACAAATGAAACTAACATATGCAGATTATATATGGAATGGAAGTTTTGATGTTAATAATTTTCATTCTGTTAATGAAGTTTTAGGAAATTATCAAGTTGTAGTTTATCAATATAATAATCCTTATGTTTCTGGGTTTATCAATCTTCAACCTATTAGAAATATTTATATTCATTCTTCCGAATTGTCTAATTATAATCAAGTAAATTTAAGGACGGGTGATAGCACAGTTGTTAAGAAAGTCCCTGTCACAGCACCACACGCGGGAATTGTCTTTGATAATGAGTTGAACCCTCTTGATTACTTGGATGTATCAAATAGAAGCTTTAAACAATTAGATTTTTGGGTTAGTAATTCATTAGGAAATGAAATTAATTTAAATGGAGTGAAGTGTTCATTTTCATTATTGTTTGTTAAAAGTGATATTATTTAAATATATTCTTTAATTTTTCCATATAGAAAATATATAGAATATATTATATGTCAAGTATTGAGGTAGTAGATGTTAATAATGAAACTAGAACAGAAGGAGAATCACCTGTTAATAATGAAGTTGTTGAACAAAATGAAACAGTTAATGAACCAACGCCAGAAGAAGTTAAACCAGAAGAAGTCAAACCTGAACCAAAAGCAAAAGCAAAAGCATTACCAAAAGCAAAAGCATTACCAAGAACTAAAAAAGAAGTTGAATTAGTAGAATGTGAACAATGCTCTAAAAAGATGACATTGAAAAGTTTGAGACACTCACACCCTAAAAATTGTAAAGGGGCACCTACTGAATTATTACCAGTTAATCCACAAAAGAATATTAGAAAAATTCAACCAGAAGTAAAAGAAGAAATTAAGAATGAGATTAAACAAGAAGTTATTAAAGAAACCATTAAGAAACCCACAGCGACTGAACTATTAACCCAACATTATGAAGAACTGAAACAAAAGAAAAAACAAGATAAATCAGATAAAATAAGTAAATTAACTTTATCAATGTTTTAAATAATAATCTAATTATTATATATAACAATTATGCTTATGAGAAGTCATAGAAATGTCGAATTTAAAAGGGCTCCACAAATAGAACGTTCCTACGACTCAAATGATTTGTGGGGTGCTGCTTCAAGAAAGAACTATTTTAAACAATTAAAAGAAACAATGGATGCGAAACAATCACAAGGAGCACTAATAAAGTATAGAAATGATTTAGCTGAAAGCAACAGAACCGAAAGTTATAGAAAGGAGTTAGACAAGATAAGACGAGAGTTGGACAACACACGCTCACCAGATGGAATACAGACAACAGAACAACTCACAGCAAGAAAGAAACATTTAGAAGAAATGATTAAGAATATTTCGGATTAATTTATTTTCTAAATTAATTAATATAATATGATTAAATCAATAAATAGACTGAGTACAACCAAACCACATGCCATAGGTTCATTAAAATCACAGCTACACTTAAGACCTTCTTATGATGAATTGTTAAAAGAAACATTAGTAGAAGATGAGAATAGACCATCGATTGAAGATGTAATAGATAGAAAGGCGACGAGATACAGATTAAACCAATATGGCAGTCAGTGGGACAACAAGGACAGCTTAGGATTGCTAAATCAGGAAACGATGAAAAGAAAGGAGGAATTAAGAAAAGCAGAGACAACAGCATCGTCTTCTAGAATAACCAGCCGGTCTTCTTCAAAGTCCGCTTTCTCCACACCAGACAGTCCACTGACGGAATATGAAGAGTATGAAAATGATATACAAGCATCATTTGAAGAACAAGATAGACAAGTCAGAGAAAAAAGGGAAAAACTCAGTCCAAGCATACACGAAGATTTAAACAAGGCTTCATCAAGTTCAATACCTGAAGGGGTAGTAGTTCATTCAATGACATCAGATGACGAACTGCCACCTTTAGAACCCATAGAGGAAACAGCAGCAGCGAAAAAGGGTAAAGACAATGATGATGATGATAAACAAACAACAATTTCTGATACTGAAATAATGGAAATGCACGAAAAAGCGAACGAGATGGAATTACAAAATGTAGAAAACGAAGAAGTGGATGATGAACAAATTTTCAAAAACTATTTAGAAACCATAAAGTGGATGTGGCCGGTGTATCTTTCGAAAAATCCAGGAACTATGATGGATAATATAATTTCAAAACTACATCAATTCAATGTAATAAATGCCGATAAATACGATGAATTATTAGATGAATATAACAATGCAAGCACAACAGAAAGAAAAGGAATTCGTACTCAGTTAGAAACATATTACAAGGACAACGTTTATAACAAGTACTTCAAACAGAAACCAAGTTCATCAACTCAACAATAAAAAAATCTATAATATTTAAATATGACTGATAAATATTATGGATTAAGAAGAAGGAAAACTTTTGATGAAATGCTGAAAGAAGCGATGACGCACAGATTGAAAATTGAAATCATCCCCGAAAGACGGGCATTTGACACATCAATTAACGATATAGACTTTGACGATTTTGACCTTTCAAAATACGATAGGAGACTACGGTTGAATGCTAGGGTTCAAACTGATAAACAAGTTTTATTACACGAATTGACGCCAGAAATGTTTGATGAAATACCGCCAACATCACAGTTGTATGAAAACAATGAGGCAGACACACAAACAACGCGATATGTAGCAAAGGAGTTAGATGATGAAAAATTCAGTGATGTAATTACAGACAAGAGTGAGGAAAATAGAAAGTCAGAAGATGAACCAGAAGACGAACCAAAAGACGAACCAAAAGACGAAAAGCAGGAAGATTTACAAAGTCTTCATTTAACATCATCATCGTCAGCATCAACCGAGAAAGAGGAAGAGAAGAAAGAGGAAAGTCGAGAAATAAGGTCATTAAGAAACTTATTCTTAGGCGGAGAAGATAAGAGTGTGTTTGAATTATTCCAACGAGATAAGAAGTCATCCACTTCATCAGAACACTCGCGAGAACAAGAAGAAGAACAACCGAGGGCTTCTTTCTGGTCAAGACGACAGGTAGAAGCGAGAAGCAGAAGCCACTCACCAGAAGAAAGAGCAAGAGGTAATCAAATGAACAGAAGACAATTAGAAACAAGAAGCAGGAGCAACTCACCCCAAGAAATAGCACGAGGTAGTGAATGGACGAGGGACCAAATGGAAACAAGAAGCAGGAGCAGAAGCCCAGAAAGCACAAATACAAAAAGTAGCCGAGGCAAGAAGAAAAAATAAAAACTACTTAAAGAGAAAACGTGATAATATAGTAAAAATGACAGTAATTTTCATTAATGGTAATAGAAAACAGAGAATAACGAATGACGAATTTGATGTAATGGTTGAACTTATGAAAGCGGAAAACGACTTAGTCTTACAGAGGATGAACGAGAAGGTTAGCGAGAGCGACGACCAACTACTGAGATGGAAGGACGACCAGAAGACCTACCACCAGAACTACTACAACAAAAACCTAAAACAGCCTTACACCTGTGAGGACTGCGGAAGGACGATATCAAGCAAGTCCAACCTATCCAAACACAAGAAAAGCAATGTATGCAATAAAAACAAAAACCCCCCTTTATGAAAGGATAAATCATTAATCTTATTAAAACTCATTAATAAGATTAATGCGTTGAGTTTCAACCCAGAGCCCAGTTTCTCCAACAGGCAACCCCTACCCAAAACTACTTAAAGAAATATTTATTATATATAATATAGAGTATAGATATATGGTGTCAGTGTCAGAAGAAAAAATCATAGATTTCATTATAAAAAGTCAACAAGGTGAACTAATACAAAAAGAAGGGAGTGAAACGCAAAAACTCAAAATAGGAGACAAGACCTACAGATACAATAAGAACAAACCCGCTTCGAAGGTGTTGAATACCAGACTAAAGGAAGTGGCAAGAAGCGATGGTTACAGAAAACATAGTCTTCTAATGAAAGGGGCTAGCTTCATCAAACTCACACGAGGAAGACCCTTACAGGATTATGTCAAGCGTTTCAAATCCAAAATCACAGATGAACAGCAAGCCTTCAAAGGTTATGCCAACACATATTCAGTTAGTGATATAAGATTGAAAGGGTTGAAAGGCTTATCATACTTAAAATATCAGAAGCAACGAATGGTAGAATTTCTCAACAGAAACCCGAATATGAAAATCATTGTTGAAGTAGATTTGGCGTTAAAGAACACTGACAACGAAGAGATACGACGAAGGCTGAGAAGCAGGAGATACAATGTCCATAACCCAGAAGAGATAAACAGTGTTTTAAACAACATAGCCCACGACATAGAGGTTCAAATTGAGATAGCCGAATTCATTCAATCGGGTCTTGTTCTTCTTCAAGTTCAAAGTCTGGTGATAAGTTATGACAGATACAATCCTACCCGTGGCTCTTCTTATATTCCATTGCCCGACTGGGTGGCAAACAAAAAGGCTTGTATCAATATTAAAAACAATGATGAGTTGTGTTTCAAATATTCCGTCCAATGTGGTTTTTATGAGATATACAAAAAAGACCATCCCTGTGATATGTATCATTATAAAAAATATGTTAATGATAGTTTCATCAAGTGGGACAATATAAACTTTCCTGTAGGCAATGATGAGATTGAACAATTTGAAGAACAGAACAAGCACATATCGGTCAATGTTTATTACATCAATCCTGATACCAATAGTAAAACAATTTTATTATACAAAAGAAGCAACAACTCCCAAGCACAGCAAAAGATTGATTTAATAAAGCTGACTGGAGAAAATGGTAACTCACACTATGTCTACATCAAGAACTATAACAAATTGATGGGTAGCCAAACCAACAAAACAGGCAGACCAAAGAATCACTGTAGGACATGCTCACACGGTTTCAAGTCAGAAGAGTTATTAAAACAACACGAAGAACAGGGTTGTCTAGCGGTTGAACAACAACAAATAGAAATGCCGGAGGTAGGAGCTACGATTGAATTTAAGAATCATTTTAAGAAACTGAAAGCGCCTTATGTCATATATGCAGACTTTGAATGTTTAACAGTGCCCATTGATGTTAAAAGCAAATCGACAAAAGCGACAACCACATCATATCAAAATCATCGCCCTTGTGGTTTTATGATTAATGTAGTCAATGCCATCACTGGAAGCAGTGAGCCCTATTTATACAGAGGCGAAGATTGTATGGATAAGTTCGTTGAGAAAATGAATGAAGTCAGAGATGATGTAATAAAGAAAATGAAGGAAGTGAAAGAGATAATCATGACTGAGGACGATAAAACAGATTTTGACACTGCTACTAAGTGTTTCGTTTGTGGAAAGGGCTTTCAGGAAGGGGATAAAAAAGTTAGAGACCATTGCCATTTTACAGGTAAATATAGAGGTTGTGCTCATGATGATTGTAATCTTGCTTTCAGTATGAGATATTATAAAATACCAGTCTTTCTTCATAACCTTAAAAACTATGACGCTCACTTAATCATCAACAAGGCATACGAACTGAGCAAGAATGCTAAAATCGATTGCATCGCACAGAACAGCGAGAAGTTCATAACCTTTGGTTTTAAAAACCTTTGTTTCAAGGACAGTTTTAGCTTCTTATCGTCTTCGTTGGATAAGTTGGTAAAGTTGAGTAAGTATGAAGATGAGAAAAGGCGTGAGAACTGGAAGAACAATTTTAGATACAGTGTTAGAAATCCATATGTTAAAACCGATGAAGATTTGGACTTGTTGACTGACAAGGGGATTTATCCTTATGACTATTTTGATAGTTTTGACAGATTTACTGAAAGAAACTTACCATCAAAAGAAGCGTTCTACAGTAAATTAAGTGAGGAACATGTCAGTGACAAAGATTATGAAAGGGCACAAAAGGTTTGGAAACACTTCGGTATTAGAACATTAGGACAATATCACGATTTGTATTTGAGAACCGATGTTTTATTATTGACTGATGTTTTTGAAAACTTTAGAGACTTATGTATGGAATACTACGGTTTGGACCCCGCTCATTATTATACGCTTCCTAACTTCGCTTGGGAAGCTATGTTGTTGAAAACTGGTGTTGAAATTGAGCAGTTGCACGATAAAGAAATGTATGAGATGGTTGAACAGGGAATGAGAGGAGGCATGTGTCAGGTCAGTCATAAACTGGCTATGGCTAACAAGAAGTATATGGATGAAGCCTTTGATGAAAGTAAACCGTCAAGTTATATCAATTACTTAGATGCTAACAATCTGTATGGTCTGGCGATGTCTCAAAAATTGCCTTTAAAGAACATCAAACGGACAAAGAAAACACCTAACATTGAAAAGTGGGATGAAAAAGATGAGTATGGTTTCATCCTTGAAGTGGATTTGGAATATCCAGAAACACTACATGACTACCATTCGGACTATCCACTAGCACCGGAAATAATGAATGTCAATGCTAATATGTTGTCAGACTATCAAAAGGAAATCTACAAAATCTACTATGGAAACAAAGAACCGAAGGATGAGAAAACCAGCAAGTTAATATTAAATTTGAAAGATAAAGAAAAATATGTTGTTCATATCAAGACTTTACAGTATTATCTAAAAATGGGTATGAAACTCACCAAGGTTCATAGGATAATAAAATTTCAACAGAGGGCTTGGTTGAAACCGTGGATTGACTTCAACACAGGCAAAAGGAAAGAAGCGAAGAGCGACTTTGAGAAGGATTTGTTTAAATTAATGAATAACGCTGTGTATGGAAAAACGATGGAAGACAAAAGAAAACATATGGATTTTGAACTGGTGGATAATGATGTTAGGTATGAAAAATGCGTGAATAATCCTACTTTCAAAAATAGATTTATCATTAATGAAAATCTGGTAGGAGTGGAGAAAACTAAAGCTAAACTGAAATTGGATAAACCCATATTCTTAGGAATGGCAATATTGGATTTGAGTAAATTACATATGTATGAGTTTTACTATGGTGTGTTGAAAAAGAAATACAACGAAAATATCAAATTGATATATACAGATACTGACAGTTATGTAATTCAAACCTTCACTGATGATGTCTACAAGGATTTTCAAGGTATCAAGCAACATATGGATTTTAGTGATTATCCTGTTGAACATCCATGCCATGACACAACAAATAAGAAGGTCTTAGGAATGTACAAAGATGAATGCTCTTCAAAGATAATTACAAAGTTTATAGCACTCAAACCAAAGTCATACGCTTTCACAATCCACGGTGAAGAAGAAGAACATAAGAAATCTAAAGGTGTTGTTAAACATAAGGTTAAAAAGGAATTAACATATCAAAACTATGAGGAATCACTTTATCAAAACAAAAAGCACGAAATCACCTACAACTTCATCAGGAGTCGCACTCACCAGATTTATTCGATGTCTCAGGTTAAACAATCTCTGAGTAATTATGAGAATAAAAGACATTACTTTGATGCTTTTAATTCTTTGCCCTATGGTCATTTCAGGATAAAATGAATTAAAGAAAAGATGATTAAAGATATTAACCGATATGGAAAGATATAAGAACGGTAAAATTTACAAAATAGTTGATGTTGGTTATGAAAAGTGTTATGTAGGAAGCACGTGTGAGGAACTAAGCCAAAGGATGGCAAGACATAGGCAGAAATATTATTTCAATGAAAGGCACGGGCGAAACAAACATTCAAATTCTAGAGTGTTGTTTGACGAATACGGTGTTGAGAACTGTAAGATAGAACTCATTGAACACTACCCGTGTGATAGTAAAGAGCAACTACTTCGACGAGAAGGTTATCATATCCAAAATACAGAATGTGTCAATCGTTGTGTGGCAGGTAGAACACCAAAAGAATACAAAGAAACGTATAATCCACTTAACCAAGAGAAAATAAAGAACGGAATGAAAGAATGGTATCAAAACAATAAAGAAGAATATAAACAACATAGAAAAGAATATTACCAAATGAATAGAGAACAAATTCTTGAACAAAACAAGCAGAATGTAGTGTGCGAAGTCTGTGGAGTAGTAGGTCGCAAAAGCAAATTAAGTAGACATCAAAAGACTAAGATGTGTCAATCATATAAATCAAATAACAATGAACATAATGAAGATAATTAAAATAAATATCTAAGTAATTCTACTAATATGAAATTATTAGAATTATTTAGTGGTACAGGCAGTGTTGGCATGGTCGCTCGTGATTTGGGCTATTGTGTGATTTCCTTGGATTTGAAAAATGCTGATATCAATCAGGATATTCTGAGTTGGGACTACAAAGAGTTTGATGTTGGAGAGTTTGATGTTGTTTGGGCATCTCCTCCATGCACAGAATACAGCATAGCGAAGACGAGGGGTATCCGAAAGATAGATTATGCTAACAGTATTGTTTTGAAAACCCTTGAAATCATCGACTACTTCACCCCGAAGTGGTGGGTCATTGAAAACCCTGCAACTGGATTGTTAAAGGAACAGCCCTTTATGAGAGGTCTAAAATATTATGATGTGGATTACTGTAAATATGGTATGAACTACCGAAAGAGGACGAGGTTGTGGACTAACATTGAAACGTGGAAACCCAGACCATTATGCAAAAGGGATTGTGGCAAGATAAGAAATGGAAAACATCTTGAAACTGCCCAACGATTGCCCAATGGTAAAAAGGTTGATTGGGGTGATGGATACATCAGTCATAAACAAGATGAGTTGTATAAGATACCTACTGATTTGATTAGTGATATATTTGTTTGTTTGTGTGTGTGATTGGTAAGATGGTTCAGGCGAAGCCTCGTGGAAAAGCGGTTCAGGCGAAGCCTTGTGGAAAAGCGGCTCAGGCGAAGCCTTGTGGAAAAGCGGTTCAGGTGAAGCCTTACGTTTGACAAAGATGGATGGCAATCGGTGGTATATGGCCTCTGTACAAATCAGTAGTCGGGAACGTTCTCCTACCCTTGAGAACGTTGTTCTCCTACCCTTGGGAACGTTGTTCTCCTACATTTGAGAACGTTGTTCTCCTACATTTGAGAACGTTGTTCTCCTACCCTTGGGAACGTTGTTCTCCTACCCTTGTTGCGATTCAAGAAAATAGGTTTATTCGTATTATTCTATAATTATAGTATGATTACAACATTTATAAACTTATAGGTTTTAATTATAGTGGACTTTTAACCTACGAATACCCCTGAATTAATTTTGACCTAGAAACACTTTTAAAGACTTAGGAACACTATATATTACTGATATGGAAAAGCCTGAAGCGAAGCAATGCTCAAGATGTCTAAAAACAAAAGAACAACTACATTTTGATAAAGATAGAAAACAATGTAATGATTGTATCAAACAAAGACACACATATTATTACAACAATAAAGACAAGCACGCTGAATGGGATAAAAAACACTATGAAAAGAATAAAGAACACAAGCAAGAATACAGAAAAGAATACAACCAAAGGAAAATTGACTGTCAATACTGTAGATGTATGGTCTCACTTAGTCAGAAAGCAAAACACGAAAGAACAAACAAACACATCAACAATGTTAAGAATCCAAAACCACCAAAGACTGAAGAAACGACAAAATAATACAGGAAGAGATAAGAGACTACATTGAAACCTCATCAGATTTTGAATGACAGATGGATTAAGTTTCTTCATATTATTCTACAACTATAATATGATTACCACATTTATAAACTTGTAGGTTTTAATTTTACCATAGTTATAACATAAATCATCAGTCAATGACAAACCAGAAGACCCACCCAAAAGCCAACCCGTGAAACCGCAGAAAGTCCTAACCTCTTTCAATCAATAAAACTAAAAGTTGAACTCTGGAACGAGACAGGGGACCAAATCATCAATTCGTTACCACATCCATATCGTTATTTCATGCCCCCAAAATCAGCCTTGAAAAAACGAATAAGGTGGTACACGTGTTGAATTGTGAAAAAGAAAACAGAACAGGCAACCATCTACCCCCCACCCCCCAAAATCTGCCTTTTCTACATTTTTGGGGGAGGGTCGGCCCCTCATGATGTTTGAAGAAGTGATGGTTCAACAAAGGGTGATGATGATTGAAGAAGTGATGATTGAGCAAAAAGTGCGTCAATCTCTGCGGCAGCCCCCCCCCTGGATGTTCGAAGAAGTAATAATTCAACAAGGGGTGTGTTAAGCAGCGTTCTACAAATCAGCAGGGGGGTTGGGGAGGGGGGGGCGGCAGCTCTTCCTGTGCGGCAATCTCTGTAAACGTTCTGAAAATCACGGGGGGGTTGGGGGAGGCGGCAGCCCGCCCATGATGTTCAAGGAAGTGACGATTCAACAAGGAATGCGTTAAGCTCTGTAAGCAGTCTACAAATCAGCAGGGTGGTTGGGGGGGGGGGGCGGCAGACCCCCTCATGATGTTTGAAGAAGTGATGATTCAAACAAAGGGTGATGATGATTGAAGAAGTGATGATTCAGCAAAGGGTGCGGCAATCTCTGCGGCAGCCCCCCCCCATGATGTTCCCTCCTGTGCGGCTATCTCTGTAAACACTCGTCCCTGGATCTATTCCGGAGAGAGTCCAATATGCCAGTAATGGATGATTGGAGGATGGATTGTCCCTGGTGGATTGTCTTGTGGATAATCCGGTAAGCGGCCTGCAATGGCTCTTTTGTCTTCACGCTCGGATGGTCGTGATTCTGCAAAAGGGGCCCTTGAGCCAAATGTTGCGGGAGATCAATGGTCTGAAAAACAGAACACAAAACAGACACAAATTTCTTTTGCTCTCCAGCACAAAGTATGAAATACTATTGGCTTCATGGCCTTTGACCGTAGCCTTGATGTGTGCCGTAGCCATGTGATTAAAAGTGCCGGATTCATCCTTTTTCTGCTTGGATGAAATGTCTTGGCCTTCGAAATGGGAAACACTATGTACTGCTTCTTTCTGGATACCTAAATGTATCAAAGGGTGATGTACAACGCTATGTACACGCGGAACGATTGTGAAACTATTGGTCTCTCACTCATGGTATAGTCTTGTAGACGACGAGGATCAATCATCTGGATTGTTCGTGGTGCTGAACGTATCTTCATGGTCAGTCGGATCGACGATACCATCGGCGGCTGCTGTTGGATTGACTGCCATAGTCCCCATAATCATTCCAGGTCGTAGTGCTATAGTCCTTCCACTGCTTCTGATGTCCCCACTGCTTGTTGTAGTCCGTGTACTCCTGCGGGGTCCAGGATGATTGCTTCTTCTTGATGTAATCCTGGTATCTCTCAGAGCTGCGTTTACTGGTTGCAGATTTGCTGCGGATGTAAACCATGAGAGGACTGTGGGAGTCGGAGTCCTGCGAGCCATTCATGAACATTTCATTGTTCACGTGCTTGTAGCGCTCTGCGGATGAGACCTGGTAATCGAATATATGGCCTTGGTTGGATGGTTCCGCATGAATTCCAGTTGTTCATCATCCATACCTTTCATCTCGTCCTTCCGGAAATCCCGCTGGATGTTCGTTTTGCCCCATCCAAATACGATAGTCATCATCACATCTGGGAATGATCGATCAAATCCTGATCCGCATTTCATGTACAGGTGATGACGGACAATGGATTTCAGGGTGCACGAAGTCTCCATTGCATACTCCATTCTGTCCACGAGTGGCAAATTCTTTGTTTCATTCCACAGTCTCTGATATGTCCTCATGAGCATGTTCACGAGACCGTTGGTCGGATTGTAGACGTGCTGGAGTTTGCTGTAGGTGTTCGCTGATTTGCTGGCGTCTCCGGTGATCGCATCGCATCGGTACAAGGTCACGAGCGGCATGATTTCATTCTGAAGATCTTCCTTTGCTGCTCCATGGCTAAGGATGGATGTGGAAGACTCCAATGGTTGCGAATGGTAGATCTGCCCTCGTTATGTGGCGGTCGTCATACTCGTGGAATGACTTGTCGGACGATTTCGGGATCATGCCACGAAACTCATCGCTCTGCTCGATGTGGAGAACGACGATCTCCTTGTCTCGGCCATGTCCTTGGACAATGGTGCGTGCTGGCAGTCTCGATCCAATATACTTCTTGGGTTCAGTGAACATGGATGTTCCTGTGGTTGCCAAGCAATCCGAGGTCGGAATTTCGTATTCGGGATCAGTGCAATCTCCTTTAGTTCCGAAGAAACATCTGAACATTCCAAATATGGTTCCCCAATTCTGGCTCCTGGTGGAAATGTGTCTTGCCAGAAGTTCCACTCGTGCAGAGGGTCCGCCACGGACAAAGCATGCGATCGGTCTGGATGACCATTGCTTGATCACGATACCCTTGTAACCGTATCGGATGAACGTCTTGATGAGCTCCCTGGATTTCTCATCATTCGGACTGAAGAATGCGTCTGCTTCATTCAGGCATGAGATGTGTGCACTGTTCTGCATCATCATCTTGACGATCGGTCGATCCTTCATCGGCATGTTGTGCACCTCCCTGTTGTCCAGCTTTGGATTCCTCGTGAGGTTTCCATGGTTCAGGGTAAGCATGTTGATCGCTATGGATGAGGTGAACTCATGCATGTTGAGATAGCCCACGGGAGGACGGTCAGTCGGCTGCATCAGCGATCCCAGCATATCGGCATAGGCTCGGATGATTTTCGGGTCATCATGTGACCTGAGCTTCTTCAATCCAAGCGGAAGCTTGATCGGATATCCGGATCCTGGTTGAGCTTGCTTGTACTCGTCAACGGTGGGACATTCTCCTCGATGAGGGAAGTAGAATTCTTCTTCACCAAGATTGACATCAGGATCGACATGTGCCAATGAGGCTCTCTCGCATTCCGTCAAGTTGGGATGAGCTCTTCTTGGATCTTTGTTGAACTGGTTCATGAAGCGGGTGAGGTTCTCCCTGGTCCCCGCGAGCTCTTCCTCTGCGTCCTTTTTGTTCATATCTGTTTCAAGATAGATTTCCTTGAGTTCTTGGATGAACTCATCCAGGTTCTCTGAATTGTGATATTCCACGATGACCTTCGGCTTGACGGATCTTTCCCCGGAGGGTTCCATCATCATTTCTCCTTCAGTGGAGTCCTGATCGGTGGAATGCCGTCTCTTCTTGGTCTCTGAGGAAGCATCTTTTTCCTTGTTGTGCTTGGTGGAATTCACTTAATTGAAGAAGGCATCGGCGAATTCGCGGATCTTGGTGTCGTACATCTCGTAATCTTCATGATCGAGATGCTTCTTCATGATCCACTTGTTGCTCGCCATGAGGCTGCCATCAGGTTCAAATGCTGCAACAATGTTTCTTGCCTCGATGGTTTTGTCTGTCAACGCTGTTCTCTCTTCGGAGAGGCGGATGCCACAGTCTTGGTCCTTGAGAAATGCAAGGATCAACACTGCTGGCACATGGGTCAATGCGGCTTCTGACTCATCGTCTTCGAGGATGACGTCATCGATGCATGCCATGTGGACGACGTGCATTCTCCCCGAAGGGTTTGACTGGGATTTCCCAGATTTGAGCCCGTGCTCCATGATGCTGTAGAGCTGATTTCCATAGGTTGCATGGAACATGAATGTGATGGGCTTCTTCGAGAACGGCTTGATCTTTCTCTCTTCTTCCATGGATGGTGGTGCCGGCCTTCGCATTCTGTACTTGGGCTGAGCTGTGCCTTCATCTCCATGAGGCGCCTCGGATCTTGACGGATGCGGACTTGGCGGGATGGATTCCGTTGGGAGATCATAGTCCGGTTCGTCGTGATGAGGCTCCTTCTGCTGAGAGTACAGGGGTCGTCCAAAGGATTGGATATCGACTTGTCGTGTGTGTGTCCGCTGTTGCATCTCACATAGAACTCCACCTCTGAATCAACATAGAATTCCTTGCCATCGGGCCTGAGTGCATTTTGTGCGGATCTGGTGTTGAGCTTATCGATCCATCGATTCCTTGGAACAATTTCTCCCCGTGCCTTGCGCTCCTTATATGTCCCGTCCACGGATGGAAATACGAACGCAATTTCGAAACGTGATTTTCCATAGCTCGGGAACATAGCCATCAAGAGAAGTCCTGGCTTGTTTCCAATGAAGTTCCTGGCATGTGTGATGCAGGTCAATGCGTCATAGAGCTCGGCGGATCCATCAGGACCCACTTCCACTTGTCGTTTGCATTCCTTATGGATTTCATGTCTTGGATCATGTCGAAGACATCCGGAAAACGATCTGCTCATTCTCTCAATTCGCCAGAGGATGAGATCTGTGATCTGTTTCGCCTTGGATGGTTCCATGCGGAAGTATTTGCAAACCTGTTCGACATTCTGGACGGTCTTCTCGAGATCAATATTGCCGTTGTGGCATACCATCGGAATGATGTCGGTTCCGTAAACCTCGGATTGAGCATTGGTGTAGCAGCAGATGCTGTAGACCTTCTTGATGAAGTCCATGTATTGCTTCTCTGCATGATTTCCTTCACCTTGGAGTGTTGGTTGCCAGTAGTCGTTGAATCTTGCCTTCAACCAGAATACCTTAACTCCATGTGGTCTCTCATGCTCAGGAACGAATTGGAAGTCCGGATTGACATCGAGGATGGTTGAGCGTTCCTTGTAGTACTCGTGCACAAAACTCAGGAATTTTGAGTTTCCGAAAGGTCCTGGTCTACGGATCCCTTCTGGAGGCTGATGTTCGTATCCGATCCATATGTTGCAAACCACCGATCATTGGATGTGAGAACAGGCCGCATCATTGGTCGCCTTGGAAGTGCAGGTCGATCACCAGGATGATTGTCGGATTCCGTCTCGTCATCCAGGGTGTTCTTTGGTGCTGGCTTGACCTTGGAGACAAGCCTCAACGTCGGTGGCGGTGACTTTGGAACAAGTTTCGGATGTGGCAGACAGAGGCCTTCCTTCGAGAGGATGCCCTTCTTCATCTGAATCATCGTCGTCGGAATCTGGATCATAATCAACCTGCTCCATGTTGACATTCTCGGGTTGTTGAGAGGCGGATGGATTCTCATCAGCGACTTGCTCCATGGGGCAATCGGATGTCTCATCTTCCTCATGACGAGCAGGGGATTCCTTCAATGGTGACGCCCGTCTCTTGATCATCGGCTTTGGCACAGGTGCCGCATCGCCGGATCGTCCAAACATCAGGTTGAGGATGGGCATGTCAACGAGATGATCGAGAATACAAGATTGCAAAGGTCGGATTGGTTGTAAACCGAAAGTGGCTGCGGAGGCAGACACATATTTCTTGAGATTCAAAATGGGTCAAGTGCAAACACGCGCATCACGGAATTGAGGAATTGAAAATATGCAAAACTGAAAAAAACTCATGCATCAGAATTCGTGGACATGCGGATCATGCCCAGGTTCCCCAATAAGCAAACATGGATTCTGCTATACCGACTCCTGCAAAGGCAATGATGTCGGGTCCGTGCTTCGTGTTGTGCGCTAGCCACTCAACCAAGAATGCCTTGTTCTGCAACATGGTACGAAAAGGTGGATGTGCATCTACATTCAAGAGATTGCCGGTGAGGACGGCCTTGATGAGCTCGTCTGCTTTAGCTGAGTGCTTGGTCAGAGAATCTGCCAGACAATCTTCACTTCGTACATGTGCAAGGTCGTGCGTCTGTCCACTGTTGCTTTCCTTTCTCAACATCTGGATCAAATGCATTGTTTCTTTCTGTTCCGGTTGAAGTGTTGTGGATGCTGTGGTGACAAGATTGTTCGCATCAGTGCGGATGTGTACATCTGCAATTTCGCCCGTCATGTCTGACCAGAGACCGCGAAGAAAAATATTGCTGAACCGTAACAACGCATTAGTCCATGCAACTCTGCAACAGTAGTGGACATGGTTGTGGCGGTGATCTTGTGCGTCTCATAGTCGACCAGCGAGCCTCTCGAGTTCGATGAGCCCTGGCGAAGATCTCTTTGTTCCGCAAGAAAAATAACATGCGCACGTTGGGATGACTTTTCCTCGTTGTTGCGATAGGATGCATCTGGATAGCCAACTATGCGTGTCTTGCCACGAAGGGACCAGAATCTCATGCTAAGCGGGATGCTTTTGATGGTTCTGACTGTCTTATTAATGGCGCGAACGTCCTCAATGGTTGGTGATGATGCCTTGCACACCTTGAGAATTGATAACCAATGTCGAATTGCGTTCGCGACTGCAACCAGTTGATCTGACCTAGGACACTTCTGTATGCAGTATGCATTTGTGGAGTAAGAGGAGTGTCGTCCTTCAGGTGTTTGTCAAAAGTGATCTCCTGCAATTCGTCGATGGCAACGTTCTGATGAACATTGATGTACCAACCGTGCTTGTCATCTTGCTTCCATTGGATGCGCTGTCCTACGAAGAGGCAATCATTTTTGTCCTCGGAACCAACCTGAAAATCTTTTCGAAGTCGTCCCATGATTTCCTTCTCGAACACGTCATCCCCCGTCATAAGAAGATCATCTACATGAAGAGACAGTGCTCCATGAACTTGTCGATTCTTAGCATTGTTACCAGAAACAGGGTCCATCAGGTAATCAACTGCTCTTTAGATCGAAAGTTGTGGATGATCTCTTTTCACTCACCAATGCGGGCTTCGGAAGCTGCTTGCCGTAGTACACGTATGTGCAACGGTCTGCCCGGGTTCGTATGAACGAAGTGCCGAATCAAGGATGTTCCACCATCTGCGTGGTGCGTCATTCAGCCCATAGGCAGGCTTCTTCATGCGCGCTCCGATGTGTGGTGGATATCCCATTTCAGGAGGTATCTGACAAATGATGTCACGAGACTGGTCGTATGCTTCGCCTTGGAGAAATGCTGTCTTCAAAATCCATGTGGAATATATTCCAGCCTTGATTTGAGGCTGCTTGTCTGTCTGCTGATCATTCTTCTGCTTGTCTTGGAAGCCTCAGAGGACCCAGCGAGCCTTGGTCTTCAAGAAGTTACCATCCTTGTCTCGCTTCAGGGTTAGGACCCAGCGACCGGTGACCCAGTTCCTGACCTGAATCTTGCGTGTGTCGACTAAGTCGAACACTTCATTGTCAAGCCATGATTTGCACTCAAGCTGCTTGGCTTCAAGGAATTGCTTCTGATAAGCTCTTATATCCGTGGCTGTAGCTTCCTTCCGCTTCTTGCCAATGAGTGCGGATGTGGATGAAGCCTTGAAAGATTCTTGCTTGGATGAGTACAGAACTAAGAGTGCACGGTCATCGTCGGTCATGTTCTTGCATAGCTGGTTAACATGATTCTGATCTGTGTATTTCTGATGAGAGAATCCGCATCGGGGAGATGGATTGAAGGTCCCTTTCACACGTGAAAGAAGGACAGGATTGCCTTCAATATCTCTCGGAACCGTAAAGGATCCGGTGTTCGCACAGATCTTCTGTTCGGCTGTCATGAGTGACCAATGCGCTTCATCTAGAACGAGATCAGCTTGGTGATCATCGTAGGATCTGGTCCTCTGAGAGTCTTCTGAATCTTCGTCTTCCTGGTCAGTGTATCTCATGGTTCGTTCTGAACTTCCAGTGCCGGATGAGGTCGGAACATGAGGGATCAGTTCTTCCTCACTTTCATAGTGGACCGGCAAATTCGCTGGATTGTTCGGAATATAGTTGGATGAAAATGCAGGATCATGTCTGGGAGAATGCTCAGGTGACTCATCATTGTCATCTGGCTTCTTCTTCTTCTTCCCAGTCTTCTGCTTCTTTGATGGACTGCCGGTTGTTTCTTCTTGCGCAAGTGTTGGCAGTTCAAGATCTTCATCTCGTTCTTCTGCTTCGGGATTTGTAAGAATCGCAGGTGGTGAAGGTACCACGACAGTCGGAAGAACTGGTTGAGATGATTGCGACTGTGACGGCAAAGAGACATCACCCCCCAGTCGATTGAGTCCACTTGAGGGTGAAATGGGCTGCTTTTTGCCGTTTAAGCGCTGCATCTCCTCCGCCACACTTATTGTGTGGCGGTAGTGGAGGATCCACTGGACTGTCTAGCGACACACCGCGTGGTGCTGGCGGCATGGGATGATCAGGCTGATGTGGAGGATCCGGAGGAGGATCTGACATGCTCTCGTCCGGAGGTGTTGGAGGTCTTGGATCAGGCATGGGATGGTCCGGTTGATCAGGTGGTTGCTGCGTGTCAGGTTGCTGAGGTGCATCCGTTGGATCCAATGGATCCGTATCGATGGGCATCGGCTTGATGGCCGGCGCATCGGTGAACGACTGATGAACGGATGAAAACATCACAGCATGCCAAGTCTTCGGATCATACTTCTCCCAATTGCATTTTGATGCAGGCAAGACCCAAATTCTATTCAGCTGATCAGGCTGCCAGAAGGGTATGATTGCATCGTCCGGAGGTGACGTAATAGGCATATTGATGCCAATGGTGTGGACGTATGCAGCGCATGCATCATACTGAGTGGATGAGATGCACAGTTGTCTCAACTTCTTACAGCCGTTCCACATGTTCTGACATCGCCAGTCATTAGGATCTTGCTTGAAGATATCAATTTCAGCCCCAGGTGGGTACTGCTTCATCGTCTTCTGGAATTTCTGAACTAGCGGACCCTGGATGACTAATGGTTGAACGTCCTTGTTGAACGGCAGGTCTTGGGTTCTGACTGCAAGACTGTTGCTGGTCATGTTGAACTCCTTGTCAATGGCTTCCATCTCCTTTCTCAAATATCAACCTGCTTGATGGTGAATGGTTCCAAAAAGGTCCTCCAAGAGGTACACCTCATTGTCAAGCGGTTTCACCTGCAAGTGTCGTAAGAGGATGTGCGCAAGATCCTGACAGAACTGGTAAGGATACACCTGTGCCAGTTTGGTTCTGCTTCCGAAGGTACCAGCGTTTCCCTCTAGGGGTTGGTGTTCATGCTTGACTGAGCTGGAAAAAAATTACACCTTCTGAAGATCGGTCTCATAACCTTGGAAGGTAAACAGTGCATCAAGCTCGTGGGCTTGAGACTTCTGAGCCCGGATTCAGGATCTTTTAGTCCGTGTGCACAGAAATGGAAATCTCCCCAGGTCACAGATGGGTCTGAAAACAATTGTTGCATGCATTTCAGCTACCATATCCTGGATGTCTGAGGATTTTCGATAATGAAGTATCTTCTGTGCTTCAACTGATAACGCGCAATGGATGCCACAAATTCAACCATGATAGGTAGCGTCTCCGCTTTTCCCCAACCTTTTGTTGGTCTTGCTGGATGTTCTGCGTATTTGACCTCGTGAAGAACGCTATCGAGGAGGGCAAAAGAATCCCCAAGAGAATGGAGATGAACAGTGATCTGGGTACGTGCACAAAATGGATCGAGGACATCGGCGTCCCCGTCATCTATGCCTACTCAGCATATTACTCTGCGAAATGCCGCAAGATCTTCGGACTCCTCTCTGCCGAAGAATGCATGCTTGGATGGAGGGAATTTTGCAGCAAAGGGAAGAAGACAGTCGCGGCGCTGAACCAGCTCTGTGGTGAGGCATCGCTACTAACGAAGAATCCTGAACTGCTTAATGTTACCAAGTATTGCATCGAGGGAGCCGATATGCTGAGGTCCATCACAGATATCTGGGATCTCGCCTCGGGTGTAGCCGAGGACAACGACGAGCGATTCTTCAAAGCTGCGTTCCACCAAGACACTCCGGTTGGGGAAGTCTACAAAGGGTTCGTCAGCGGCGAGTCAACCAGAACCTCGCCATCGAGGAGGCGGAGGAACTCGGAGGAGTTTCTGACAACTGCAGAATTCGACAGGCACGATCGAAGAATTGCGAAGTTCAGAGATCGAAACTGGGGGAAAGTGTTCACGCTGGGCGTGATCAAAGCTCCCAAGGTTGACCCCTATGGGCGGGGCCTGAGGGCCGACTACCAGAAGAACTGGGACCTTGGATTGGCCTACCAGATCGAGCTGCGCGCGTCAATGAAGAACCTGGCGTATGCAATGAGGAGAGATGAAAGCGCTCACCAACACAACCTTTTGCGCTGGATGATTTGTGGATCAACTCCCAGCGACATCTCTGACGCATGCATCGGGGCGGTAAACCCACTCATGTGCGTTTCCTTCATCATGAGGAGGTTGCAGCCATTGGTCGGGGAGAAGCACGCTTCGGATCAATCACACACAGTCTGCTTCCGTCCGGACAAGTCCGAGTTGAGGGACCTGTGTCGGGAGATCGAGGGGGCAAGGGATTTCTTGTGGTGTATTGATATGATCTATAAGTCCACGCTGCCTGCAATGAACATCAACTCCATCAGCCTAGCGCCACATGCAGCTGATAGGGCTGCTGAGATTCAAGATCGGCGCAAATGGGTAAGCTGGCTGAAGGAGATTGAGAAGGAGGCAGAGAAGGGGCACGTGATCGACTTCGACCAGAATGAATACTGCACCTACAATGAGGCGGATAGGGAACTGGAAAGGTACCCTGAGGACTTCGCAGTTGGCGAAGAACCGACATGGTGGGTGATGGGCTCATCAAAGACCAAGCCGCCGCAGAAGACGGAGCGACAACAGAAGTCGACATCAAGCTCTGGGCAAAGAAAGCAAACCTCTGGTGGGTCAAACCCCCAGCAGGGAGCTTCAGGTGGAGGATCGTCTGCAAGCGATGCCAACAACATTGACAACGAGATTATTGACTGCATCTTCCGCATGAACTCCGGCGGCGATGATGACGGATGGGAGATCATCAACGCAACTGCTGGGCACGATACATACACCTCATTCGAGGGAGGTATCACCCTGGGTGGCGCAAACACGGGGTACCCAATCATACAAACTGTGTTTGGGCCATGTCTCGCAGATGGAAAGAACGCGACATACTGGGAGTGCATGCTGAGAAGCCTGACTTCATCACTGGTACATTTCGGAGAGAGGACTAGTGCTGAAAAGATCATCCTTTCCTATGTCAGCAAAGGAAATGCAGCATGGCTTCAGCTATATGCATTCTTGTGTGCTCAAACAGGATGCTTGATTACTGGACGCCTTCCGGGCGCCAAAGCCATCAATGCGTTGATCCAGGCGGAGAAGAATCCCGACAACGCACCTGGACGATTGATCCGGATCATCAAGGAGCAGAGAAGGAGCCCCATTGGTGGGGCAACGATACGTGACATGATGATTCAGAAGAAGAGCTTCCTGGTCCTGGATTGGCCCCTGAGGGCCGTCAATGCGAAAGGGAACGAAGACCTTCCAGATGATGGTCAACGAACAGGGATGGACGAACATCGAGGAGAGATCGTACTACGGGTCGAGTGAGCCAGTCTCCTCGCCCACAGATACGATGAACATCATCTCCCGATTGCAACGACTGGAAAAGCTTATCGTCGAACGACGGAGGATGATTCGCCTGTGTCGGTGCACATATGGATGTCGCTCTACGACTGGGTGTGCATGAGGGGGTGCGGATGGCAAGTGACCGCCAACCCCATCATCGACTCCTTGCAAAAGACGATATCGGAACTCGTCAACACGTGCAAGGGTATGGTTGTGGTGTGCGTGAATCGCGATGTAGCTTTCCATGGTGGAAGAGGGGACTTGGGGACGATCGCCAACAAGGTGGGCGAGATCTGCAAGGCGGCAGGCGCATTGGTGACCGAGAATGACCGCTTGTGGCGTGTTGCTCACGCGCTTACGGGCAAGAACTACCCTGGAGCTCGAACCTGCAACATTTCCTCTTGAAGCGGCTGTTGGTGGAGAAATCCGTTGATGTGATCGCGCCGAGCCATGCGTTCGTAAATGATCTGGAGGAGATATGCATAAGTGAGCCCGACCTTCGCTTCAATGTCCCAAAGAACATGGAGGAGTCGAAGGTGAAATTCGAGTACAAGCCGACCTTCACCGCTCAGTCAAGACGGAAGCAAGAAAAGAAATTTTGTGGCATTCGGGGGTTGGTTTCGAATCGGGGGTTGGCTGGCCGTTCTGACAAGCATGCTGTGAGATTGCATTGAGCAACGCTGTGCCCCCCAACCCCAGGTGCGCACACCGCGCGCTTCGCGTAAAGGCTGTCAGCGCCGCGTAAAGCTTGACTCTCAGTATGGAGAGCGAACCGCTCTCCGTGGGCAGAGACGCAAGACAGGGCTAGGCCTGGGGCTTGATTGTGAGCAAGTTGCGCCATCCATAGAACACAAGAGCTGGTGGGCATTCTACTGGGCTGCTGCTGCTGCTGATGCGAGAATATCGCACGATCCATGTTGCCGGCAGCAAGTTTACTGGCACCAGCAAGCAAAGGGCAACAGGAGACTTTGGATAAACCGCAGACACATCACGAGCGTTTTGGTGCTTTGCCCGTTTGCTTGCTTGTTTGCAGCTGTCGCCTGTGTTTGCTTGCTTGTTTGTGCCTGCGGTCTGTCTGGTTCTTCAGTTTGTGTGTAGAGACAACAGCCATGAAAAAGCTCTGCCAGAATCTTTGTGATTGAAACAGTCAAGTGGCTGGCAACGACGTCGGGTTATAGCCGGTGCCTCTAGGTATAGCTTCAGATTAGACGCGAGCTGCGCGCATCTTCAAATTACTTAGCCTCCTTGCGCGCAAGCAGTTCCTCCATGAAACGGCGGATTCTCGGTCACGCCGCCGCCTGTTCTTTTTCATTGTTGTCATGGTTGCGTGAGATGCTGCGAACATGGTACTATTGCTGTCACTGCTGTCGCTAGCCGTTGTTGCTGCTCCTGTTGTTGCTGTTGTTGGGCGGCGGCGGAGGTGGTAATGGTAGTGGTGATGGCGGCTGCGGCGGGCGCGACTGCGGTCGAAGATGAAAAGTCGCTGATGTTGCTGCTGTTGTCTGCGGCTGATGCTGTTTTGGTTGTTGTTGCTGTTCTGTCGCTGGCGTTGGGATGCTGTTGCTGATGTCGCTGCTGCTGTTCTTCTTCTTGCCCTTGTTTTTGTTGACACAGTTCCAGTTATCGTTGCTGTTGGCGCTGCCAGTGTTGGTGTCGTTGCCACTGCTGGCCAGCTGCTATCGGCGTTGTTGTTGCTGCTGCTGTTGGTGTTGCTGCTGCTATTTTCCATGTTGTTTTTGTTTTTGTTGGTAACGGCTTCGCAGGCAGCCGCGGCAGCTGCTGCTAGCCATCGTTTCGCGGTTGCTGCAGCGGTTGCAGTTCGGGTTTGTCGCTGTCGACGCTGCGTGGCTGTTGGTTTTGCTGGCAGCGCCGCCGCTGGTGTTGTAGGGCTGTTGCTACGGTTGTTGCTTCTTGCTACTGTTACCTTTGCGGTTGGTGTAGCTCTTGCTTTTGTTGCTGCTGCTAATGATGTTTTGCTGTTGCTGCTGCTCTTGTCGTTGTTGCTGTTTCTATTGCCGTCTTCATTGTCACGACGGCTGCTGCTGCTGCTGTTGTTGCTACTGCGGTTGCTGCTGCTCCTGATGTTGTCGTCGATGACACTGATATTGGTATTGATGTTGGTGTTGGTGCCGTTGCCGCTGTTTCTGTTGTTGTTGTTGTTGTTGTTGTTCTTTTTTTCTGTTGCTGTTGCTGTTGCCATTGTCGTCGCTGCTTCTGCTGCTGCTGCTGCTGCTGCGACGCTTGTTGCTGATTTGGTTGGGGTTGTGGTTCTGGCTGCGGTTCGACAAGCTGTTCTTAAGTTAGTAATTCTGCCTGTTGTTGCTGCTGCTTCGCACAGGGGAACAAACTGCACCAGCCTGGCCTTGAAGAACACATATGCCTTTCAAAGATCACGCGCGCTTAGGCAAAAGAGGGGCCTTGCCTTGAATATGTGCTACAGTTGACAGGCGTCATAATTTCTTAAAGCACCGGGTTGACCGAAACGTGACCTTCGACAAACAATTGCTGGCTGGCTGGGGCCGTCAGCGCTGGAAACTATCGGCGAATCACGGTTGTGTGGGCCCTGAGCGCTGGTGGGCGAAATTGGCAATAAACCCCCCTGTGCCCAACATTGCTCATTTGATTGAATCTCAGATTTTTCAATCGGCTGCCAACAATCGATTTTCAAAGCACCGACGTGAAAACTAAACTTTCGACAATCTATATTGTTGAGCAGTAGGCCCTTCAAATCACGCAAGCACCGTTGGCCAAGGGTCATAGGGCAAACATGTGTAAAAACTGCACTGGGCAACCCGGAAAATCCTTCAGCAAATAGCACTGGGCGTCAAATTGCAGGTCACCAGCTGCCAACCTGGAGCTGGCAGCTGGCAGCTGCAGTCTGGAACCGGAAACTGCCAGCTCCGGACTGTCTGTCCGGAGCTGGCAGCTGCCGCTGCCAGTGCAGAGCTGTGAGATGCCTGTCTGGAGTTGGCAGCTGGCAGCTGACAGTCTGCAGCTGGCAGTCTGGCAGTCTGGCAGCTGGCAGTCTGCAGCTGGCAGTCTGGCAGCTGGCAGTCTGCAGCTGGCAGTCTGCAGCTGGCAGTCTGCAGCTGGCAGTCTGCAGCTGGCAGCCTGCAGCAAATTTTGGTCACAAAGCCCTTCAAAATCCCGACCCCCGTTACCTCGGAACGGTCACAAAACGGGAGTCTGGGACAACAACCGCTCTTTCTGGCTTGGGGGGTCGGGGGGTCCCCCGGGACCCCGCCGAAATTTTGTGACCATTCCGAGGTCGGAACGGTCACAAAACGGGGGTCGGGATTTTGAGTGGTTTTGTGACCAAAACTTGCTGCCAGCTGCAGGCTGCCAGCTGCAGGCTGCCAGATGCAGACTGCCGGCTGCAGACTGCCAGCTGCAGACTGCCAGCTGCAGACTGCCAGCTGCAGACTGCCAGCTGCAGACTGCCAGCTGCCAGACTGCAAGCTGCAGACTGTCAGCTGCCAACTCCAGACAGGCATCTCACAGCTCTGCACTGGCAGCTGCCGCGGAATGGCAGCTGCCAGCTCCGGACTGACAGTCTGGAGTCTGGAGCTGGCAGTTCCGGTTCCAGACTGGCAGCTGCCAGCTGCCAGCTCCAGGTTGGCAGCTGGTGATGTGCAATTTGAGCCCAGTGCTGTTTGTTGAAGGGTTTTCTGGGTTGCCGGCAGTGCAGTTTTTACACATGTTTGCCCTATGGCTCCTGGCCAACGGTGCTTGCGTGATTTGAAGGGCTCAACAATATTTAGACGGTGCTTGGAAAATCGGATATTGGTCCCATTGGTAGTCGATTGAAAAATCTGAAATTCAAACAAATGAGCAATGTTGAGTTTATTGCGAATTTCGCCCACCAGCGCTCAGGGCCCATGCAACCGTGATTCGCCGATAGTTTCCAGCGCTGACAGCCCCAGCCAGCCAGCAATTGTTTGTCGAAGGTCACGTTTCGGTCAACCCGGTGCTTTAAGAAATTATGACGCCTGTCAACTGTAGCACATATTCAAGGCAAGGCCCCTCTTTTGCCTAAGCGCGCGTGATCTTTGAAAGGCATATATGTTCTTCAAGGCCAGGCTGGTGCAGTTTGTTCAGGCAGAATTACTAACTTAAGAACAGCTTGTCGAACCGCAGCCAGAACCACAACCCCAACCAAATCAGCAACAAGCGTCGCAGCAGCAGCAGCAGCAGCAGCAGAAGCAGCGACGACAATGGCAACAGCAACAGCAACAGAAAAAAAAGAACAACAACAACAACAGAAACAGCGGCAACGGCACCAACACCAACATCAATACCAATATCAGTGTCATCGACGACAACATCAGGAGCAGCAGCAACCGCAGTAGCAACAACAGCAGCAGCAGCAGCCGTCGTGACAATGAAGACGGCAATAGAAACAGCAACAACGACAAGAGCAGCAGCAACAGCAAAGCATCATTAGCAGCAGCAACAAAAGCAAGAGCTACACCAACCGCAAAGGTAACAGTAGCAAGAAGCAACAACCGTAGCAACAGCCCTACAACACCAGCGGCGGCGCTGCCAGCAAAACCAACAGCCGCGCAGCGTCGACAGCGACAAACCCGAACTGCAACCACTGCAGCAACCGCGAAACGATGGCTAGCAGCAGCTGCCGCGGCTGCCTGCGAAGCCGTTACCAACAAAAACAAAAACAACATGGAAAATAGAAGCAGCAACACCAACAGCAGCAGCAACAACAATGGCAATAGCAGCTGGCCAACAACGGCAACGACAACAACAATGGCAGCGCCAACAGCAACGATAACTGCAACTGCGTCAACAATGAGCAAGGGCAAGAAGAAGAACAGCAGCAGCGACATCAGCAACAGCATCCCAACGCCAGCGAGAGAAACAGCCACAAGAACCAAAACAGCATCAGCCGCAGCCAACAGCAGCAACATCAGCGACTTTTCATCTTCGACCGCAGTCGTGCCCGCCGCAGCCGCCATCACCACTACCATTACCACCACCGCCGCCGCCCAACAACAGCAACAACAGGAGCAGCAACAACGGCTAGCAACAGCAGTGACAGCAATAGTACCATGTTCGCAGCATCTCACGCAACCATGACAACAATGAAAAAGAACAGGCGGCGGCGGCGTGACTGAGAATCCGCCGTTTCATGGAAGAACTGCTTGCGCGCAAGGAGGCTAAGTAATTTGAAGATGCGCGCAGCTCGCGTCTAATCTGAAGCTATACCTCGAGGCACCGGCTATAACCCGACGTCGTTGCCAGCCACTTGACTGTTTCAATCACAAAGATTCTGGCAGAGCTTTTTCATGGCTGTTGTCTCTACACACAAACTGAAGAACCAGACAGACCGCAGGCACAACAAGCAAGCAAACACAGGCGACAGCTGCAAACAAGCAAGCAAACGGGCAAAGCACCAAAACGCTCGTGATGTGTCTGCGGTTTATCCAAAGTCTCCTGTTGCCCTTTCCTTGCTGGCGCCAGTAAACTTGCTGCCGGCAACTTGGATCGTGCGATATTCTCGCATCAGCAGCAGCAGCAGCCCAGTAGAAGGCCCACCAGCTTTCTATGGATGGCGCAACTTGCTCAGAATCTACAAAACAAACAAGTCAGCCCCCAGACCTAGCCCTTTCTTGCGTCTCTGCCCACGGAGAGCGGTTCGCTCTCCATACTAGAACGAACTTTACGCGGCGCTGATAGCCTTTACGCGTTCAAAGCGCTGGGGTTGGGGGGGACGGCGCTGCTCAACGCAATCTCACAGCATTCGCCAGCCAACCCCCGATTCAAAGCCAACCCCCGAATGCCAAAAAAAATCGTTAAGAGCGGCAGAACGAAGGTTACGGTGGACAAGATGCATTTGGGAACATTGATGCCAATTGTGAAATGCCCTTGAGTCATGTGCAGACTTGAGGTTTCATGACCAGAGCCACATGGCTCCGGGCGGGAGCCCCCGCATGCGTAGCAAAATAGGCCGCTGACGAGCATTCGTTCGTCAGTGGTAGCGGAGCCCTCGGCCGTGATCCAGGATGCGCGCCGTGGCCGAAGGGTCGGAGAAGGCGGAGAACAAGGGCTTCTCGAAGGAGGCTCCGCCGCCTAGTTGGGATGGTGTGTCGCCTCACCAGGAGTTTGAGCGCTTCGAGCGCGGCGTGAAGTTGTGGGAGTTTGAGACGGAGGTGGAGGAAGAAGAGAGGTGCCAGGCTCTTGGGGGGTCTTTCAGGTCCAGCGCGAGCAGTTGCCGATGCGCTGGAATTCGACAAGATTGCATGTGAGGAAGGGCTGAACAACATCATGAAAGCCTTGAGGGAGCACTACAAACCTCACTTGGAGGTGAGTCTGGCGAGAGCCTTGGAGCAGGCCATCTACGGGCAGGTGCGGCAGAGCAAGGAGGACTTTCAGGAGTACCTCATCAGGATGGAGAAGGAGTTTGCTCGTCTGAGCAAAGAAGGTGTCAAGCTGCCGAGCCAGGCGCAGGGCTAGACTTACTACCGGCAGGCCTCGCTGACCGAGAACCAGGAGATGAAGCTCACCACATGGACCAATAACAGTTTCGAGCTGGGCCAAGTGGTTGGTGCGCTCAGGAAGCTCGACAAGGTGATAAAGGATGACAAGGGCAAGACGAGGCTGTATAACGAGACTTTTGCCAAGTTCGAGGCGACTGAGGAACCGGTGGGTGGCTTGGAGAGCGAGGAGTAGCCAGAGCGACGAGGAGTATGTGTACCTTGAAGAAGGAGCGCTTCAGAACGTTTATGAAGAGGACGAGGTGAACCTGGCTCTCACCACCTACAAGGAGGTGCAGGAGGCGATCAACGCTCAACAGAAGGGGCGGCAGTACTACAAGCCAGTCTTTGGCAAAGGGCGCGGGGGCTCCTCAAAAGGAAAGAGCAAAGGCAAAGACTCCAGCGCGTCCACATCGAGCAGATCAAATTGCGGACCCGCTGTGCAAGGTGTGGCAACATAGGCCATTGGGCTCGGGAGTGCCGAGCGGCCCCAGACAAGCGCGGCTTGGAGAACCAGGCCAAGATGCAGGCTGGAGGAGGCCCACCTTCGAGCATGGGAACTGTCAACACGGGATCTAGCCGGAGCTGGTTTTGTGCAGTTGGAGACAGACACGATGCGGAAGGACAGCCGGGGCATTCGGTTTTCAGTAGTTGTTTGATGACTGGGGGAACAGTCAACGAATTTTTCGGTGGGACATCGCAGGCCGAAGCAGCGCAAATGTGGAGGCCAGTGAGTGAATGCAAGCCTGAGGTTGAATCTCCATGTGCGGTTGAGAAGGGGAATTCATCGTGCGCGATGAGACAACATGGACAATCAGATGGGGACGATTGTTTTTGCGGGATTACAACTCAACCAGCGCAGGGAGTGGTAGACACTGCTGCGCAGGATGGTCTTTTGGGCGAGAGAGCTTTGGCCAGTTTGCAGTGTGCATTGGACAAGCATGGACTTCGATGCGTGTGGACCGGCAAACAATGGAGGCAAAGCTCATGTTTTAGGGATCGTGGCCATACCTCTGGGATTAGCTGGGATTCTTGACGAGGCAACCGTCGTGAAGGAGTCGGTCCCACTTCTTTTGCCGATCAAGTTGCTTCGTCAGATTGGGGCAACCATCAATCTCGTGACCATGACCCTTGAACTGCAAATCAATGGGCGAACATTGGAACTCCATGAACTTCCAAGCGGACATGTGACAGTCGATGTGCTTGATTTTGGTCCTGGAGGCTTCAAGGTTCCAGACACAGCAGTGGGCTACCGTGACTCAGATTTCAGGATTGTGAATCCCGGAGTATTTCTGGGCACAAGCCTCATGCCCGCAAAGCGACCCAATTCGATTCCTCCCGAGAGCAATGCCGTTGACCTTGGTGGGCAAGATCAAGGAATCGAGACTCACTCCGGCGGCAAGGCAAGACGTCTCCGAGAAGAAGGACGTTCACTACCACAACCCACGACGAGCTCTACGGGGATGGAGAGTGATGATGGACCGATACATCGACTTGGTGCAGTACGTGGGACTTCACGAATGGGTGTCCGGATGGCTCTCAATTGGGCCTTTGCAAGAGATGGAAGGATACTGGAAATCAGTTGGGACAAGCTTGTGCGATGTCTACGGACAGCTCATCGAGTCGGCGGAGAAGCTCACCCCGCTGAAGACCAAGGAGATGCCGAAGAAGAGGGAGAGCGACTGCACGCATCCCAGCCACCATCTGAAGGGCAAGCACATGAGCTACGTGGTGTGCAGTCTGTGCAATGCCAGGTGGCGAACGGAGATGTCATCGGCGGAGATCAAGGCGAAGCTCAAGGAGGACAAGGTGCCGGTCTTCGTGAAGAACCCGAGTCAGGACAAGCCCGTGGGCCAGGAGATAAAGTCCAAGGGCGCGGGGGAGCTCGAGGACCAGCTGGAGATCATGGATTACAAGGAGGAGGTTCGCCGGCTGAGCAGAAAGATGGAGAGGATGACGCAGGTGGTACGAGCGGTGGAGGAGATGCAACGCTCCCAGATCCTGGAGGACTACGACATGGAGAAGGTCGACAAGGTGGAGACGATGAACGAAGGCAGCCCATGGAAGTTGATACCTCAGGATCAACAAGCACTAGCGAGTCAAGGAGCAGCGCCAGCGAGGAGGATGACGGTACGGAAGTTGTCAAAGAGCCCAAGCCGGAGTCGATGAAACAGTGGTGCAGGGTGGCTACCCGGGAGCAGGCAGAAGGAATCACATGGAGAACGGCTGGCTCACGGTGAAGAACTTGGCGGAGAAGAACGACGGCGTCTACCTGGAGGTGGTGCCCGCTCGACGCTACGTGCTGGAAGAGATGGTGGAGAGTCCAGACGAGGTGTCACTCAACAGGCACGTGAGAAAGAGGCTGCGAAAGAGCATGAACCAGCGGTGGACGTGGCGGAGGTTTACTCACCACCGCGTGTGAAGCTGGGGCTGTCAACTGGAGTTTCGGTCGACAAGATCACGGGCTACGATCTGGGGTGTGAGGAGGATCGGAAGAAGATGTGGAGAAAATTGAAGGAGGATGATCCTCTGCTGATAGTGCTCAGCCCTCCATGTACGGCATTCTGCAAACTTCAGAACCTCAACTACGGCAAGATGAACTGGGAGCAGGCAGTGACTATGATATGCACGGGCATTGAACACCTGGAGGTCGCGGCGGCAGTGGCTAAATGGCAGATGAGGCGAAGGAGGCTCTTTGCGCTGGAGAATCCGGTGGGTTCTCTTGCCTGGGACGAGAAGTGTATCTTGGAGCTGATGGGCATCCGACGCAAAGAAGGTAGTTAGGTTCGCTGGGAGCTACCACGAGGAGGAGGACACCAAGAAGTACACCTTTGCGGAGGAAGATGTGGGAGATCTAGAAGAAGATCTACGTCAAGAAGAGCGGGCGCGTGGGCCTGGACCGAAAATTCCAACGATGGTGACCAAGGAGGAGCAGGGCAAGATCATGAAGATGCACCAGAACCTCGGTCACCCAAATATATTGGCCTTCATCAGGATGTTACGCGCAGGGCGCGTGTGAGTGGGTGCAGAAAAACTTTCGATGTCCAGAATGCGAAGCGCATCCACTTCCCAAAGCGCCAAGGCCAGCGGTGGTGCCGAAGACCTATAGACCGGGAGTGGCACTGGGGATCAACTTGGTGTTCATCCCAAGTGTTACCAGATGATCGAAGTGGTGGAGAACAAGGAGCCGCAGATCGTGTTCAGGGCGTTGTGGAAAACGTGGTTCCGGACATCCTGCAGCGGTGGTCAGACCGAAAAACTGGTCATTTGGCCACTTTTTTTTGGTCAGATGATCCGACCAGGCACTTGTGACATGTTTTTGGGTCAGATCGTTTTATGTGTGGCCAAACGATTAAAAATGCACATGTTGAGCCTTTTTCGCACATGGCGCAACAGCAACTAGGCCACAACACAGGCCAAACGCGTGCGCCATCAAGCGTAAATATGGCCATGGTACGTTAACCAGGGTCCGCAAAATATGTGTACATGCATATTTATGAAAGTACAAGATGTGTATCACACATGTGGAATGTGCGCATGAGAAAATATTGAAGCACGGAATAGGTTTATATAGTCCGCATGTCATGCGTACACAGCATTGCAAACAAAAATGGAATTTCGCGCAACGCACGTGCACATACGTTACGCACACTATTTACTTAACTGCACGTGCTCAAAAATTGGAGCGCGCTGACTCCTTGAAACACGTTATGTGCAAGTTACACCAAACATCAATAATTAGACGTTTGGCCCGGCAGCTCGATTGATCTCGCTTGTTTTCCCCACGGCGTGGAGTTCAAGCGGAGAAGCCACCTTTGCAGCACTCTCTTCGGGAGTGTTCCCCCATGAAGTGACCCCTTGGCCACAGCACAATGCTGCCCCACATTGCATCCCGAAGGATGGTCTCGCACAAGAAAGAGTGAACATCTGACTCACGGCCTCACGAGCCAAGTAGACATACAGCTGGCAATAAAGTTTCCCAAGCCTCGGTCAAACACGTGGCGGCACACGCGCCGAGCCACTCTATGGATCGCTGCTTCTGCGGCACAGTGAGCCACATTGAGCAGGTGTCAAGGTGGCGCGCCCACTCATTCAATGACCACGCTAGTGCAGCAGGAACTTGTAGCTCATCTGCCTTTGATTCCTTGCATGGGCAAAATTCAAGGAACACACACGCGCAATACTGCAACAAACGCAGGCAGGCCACAGCTAGCATGGATGCCAGGAAGCTGACCCTCAGCTGCAAAGGTCATCAGATAAACTCTTAACACGAGACTTGAATTATAGCGCGTTGAACCCTGGACGGATGAGGCTAAGTTTCATCAAGCGATTGGCGTACGCCTTTCCGTAGCCGAGGGGAAGTCAAACGAAAGTGCATCGACATGCAACTTCTCCAGACCTTACCAAGTGCCATTTTGCATGCAGCTGACAATGCCACACGCCCTTTGTGCACCAGGCCACTCAACTCCTCCAAGCTGGATGGATCGAGATGATGTTGGCGACACCATGACCGGGCCACAACCACAATCTTCTCCAATCGCTCATTCCAGTTATCGCCCACCTGCGAGAAGCACTCGTGAAGTTCCACTGCCTCCAACAGCAAGCTTCCAACTGCATCACGTCCAGTGCCAAGCCAGACAGTGTGAAGGATATCCACGTACTCCATTGAGCTGTGCCACCCAGCTAGCGACCACAGCCTCTGCAAGGCTAGAAACACAACCACAACCAAACATGAATTGAGCAGTGATGGCCGGAAACCAACATCATGTGCAGCAGCCCAGGTGCGAGATGTCTGGCCCGAAGCCTGAAACACAAAAGCAGCTCAAGACGTTCCACAAAATATACTGGCGCAGCAAGTTCTGACAAATACCAAGTGGCAGCAAGCTGATGCTTCTGCTACTTCTTCAGGAGCATTGAACCGCAGCTCCCACACATCTAGGAAACTGCGATCTGGGCGTCCTGTCCAGCACCTCCTACAGATCAGGCCCTGCGCATGTGCCCCTGCATGGTGCATGTAGTTGCGTGTCTCCATACACCATTCCTTTTTAAATTTCGCATCTCCTTTGCCCATGACCTGATATATTCGCCACCCATCCAGTTCTGGCAAGGGGTCTGCCAGCACATTGAGCATGCGAACCCAGTGAGTCTGCAGCATCTGCAGCGTGAGGTTTGTCCCCTGCGCATCGTACACATAACAGCGTGCAGGCACAACCTGAGACAATCAACCCAGCAAACCTGACGCACAGCACATATCTTGAAAGCAGCTGACTCAATTTTCAACAGCCAAGGTGCTGCAAAAGGAAACTTGTTCCTCCATGCCACATCATGAGTGCCCATGCCTGGCAAGAACGAACAAGATGTATCCACACGTGCAAATGTACAACCGCCAGACCTGACCAGCTCAGGACCATAAGGTTTTTTCGCCGCTTGCTCGCCCTCATCACCATGAAAGGAAATGGCGCAACTTCGGGCACGGTGGCTGTCTGTCAGGCTCTGGACAGTTTGCTGCCTGAGCTGTCAACTTGCATCCTATCTCAGCAGTGCCAATGCAAGTGAGAGACGCGCCCCATGGCTCTGTTTTTGCTTGTTCCCAAAAGTCCAGCCAGTCAATGTCCCCTGTCCTAGCAGCAACATAATTGCACCATGAGTCAATGTGATCCACGGCAGAACAATCCCAGTGCCACCAATGCTCACTAAACTGAAGCACCCCGCTGAGCTCATGCCCTTCATCATGTTGAAAGGGTTGTACACAGGCCACTCGCGATGCACCACTGCAGGAGGTGCATTCCATTTCTTCTTCAGCTTCTGCTTTTTGTTCCGCTTCTTCTTCGCCTTTGCAGATCGTCCAGCTTGCTTTTTCTCAAATGGGTCAACCAGGGGAAGGATGATGGTTGTAAGAGGGCACACAAT
This sequence comes from Effrenium voratum, assembly GCA_963377175.1. Classification (NCBI taxonomy): domain Eukaryota; class Dinophyceae; order Suessiales; family Symbiodiniaceae; genus Effrenium; species Effrenium voratum. The sequence goes on along the minus strand of CAUJNA010000351.1, from coordinate 200,489 downwards.
AGCACAATCCTCACATGCTGCAAAGCATGCGCAGATCAGGGCCATCAGACGCACGTGGAAAAAAACAAAGGCACACAAACTTGTCCACCAAGCAACGTCACCACCCTTCTGGGTGGCCCTGTGGATCGCTTTTTCACACCGCCCAGCATCACGCAGCCTGGCAGCCCAGCGAGTACCTTAAGGCGCACAACAACATGCAAAATCCTAAAACCGCGCAATCACACGCCTTGTTTCAGATTTAGTTGCTGGTAGTGACAGCATCTGCGCCACACTCCTTCACGCAAGCCTCAGCAATGTCCCGCACCAGCTTAGCAGGTCGGCCACGTCCAACTTGAGAAGCAGCCAGCTGCAAGATTGGGCTTTCGCCCAACATCATTTTTTGGGGGGGCTGCCTGTTGCGTCCGCGGTTGTGGTTGGCCTTCTTCAAGCGTTTCCACATGGCTGCGCATCGAGACACACAATGATCAACATATCAAGGCCTTAGTGCCTGAATCGGCTGTTGCACCAGTACCCTTGAGCCATACTCAATCCAGCCAGATTGGGGTGAGGCGACACGAGCAATTAAGTTTGACTGCCATGCAATTGATCATAAAGCAACACAGGCAAGTGCTATAGTTTTTCTCTCACACATCAGCAAACGTCGAAGGCTTCACCGCAAGCTACTCACGTATCCAGCACACTGGAGGCCAAGGTGTGGAGTTGTCCAACAGATTCAACTTACTACACAGCAGTTCATGCATAGGAGCCCTCACGTGTATGCCAGGCAGTGCACACATGTGTTGTAGTGCTGCGTACAATGCGCTTTGCAGACGTGCGCAAGCAAAGCCCTCGAGATTCCGAGGCCATGGCTGGTAGTACATGCTGGTGCAATCGAAGTTTCACTTAGCTCAAAAAGCATGTGTACTTGAAATGTCATCAACCCAGCCATGGCAAGGCCTCACTTCTTGGCACCCTTTTGCTTTGGGTGCGCCTTGCCCGTTGGCTTGGCAGCAGCGATTAATGTCTGGGCAGCGCGAGTGTGCTTCTTAAATCCTTCCACAAAGCCGGATCCGCGCTGCAGCAGCGCCTGAACATCTGCAGGGCTGGGGTTGGACAAGCTCAAAAGTTCACGGCGTGTTCGGGCGAGCCCATCGCCAGCTGTGTTGATGAGCTGTGCCAAGGTTCTTGCGATTCAAATTGCTCAAGCCTGAGGACGCACTGCCGCGCACAAGACACATCTCCTTTAGCCAAACATGAAGCAAGCCAGTTCAAATCCAGTGAAGCATTCCACAACTTAATGCATCTCCAAGACCATACAAAAGGTGCAGGCAAGCAGCTGCGCCACCAGCTGAGCACACTGGCCTTGCGCAGTGGGATGAACAGTTCTCAGGCAAGTCAACTTCTCCTTGCGTTGCTTCTTCTTGGCCTCAGTTGCCTGGTGGGTCCAAAACGCGCATGGGTGTCCCAAGGCCACTGCTCTGACCTGCCGCAGTGTGCGTTTCAAAGTGGCCCATCAATGCCATTGCCGTAGCCGGGTCTGCGCCCAGCTCTGCCGCTACTTCATCTATCCTCTTCGTGACCACCTGACGTTCCTGCTCGCTACGCCACAAAAACGTCTCGGCCCCTGTGTTCCTGCATGTGGATGTGCCATTCGCCTCACCGCGCCGCTTTTGGGCGAATTGCCCCGCTGCACAGGTGTCCCCACTGTGCTTCGACACCACCGCGTCCCACAAGATGTAGTGACCTAGAGGCTAAGCGCGCGTACGCGCAATTCTACACGCAGAATGTACTCACACACGCAGGGGCCTCTGTCCGTGTCAGACACCTCCTGCATCTTGCGAAATCGCAGAACGGTCTCCACCGCCAACGGGTCTCCTTCAAGGACAATTCCTCTGTCAACTTTTAAAACCATTCTGTAACGCAAACCATTGCCTTCCGCCAGCACATACTTCTGGAATGCGGCCAGCCGCTCATCCCCGCCACGCCTTGGAAACTCAACCCAAGCTAGGACGCATATGGACAAACAGTTATGAGCCAAGAAGCTCCCACGCCTTCTTGAGCTCATCAACTTGCCCATATGTATTGCCCTTGGCAACACGCCGGAAGGCAGCGTACTCCTTTGGGTGGGTGCTACTGTTTGGCCCAACCAGCTGGCTGGGCGGCGCAGTTGCCTTTGCAGGGAGCGCAGGTGGTGGCCTTGGGGCCGCCTTGCTTGCAGTCTGGGATGGGGGGTGCGCAGGTGGCTGCTCAGCGGCTGGGGCGGGTGGCTGGGGCGCTGCCTGTCCTGGCCGCGGGTCTGGGGCGGCTGGCTGTGTTGGTGGGGCAACCGGTGTGGAGGGGCAAGCTGCGATTGCTGGCGGGGCTGCAGCTGGCTGCACTGGTGGGGCTGGTGCTGGTTGTTGGGCAGCTGGTGGGACAAATGGCACTGCCTGCTTGGGGTTGGCTGGCGGTGCTGCTGCCTGCTCAGCCGGTTGTGGAGCAGCCGGCAGCGCTGCGAGGACTGGCTGCTGGGGAGGCAACTCTGCTGGCGATGGGAATGGTGGGGGCTGTAGTAGTAGCACTGGCGGGACTGGCTGCTCCTGCAAGGGGCAACTCTGCTCGCGATGGGAATGGTGGGGGTTGTAGTAGTAGCACTGGTGGGAGCAATGAGCGGGACTGATGGCTTTGGAAACGGTGGTGGGCCATGGGTTGGAAATGCAGCTTGCTGCATGGCCCATTGCCTCAATTCCTCCACATCAGGCGTAAGAGTGTAGCCTTGTGGGGATTCATCTGGTGTTGCTGGCTGCAGAGTAGGCTTGTGGGAAGCCTGCGCGCTGGGCGATGTGGCATCTTGGGTTGGCGCTGCTGCTGCGGGCGTGTGTGCTGCAGGTGATGTCACACATGTCTGTTGCGCGGGAGCTGCTTGCGTGGGAGTCAGACATTGGCTGGGCTCAGGCAAAGCGGGGGTGGGTGCTCTGGCTCCGAAGCCAATGAAGGGGATGGTGAGGGGCGGGATGCGAGACTTCCCCAGCATCGGGTGTACTTTGATTTTGTCTGTGGTGACAACTGAACCAGCTCCGCATCTGCCTGCAGGAATGCATTGCTCCACACAAAACTCAACTAAATCAACAACACGCTCAACCCCTCACCTTGGATGCAGCAGGCCGCTTCACAGGCACGGGTCGGGGGCTGATAACGGCCAGCGGCACGCTGAAAATGGAAGGCGATGTCGCTGCACGGCTGTTTGCAACAGCAGTACTCCTTAGGACAGTAAGTGGGCACCCAGACAGTCAAACCAACTAGGCAACACTGCCCTTGGCGCATGTAAATAGAATATACAAGGATCTCAGGGCGGACTGGCGCACCACCTTGCTGCGAGGCATTCAATGCCTGCAAACCCATTTCCAGATCGGACGCTGGGCGGCACCTCTCACGATCAGAGGCAGCGCTTGCATCATCTGGCGCCATGGCCTGTTGGGACATACAAACTCAAGACCTCAAACAACGAGTTTTCTGCGCAGCTGTACCCGGCCTGAAAGAACTGACCCTCCTGCGATGGGTCACCAAAGGAGGCGCCATGCACCAGCATGCTGTCCAAGCGCAAGGTTTCCTGTCGATCCGGGTTGTCCGAATCCGCGGGCGTGGTGGGCTCTGGCGATACCAGGGCGGCCCTCAAGGAATCGCAGAAATCAGTGTGGTTCCAATAAGCTCAACCAAGCAACTGTCCAGACAAAGGCACATGCGATCACGAGTTCGCGCACGCTGATCATCAGTAAGTTCCATGGTCTGTAGCAAGTGCTCATCCAACGCACGCATCATTGCCAGCGAGGCAGTGCTGCTTTCCTGGGCACACATGTTCACCACGCATGAGTCAACTTAACATTAGCACCGCTGTGTCCTACATGATCTTACAAAGCAACCAAGCGCACACCTCATTTTTAACCCACCCATATGTGACACACCAATGACATTGCAAACTGGTCAGATCATTGGTGGCAGACACGGTGCACTTAGTGCACACAGGGTTGCAGAGTTTGTCACACGGCCCATCTGACCAGTTTTTTCCACAGCACGGTGTACTTAGTGCAAATGCAACACAACCATGCAGACGTGATGTAATAGCAAGTGGCATCCTCACTCGCGCCGGATGGGGAGGAAGCCATCGCGGCGTGACAGCTAGTCTGCCAGTGTGCTATTGAGCCACACAACCACCTGTGACACACAGTTCCAATATGCATCCAGTCAAATATTTGCAGGTCCGTGATCAAAGCAACTGGAAAAACCGGTCTCTGGAAAAGTGTAAAATTTTACGTTTTTACGGTTTTTTACGCTTTTTTACGCCTATTTTACGCTCCCAAAAAAATCAAGCAAAAACAATAAATCTGCAAGGTGTCAAGCCAACTGCAGTCTCAGCGCGGACCACTCCGTTCAACGCACTGCGCAAGGTGCGGTTTTGTTTTCTCATGAAGAATACTGATCCAACTCTGCCGAGAACTATACAAAATCAGCAGGCCACCCTGCAGGCGGGGCGAAGCCATGGATGCCCAGCATGTCGTTCACCACATCATGCAGCTGCGCCTTAAAAAGCATGGGTGTGCGTTTCGCACTGAACATCTGCAAGTGCAGCAAGTAATGGTTGTGACAAGCGGCTGTGCCCTCAAGCCAGTCGATGGGACCACTGAAGAGCTTGCGCATCTCATCATCCTATACTGCAATGCCCAAAAAAGCAAACACTCACGCGGCGCTGTCCTCATTGACCGCCATGCAAACATAGGCTCGTGGGAGCCTGCGCAGTCCTGACAACCGCAGGATGAGGAAATGCATTTGAGTCCTTGCAGCAACCCAGTCCAGGAGAGCCTTCGCAAACTTGACTGGATATGACCTGAACCAAGATGACGCCTTGCACTGGTTTGCAGATAACTCAGACAACAACCACGCAAGTCATCAGGACTGTGCGTGCGCGTGCCAAATGTGCCTCTAGCAAGTGGCTTGACTTGAGTTTGTACGGGATGCCAGTGAGCCGAAGTCGCCCACTCTTCTAGTGCAAGGATGCCACCATGTTCAGCAGTTGTCACACGCGCGCATTTGACTGTTAAGGGGCATTTTGTTTCGAACTCATGAGAGGGCCAGTTTGCTGGATGCGGCTCTTGGTGACATCTGTCAAATCCACGTTGGCCATCCAGTGAAAGGTTGCGCAGTTGCTGTAAAGCCAAGTTGGCTTCAAGGTCATGGCGCCAAATGCGGCCTGAGCTAGACAAGTCCTATACATTGAAGACTGACAGGTTGTACTGGATACCAAGCCGCTTTGCAGAGCCGCCCAAACGCCCAAAGCATCTGCAAGCAAAGCCAGCACTATGGAGCGCGCAGCTGCCAAGCCCTCCACGACACAAGAAGTTTCGACAGCTCGTCCCCATAGTGCTAAGCGTGAAAAAGAAGAACGTGGGATATCAGCTTGCTACACACGAGGCATTAAATCGGCACACACACGCAAACACTTCATGCACACACGTGCAGCGCCAGGCCACAAGGCGGCGCCAGTAGCAGAAGCCCCCTCTTGCGAAGTCTTCTGACCAGCACCACTGCCAGCCTGAGTACAGATGTCCCAGGCAAGCTAGTGCACATGTGGGCCTGCAACATGCAAGTTGGTTCTCAAAATGCCACACTGCGACACTGAATCTTTCTGCTAAGAAGAAAAAAGCCACTTGCAGTGGCTATGTCAAGGCCACATCCAGAGTCACGGTCAAAACTTTGAACTGCAAGAAAACGTACGACCCTAGCCTCATGCGAGAAGTTGCCACGGCCTGAAAGACGCTCTACCACATCCAGATCATCATGAACATCAGCAATACAGTGCACGTAGCAGAGCAAATCGAGTATCACCACCAAAGATCGGGGCCTCATATTTGCACACACTCCTGCACACAGTTGTAACAGTCAGGCACTCATGTATAATGGCAGCACGTGGTGCTTCAGCAAGGATTCAACACGGGGGAATGGGCATAGGCTGCCATTGGCTGGGCGGCGCATGGATCATCGCAAGTAAACATATAGTGGCTGAGTTGGTGAGGCGCCAAGTTGGGTGAATGCAGTGAATGACCGGGTGAGTGACAATTCAAAGCTGCGAAGCACACATCAGCGCGTCACAAAACAAAACGCATTCAAACTCATTCAAAGTAACAAGTGCAATACATGTTGAGCGACATCACACACATTTTCATTCAATGCGCATGTAACTGGTCAGCTCAATGTGCACAAGCCAGCGCACGGTCCACACTAATATCGCCGGCGCTTGCGCTCCGACTCAGATAGTGTATCAAGAATACTCCTCAAGTGCAAGCGCAGCTCACTGTCCTACTAGCATGAGGCAACATCAGTGAGTGCAACCTCATGGCCAGCTAGCACATATGAAACTGCTACTAAACCATCATGTCAAACAGAGTCAGCCAAGCAGCTGGCGGACAGATGATTTTTTCCACAGCCGCGCAGCATCCTGCAAAGGGATCTCCAACTGCGCAAGCATGCAGCAAAGCGCTTTCTTCTGAGGAGCAAACAATGCGGTTCATCTGGTAATATTCCTTCGCCTTCCTGGACAAAACTCGAGTTTCGCACAAGCAACCTTCAAACTGTCTGCGTCGCAGTCCTGCAGAACTCGTTGTACGCAGTCCACATGGGCCCAGCTGGAGCGAAAGGACACATGCAAGACTTGCTGCGCATCGCAAGCCTTGCAAGGCTTCTTTGGTTTGCTGCACACTTCAGCTTCCTGGTGCTAGCAAGACCTGTGGAGTTAGCGTGTGACATCATGGGCCATGGGTTCATGCGCATGGCGCCATAAGACCCGAAGCCCTTGTCCTGCTCCCCCTGCGTTGCAGCAGTTTTGTGTGCTGCTTTGTTTGACTCGGCCTGCGCACGCATTCGTACACACACACACACACTCCGCTCTAAAAAGGGTAGATCTGCTTCCTTGTTGGAGACCACTGCTGGGAACTCCACCTTCAATGCGTTTCAAGACACATGTCACAGGGTCACGTGTTCTTTGCATGCGTGCGCAAACAAATCTGGCCTGAGCCAGCTTGTCTCCCGGCACCTTGTTCTCCACCTGCGTGCGTGCACATGTCAATATGTCAGGCACGCGCATGCCAAACACCACCCGTGAAGTCACATATTGTGCTGCGCGCAAACAACTGTCCTTCAACTCCACGGGCTCCACTGAATCCTGCGCAGTGCGCTGCGCATGAACACGTGACACTAATGCGAATCACTCTGCAGCATCGAGTGTTGACTTGGTCAACAAGAACTCTGACACACACACACACATCACCGCCTCATCGTTTTCAGCATGCGCTCCTTCAACCTGCAACCATCACTGTGCTTGTTGCAGATAAACAATCTTGATTGTTGACAAAGACAGGTGTGCGGCCTCAGGTCCATTAACTTCCAGATGTCCGTCATCCTGACAGCACAGTGCAGTTCCATAGCAACTCACCTTCGACCTGTCGCGCATCAATACTGAATCTGCCCAACGACCCACAAGCGACCTCTGTGTTGGCATCTGCGTGTTCTCCAGCCTGCAGCACATCGCACGCGCGTCAAAGCGTTGAAAAGAAACACTGCTTGGGCAAACTAAAAGCACATTCAGCCTGGCCTGCTTGCATTTATCCCCCTTCTGCAGCGATGGGTCCTGCATGTGTAGCAGCAAGCTTTACTGGCAGTAGGTGCCAACATGTGCGCCAAGCCTCTTGGCCCTGCTCACCTGCCACGCCTGGCAAGCAAGCATCAATCCGAAGAGCCCCTACATCGAACAACCGCCTCGTCCTTTTGCTGCAAGGCGCGCTTTGAGCTTTTTCCGGTACTGGGCTGTGTGATCAAATGGCATTGGTGGGTCTTGCTTCAGCATTGCTATGGTAGCCGGCAAGCGGACTTGCAGGCACTGCTGTTGGTGCTGATGCGGCAAAGTGCTGGGTTTCCGCAGTCTGGGTTCTCAACCAGACCTACCATGCAGATTCCCTGCCCGTGTGCCAAATGCAGCACGCATGTGCCTGGAACAGCCTTCCGCACAAACTTCTTGCCGCCCAACTTGGGCCCCACTGCATCCTGGCGCCATGCGCATGGGCAACTCAAATTCACAACAGCAAATGTTTTTTTTTCAGAAATCTGTTGGACTTTGCCCCCAAGCCTTCAAAGGCTGAAGCCAGCCACTAGACTTCTTCGATGTGGGGGCTCTCTTCTTGGCGCGAGCGATGTAGTTCGCCTTGAAATCATAGCGCATGTGTGCATGTGTGAGGAATACGGGCATCTTCTACGTTGCCTCAAGTCAATATTGCATTAAGCCTCTAAGAACACGGCCATGGGCCGGAGGCATAGGGCTTGAGTTCGGGAAAGCCCAGGATCCCCATGGTCCTGCAAAATGCAACACACAGCGTTGAGCAAATGCAAATGCACAGCATTAAATGATCGGCGAACTGCACTTTTCAACCACCGCCATCATGCGCAGCACGTACTGTAGCACACATCCAAGGGCCAGCCAGGGCTTCAGAATTTGCTTGCTATTGGTGCACAGCTGATGTGAGTTTGCCAATGCGACATTCTGCTATTTGCTGCAAGCAGGATTCAACTTGGATTGCACCTCACGCAGGAGAGAAGTGTGTGTGCGCATTTAAATTTGCAGCCTGCTTTGATCACCACTGGCCCTTGGATCAAATTCTGATGTAGAAGCAAGTCACCGGCACTTGCTCCAATCTGGTGAGCCAATCACTCTGCGAGCTCTGAGCTTGAATGTCCACATATGGTCACATGGTCCAGATATGTCAAGCCTCTAAATTTAAAGGCCAGCTCCACCTGTGGTGTGGCCCAACGGCCAACATGCACTACGGAATTGGTCCTGCAGATTAGCCCCATGACTCAGGCACCTTCAAAAGAGCAGCGGCAACACTGCCTCGAGGGCGCACCAACCACTTTGCGTGCGGCTGCAGCCGTGTTGGAAGTGCGACTAGCGGCGAGGAGGCCTGCGCCACCTGCGCAGGTGGTGTCTACAGCAAACAAATTATAACATTAACATTTGTTTTTAAAGAGCAACTCTTTTGACAACAGCAACAACAATGACTGAAATAATGAAGCGATCAAGGGGGCAAGTGCTGACAAGTGCCATCGACAGGCTCTGCAGCAGCAGGTTCCACGCGTGTGGCTGATCGCGATCCTGAGCTGGAAAGTGTTTTTGCCTGAAGCTTTAGACATGTTGCAACTGCGCAAAGTAAAGGTTCACACCGGCAGCTTTGCTTACATCGGCCTAGAGACGAGTGTACCCGCCATCCGCCCCTGTGCTGACCACCTCGGTCGGCGAGTGCATCATTGATGTGGTCATCGCAGGCTAGGTGTCCCCGAAAGCATCGGACTGAGCACAGCGGCTTCAGCAGGCAGGTCCTGAGGTTCGATGCTGCCAATCCAAATACCCTGAGCATCGGATTTTGATCCTGATCAATCAATTTCCATGGTTTTGGATTGATTTTGATTTTGAAAAAAATATTGATTTTTTCAAAAGTTCTCTGTTTGATTTGTTTGATTTCATGTTTGAAAAATAGATTGATTCTTGTATTGATTCTATATTGATTTTCATATTGATTTTCAGATTGATTTTTATATTGATTTTTATATTGATTTTCATATTGATTTTCATATTGATTTTAATATTGATTTTTATATTGATTTTCATATTGATTTTGTTTAAGGCTTGAGTTCATATAAATAGATACTGATCAACTTCTCAGTCGCGAAGGTGCCAGACAGCTCACTGCGCGCTGTGTTTTGCGGCACGCGTGGCTGGATTTGATTACCGCAGCCATTTTGGTTACAAGCTATATAGCACCTGCGTCTTTCTTTCATTTGCTACGTTTGCACTGTGCTGCCTTTGGAAAAAGGCCTTTGCTTTGTTTTTGCCAGGCGACCCCTTTGAAAAAAGGTCCTACATATAACTCTCAAGCTGGCCTTGCAAAAGGCAGCGCCAAATCTTTGGGAAAAGATGCCCACCTCTGCCCCGCAGGGCAGGGGCGGGGCAAGGCACTTCAAAAAGCCCTATGTCGAGACAGGGCTTCTTCTCAAGCTTCTGAAGAAGCATGAGGACCTGCTGCAGGACCTGAAGGGGTATGAGTCTCTGTCGAGAAACTCAGCAGTGGACCCCAAGGCATTGCACCGATGCCTTCCCCTGGTGGAAGACATTGTGGCCTTGGAGCCTTCTGCAGAAGTGCATCCGCAGCCTCTGAGGAATGCACTTCTGCAGCTGCTGGCCACCAACCCCAAGCTGAACAGCACCAGGTTCAATGGCTCTGTCTGGACAAATATGAAGGCTGAGAGGCTGAATGTGCTACTGAGCCATGTGCGAAAGCTTGCCAGGTCAGGCGGCTCCAGCTGCCTTGCTGCCCTGACAGGGAGTGAGTTCGAAAGGCTCACAGAAACCTTGCAAAAGGTTGTCTTGCGGCCAGAGGACGAAGCTGCCTTGGAAAAGGATCGCCCAAGAAAGCAGTCCCTGAACCCTTTGGAGAAAGGCAGAAGCAAGTCGCCAACGCCCAAAAAGAGAAAAGCAGCAGCTGACGATGTGTCTGTGGATTCTGATGGGTTCCCCAAAATGCTTGCCAGCCCATCAGTCTCTGTGCACCAGCCATCAGCCCCAAGCTTTCTGAGGAGAAGGGCGGGGTCGCATGGCAAGCAGCCGAGCGAGGCACCCGAGCCCTTGCACACAGACCTAAGGGAGAGTATGGGATACCTTGACAAAGGCAAAGCACAAGTGCTGAAGAAGCCTGCCTCCAAAGCCTCCGCCCCTTTGCAAAAAGGTGGGAAAGAGAGTGACGCCCTTCCGAAAAGAGTTCCGTGGCTGAAAATCTTTAAAACTACGGGGTCCAAGCCAGAGCGAAGTTACTTGACAGGAACCCATGACTTGAAGGAAAAGAAGAGGCTCATAATTGAAGTAACCAAAACTAGGAGCAGGCAGTATTCTTTTGTGATTGATAAAATCAAAGAAGCCTTGGAAAAGGAGTCCCTGACAAAAGAGGAAGCCTTCACGTTGAGGGACAAATTGTGTGCCAAGCACCCTTGAAAAAGGCAGGCCCTACGCAAAGCAAACGCGCTAGAAGCTCTTGAAAAAGGGCAGCCTTTGAAAAAAGGCAAGGGTTGCCAAAGTGCAAACCGCTGCGCACAAGGAGGTGGACGTGAAAGGAAAATGTGAGGCGGCACTGTTTCCCTTGATAAAACCCACCTCCCTACCACTATATTATAACTAAGGGGCAGTTTACCCTTCTAGTTTTTAGGGGATGGCTTGCTTCCCTAAGGTCCATCTTTTTTGCATGTGGGGTTGGGAAGTGGATGGGTGGTCTTTTTAATGGGTGGTCTTTTTAAAGAATCGGTTTCAAAACATGCTTTCACGCCGCAGCAATTTGAGCCTCAAGCTACTTCTTTTTGTTTTGCATCTGCGCGTGTGCAAGCCTTTGCAAAAAGGCACGTGCGTTGAGTCTGCAAGCCTTTGCAAAAAGGCAATGCCCTGGGTCAACCTGCCCCGGGAGAACATCCGGGAAATGATGCCCTGGGCCAACAGGGCAGGCCGGCCCTGGGGGACCGGCACGACCTCGAGGGCCAGGCAAGCCAAAAGGGCGGTCAAGCAGGAGGCTGCTGGTGAGTCCGCGTGGGACGCACTCCCTTGGGAAAGGGACAGCTGGGACGTCCCTTGGGAAAGGGACGACTGGGCGGGCTGGGTGGAACACTCTTGGGAAAGAGGGCAGTGGGAGGAGAAGCACCCTTGGGAGAGGGTCCCCCAGCCATAGCCATAGGTCATGGGAGTCCTTGGAAAAGGACAGAAAGCAATGGCACGAGGACAGCGAAAAGGCAAGCCCTGCTCTGGATGGCAAGTCTTGGCTGAGCGTTGCCCAAGGCCCAGCGTTGACCCAGGTCAAGGAAGAGCCTCCCTCTGAGCAAAGCAGCTCCCAGCCTGCCAGCTCTGAGCCCGCCAGCACTGAGCCTGCCATTGAGGCCCCTAAGATGGAAGCAGTCCCCTTGAAAAAGGGCGAGGAGGCCAAGCCCCTTTGCGAAAAGGGAGTGCAAGGAGTCCGCCCCAAAGTCATGGTGGACTTCCACAATGTCTTGGAGGTGGGGGGGGTCATCCCCCCGGCGAATTGCCAGGCCATCCAGAGACTCATTGACCGTGGCTACCCTGTCGTCATTTGCAGCTACGCCTTTGCAAAAAGGGAGCGGGAAGTGATGTCCGAACTGGCCGTCTGCCCATGGTTCGGGGCCTTGGAGAGGGCCTTCTGTGTGCGGGCCCGAACAGGGCGGTGGGGCAAAGCTGCCCACGCCGTGCACCACGGCTGCTCCGTCATGATCGATGACGGAGCAGACATCCTGCAGGAAGGAAACTTCATGAACCTGACAGTCCTTCCTGTCACAACGGCCAGGGAGAAGCACCACTGGTGGAGCCGGGGGGGGGGAGCACCTTCGCCAGCTTGGCTGAGGCAGTGGACCACTTCCTTGTTTTCCCTTGAGAAAGGGACTAGCGTGACCACAGCCTCCAAGCCCCTTGCAAAAGGGGAAAAAAGCAAAGACCAGCCCGCCCGCAAAGTGTGCCATCCACATCCCTTTGCAAAAAGGGATCAGTCTCACCCGCGTGTCAAGCCTCGCCCCTGCCATATGCCCCTTAAGTTGCATCGCAAACCCTCTACACCCCTCATATCTGTTGATGTCATATATATATATATATTGCTAGGCAATGGCAGGGGTGGGGCGAGACACAAAAAACCAAAGCCTGAAAGAGCAGGCAAAAAAAAAGCGCGCCCTGCAGCTCAGGGCTACCTCTATAGCTAGGGAAACCCACCTTTTTTTATGCGTAGATATGGATGGAAAAGAAAAGGGGAACCCTCTGGAACAGGGTGCCAACCCTTAGGACAGGTAAACCCTTTGAAAGGGACAGTTGGGTTAAGAGCACAGGGCACACCCTTGTTTTTTTGAGATGGTGTTGTGGAGAGTCCTATTCTTTGGGTTACAGCCTCAGGAATAAGGCCTGTCTCTTTGAGTTCTTTGGGGTTGCTGTCTAAGGGAAACCCTTTCCGGTGTCCTAGGGACTGTTTCTGAAGGGGGTAATAACCCTAGGCAATTTCCATGTATAAAGGCTCAGGTCCAGGGCTCCAGGGTTTCTAGGAAATTTCCTTGCAAAAGGAAATGCTCCAGGGTTTTCAGGAAATTTCCTTGCAAAAGGAAATGCTCCAGGGTTTTCTAGGAAATTTCCTTGCAAAAGGAAATGCTCCAGGGTTTTCAGGAAATTTCCTTGCAAAAGGAAATGCTCCAGGGTTTTCAGGAAATTTCCTTGCAAAAGGAAATGCTCCAGGGTTTTCAGGAAATTTCCTTGCAAAAGGAAATGCTCCAGGGTTTCTAGGAAATTTCCTTGCAAAAGGAAATGCTCCAGGGTTTCTAGGAAATTTCCTTGCAAAAGGAAATGCTCCAGGGTTTTCAGGAAATTTCCTTGCAAAAGGAAATGCTCAGGGTTTTCAGGAAATTTCCTTGCAAAAGGAAATGCTCAAGGGTTTTCAGGAAATTTCCTTGCAAAAGGAAATGCTCCAGGGTTTCTTTCCTTGCAAAAGGAAATGCTCCAGTTTCAGTTTGGAAGGGGCCCCTTTTCTTCGTGATGCAACCACCCTTTTTGCAAAGGGCCACACCACCAACAACCAAAATGAACAACAATTCAAGAGAAACAAATTGAGGCTCACAGGTAGTTGTCACATTCTTCCCCCCACTACAATCCCAAGAAACAAAACAAGGTGTGACCTTAGCTCTGCGTTGGTTTTTCTAGGAACCTTTGGTGGGAAAAAAAGAGTGATCAAAAATGATCAAACGTGATCAAAGGTGATCAAACGTGATCAAACCCATGTTTTAATCATTTTTAATCACTTTTGATCACTTTTGATCACTCTTAATCACTCTTAATCACTTTTGATCACTTTTGATCACTTTTGATCACTTTTGATCACTTCTGATCTCCTTCCTTTTCACCCTTGTTTGGTCCCTCAGAAATACCAAAAGAGTCAACTAGGAGTGACAGGTGTGACTTTTGAGGGTTCGAAATGAGGGGCATAGTGTGTTGGGGGCACCTTCCTGGCTACCATTGATCGCGTGCTGCAGCCAATAGGCTCAAACCATTTGCCACCTAGTTTCCACCTGGTTGCATTAGGATATAAGCAAGTGTCAACCTAAACCCTTGTGAAAGGGTGCAGCTAATGCCCCCACAGAAAAGGCCAGCAAGCAATACCCCCTTGCCAAAGGGGAAAGCAGCCACTAAAAAGGCAAAAGGCTCAGCAGTCACCCGAAAAAACTTGGAAAAGTTAGGAGAGCTGAGTCTCAAGGAGAAAGTGAATCAAATTGCAGATGAAAACTCTGACATAGATGATGCTGCTGATGCCCTACAAGACAGCATGAGAAAAGGGCAGGGCCACAGCCCTTTTTCTCATGAGAACTGATGCCTCTAAGTTTGGCCATATCACCAGATCTGTGGAGCAAACAGACTCCTTGCAGAAAAAGGAGGAGTGGCTGTCCGAAAAGCAGGCCCTTGACAAATGGGGGCAGACAACACTGGACAAGCACCTGTCTTCGGGGAGGGTGTCCTGGAGAGAATGCCCCCAAACATGGGGTGTGTATGAATACATGGACAATGCAGACTTCAAGAGGGCAAGCACTGGCAAATCGAAAAAGCTTGGCAGCAGGGTCAAGAGTTCACCTTGGAAAAGGACGATGATGAAGAGTGGGAGCAACTCCTAGGCAGCGACCTGCACTCCGTCATGACTGGCAAAGGCAGCAGCAGCAGCAGCCCCCTTGGCAAAGGGAAAGGGGGTAAAAAGGGTGGGAAAAGGGGTAAGCCTGAACTGCCCGTCCTGAACGATGATGACCCGGAAGACCCTCTCAAAGATGCTCTCGACAAAGCAAAGAGAGCAAAGACGCTTCTCATTACCACCCTGAGTAACTATGAAGAAGCCTTGGAAAAGGTTAAGAAAAGCCCTTACCTAAGCAAGCAAAGCCTAAAGGAGAAAGTTGACTGCCAGAAGACAATGGAGGATGCGCTGGCCCAGCTCAAAAAATCCCTTGCTAAAGGGGACAAGTGCAAATTGGAGACCTTGAAAAAGGAAATCATATTGTGCGCAGCTGCAGTGAAGGATGCCAAGGAGGAGGCCAAAGAGTTGGTGCAGATTTCCCAAAAAGCTTTGTCAAAA
This sequence comes from Effrenium voratum, assembly GCA_963377175.1. Taxonomy (NCBI): domain Eukaryota; class Dinophyceae; order Suessiales; family Symbiodiniaceae; genus Effrenium; species Effrenium voratum. Next base: position 185,301 of record CAUJNA010000351.1, on the reverse strand, counting down.
GCTACTACGAAAAAGGGTGCCTAGCCGCATAGTCAGCCGGGAAAACGATAAAACCGCATCCTGCAAGGCACACCTTGAAAAAGGCCATAAGCCATATTGCCTTTGTCAAGGCCATGGTGCTCTATACGGCAACTGGGAAACTCAAGAGGGGTGACCCAGGGAAGAACGAGCTCAGATGACGGAAAAAGCGTCTTATGGCAGGGGGCTGTGGAATGCCTGGACCCCAAAACCTTGAAAAAGGAAGAGGAGATGGCTGCCTGCTTTCTCCCGCACATGGTGTTTGCCAGCCTTACTTCCTACAGCAGCTTTTCAGCTTTGTTTGGCGTTGAAAGCCTAGAGACTTTTTGGAGGGATGCTGAGAAGTGTGGGGATGACCGGCTGGACCACCACCCAATGACCATGAGTTCTTTTCAAACACCGTGAAATTGCCCCACTGGCAATCGCACAACCCGTGCTGGGAGTGCAACGCCTTGGGAAAGGCGCGGGCCGAGGCAAAGGGTAAGCCAGGGATGTGCTTCGCAACCCTTGAGAAAGGGAAGCAAGAATTTACCGTGGCTCCAAACAGTGAGGCAAGAGAACACCCCAGGTCAAGCCACCCCCTCTTTCGCATGATTCCTGGGCTCACGACCAAGTTTGTAAGAGGGGACGGCCTGCACATTTTGTTTGACCATGGGGTTTATTCCCACTTGCTTGGCAGCATTATTCATTATCTATGCTGGCACGATGGTGTCGGGGCTGGTGTCAGGCAGAAGATAGAGCCTAAGCAAAGGCTTGGCCTTATCTTTGAAGCCTTGCAAAAGGAATATAAAAGGCAGCAGTCCCCCACAAGACTGACCAACCTCAGGCTGTCCATGATTTGTGACACAGCAGCGCCTCACAGCTCTTACCCAGCGCTGAAGGCCAAGGGAGCTGAGTCTAAGTGGCTAGCCCCTGCTTTCCTCCCAGTGTGCAAAGCCCTTCTACAGCCCAGCCTGGAGCATGAAGCTGCCATGCTAAGGGCCTTGCAAAGCATGTGTGACCTCATCGCATTGTTTGATGACTCAGGAATGTTTTTGTCTTCGAATGCCTGGAAGCAAGCATGCGCCCTTGCAAAAGGGTTCTTGGACACACACGCGCAGCTCCACGAATGGGCAGCAGAAGCAAATAGAAAATTATTCCATATTGTTTTTAAATTTCACACCTTCCAACACTTGGTTGAGAACAGCAAGTACTTGAACCCCAGGGCGCACTGGTGCTTTTCTTGCGAAGATTTCGTGGGGAAAATGGCTCTGCTTGCGCACTCAGTGAGCATGGGAGTGAGGTCGACCAAAATTTCTCAGAAAGTTTGCCCTAAGTACAAGCTTCTGCTAGATCTCCTGCTGACAAGGGAAGGGTTCGAGCTGTGCCAAAGGCAGTTTGAGTAAACCTCCTTGAGAAAGGAGAGTGAATCCCCTTGAGAGGAGCCTGCAAAGACAGTTTGAGTAAACCTCTTTGAGAAAGGAAAGTGAATCCCCTTGAGAGGAGCCTGCAAAGACAGTTTGAGTAAACCTCCTTGAGAAAGGAAAGTGAATCCCCTTGAGAAAGGAGCCTGGAGTTCTGCAAAATACCTGGAGAAAGATTGGAAAAAGAGACATATAGATATCAAATGAGTTTCTTCATGTTCTGATATTGATTCGGATATTGATTTGGATATTGATTTGGATATTGATTTGGATATTGATTTGGATATTGATTTTCATATTGATTTTCAGTTTGATTTTGCCTATGAAAAGTATAGCTTTTTTGGTTTGATTTTTGCATTGAATTTCTGCCTTGAAAACACATGCTCTCAGATTGATCGCGAAAACGACAGAATCATTTATTTTATATTGATTTCAAATCAAAATCGTTTTCAAAATCAAAAGATTGATTAGGATCAAAATTTGATGCCCAGGGTAAGAATGCTCAAACATCTGGATTAAAACAGTGTCAACTTTTCAGGGTGAAACAAAAGATTGCTATAGTCAGGCCTCCGCCATGTACATTGGGGCACCATCTGGCCCCAGGGCAACGCCATCTCCACCAGTACCCTGATCTCCCCCACTGTGCTGGCCTTCATCGCCGCCGCCTGAAGCCACACCACCCCCACCAGCATGGGCCGTGTGGCGTCAATGCCCTGATCTCCACTTCCTAAAAAACAACTCCACCAGGCTGAACCATTCCCCACCATGTGATGAGCGGGATGGCCGTGAAAGGCGCTGCCTGCTGTGACCACTCCGGCACAAACCCACCACCTTCAGGAATCAAACATCAAACCAACCACATGCGCTTGAGGAAGAAAAATGAGGGTGTGTGACTCAACTTAAACCAAGGCAAGCTTGATTGAGAGGCTTGAAGGTTTCAGGAGTTGAGGGCACGAGCATGTAGAATGAACACCAAAACCAAAATGAGGACATCCAAATAAAGAGCTTCACGATGAGTTACTCAAAGCGCTCAATGAGAAATAGGAAAAGCTGCATAGGCTCAACCCCAGTCCTAGGCAGACCATCTGCCTCAGATCCAGCTCCGCCCCAAAAGGCAGTGGCATCTGAGTTTGCGCGTGCTGCCACTGCAGATCTGCCGGAGGCGCAGCCATAGCAAATGGGGCGACAGCAAAGAATGTGCTGTGCTGTTGAGCAACAATGCAAGAATGAACGTTCAGCGCAGAGAATGCTGCAATCAATGTCTCCAACGCGTTCCAGCAAAAATGAAAGCTGCGCAAGTAATGTCAACTCAGCAGTCCTTGAACATCCGCGTGATGCACACTTCCAAGTCGTCCGTGAGCCAGACCACTCCAGTCTTCTCCATGATGGGGAGCGTCCTGGGCGTGGCAGGCCCGCTACGCTACACAGGCAAGACTGAACAGCACGCAGTGAAATGCGGACAGAACACACCACCAGAAGGGCAACATTCAATTTGCACCGTTCATCTTGGGCATCATCATCCCCGTCCACCCCTGCATCAAGATCAGCGCCATGCAGGAAATCAGCCTAGCACATGCTCCATCAAACATGCGTGAACTGCAAAAACAAATGTGGCCTGGGCAGTCTCAGCAGCTTTTGCGCCTTTCCAGGCAATGACCATTGCAGCCATTTCCTCCACACTGCCCGCCCCATGGCGCTTATCAAGCGGCGCCCCTGGCTTATCGCTCAACACCACATGGATATATGCACTCTGCTTACGCATTGTCAAACCTGTGCAGGCGAATCACTCCTGAAAATCGAAAAAGACAGCAAGCACCATTGTGCAGCACACACAAAGCATATGAAACCGATTTGAACCAGCCTTCTGAAAATCCAAAAAAGACAGCGCCGTTGTGCAGCACACACAAAGCATATGAAACCGACTTGAACCAGCCACGCGGCGCGGGCTGCGTCATTTGCACGATGCACAACCAGCTGTGTGTGGTCTCGTGGGTGGATCCCTTTGGTCTTGGCACAATGGCAAGTGTGCGCATGTCGGTTGTGCACCTTGTGGGAAAGCCGATTATAATCTAAAGTTCTCGACTGGGACCAGAAAACATAACAATTAAGATCAACCAAACTGTGTGTGTGTTCACACACACACACCGCAGCATCTGCGCCCTCTATTATAAACAAAAACCTCCGATTTTTGCACGCACGCTAGTATGTCGTACACTGAAAGTATATATCGGCAGCTCCAGCTGGAAAATCGCAACTTTGTCATCACTCGCTGGTCTTGTCAGAGAGAGAGTTTTCAGGGCTTGATGCTGGTTCTTGCCTGTCCTTCATGTCAGTCATTTTGGGCAAAGGCTGAAAACAAACACACGTGGAGCAAACAGCCCCATATACTTCCTTACATCAACCGATCAAAGCGGTCCGACCAGTTTCTTTCTAGTCCGACCAGTTTTTTGGTCATTTCATCCGACCAGGCCAAAGTGCACTTTATTTTGGTCAGACCGAAAAAGTGTGCATTCGACCAGTTTTCCTGTCCGACCACAACTCCAGGATTTGGCGTCCCTGAGTATCTCACGGTGGATGAGGGCACGGAGTTCAAAGCAGAGTTTAGCAAGCTATGTGCTGACGCTGGGATAGTGGCCTTCAAGACGGCAAGCAAAGCTCCATGGATGCAGGGACGAGTCGAACGACATGGAGGTCTCTACAAGACGATGCTGGCTCACGCGAGGGAGTCAATGCCACCAGGGAGTCATGCAGAGCTTCTGAGGCTGATGCAGGAGATCGAGGCTGCAAAGAACAGGTTTAGCAATCGATCTGCCTACGCAGAGGCAAGTTGGACAGTGGCCCAGGGTGCCTTCATCTATGATGAGCGACGAAGCTATCGATCCCACTTTGCAGTCGCAGAACAACTCCGATGATTACATCAAGATGCTTCAGATGAGGGAGGTGGCTCAAGAAGCATTTGTCAAGGCGAACTCGCGCGATGCTGCAAGGCGTGCTATGAGGGCGAGGCCACGGACCCAGAGAAGCTGGAAGCCCGGAAATCTTGTGTATGTGTACCGGATCTTGAGAGAAAGGCGAAGGGTTGACGGCGGAGAAGGCCGTATCACCCGCAAGGCAGTGTGGACCGGGCCAGGCACCGTGTTGAGCATGGAAGGGGCAGTGGTTTGGATCAACATGATGGGGGAGCTTTGGCGTACTGCCCAGGAACAGGTCCGGGATGCAACACAAGAGGAACGGCTGGGAGCAGAGGTAGTGGCAGAGTCATTCCAGGAGATGCAAGAGCGGTTGAGGCGGAATCCTCATCGCCCTGGATACCGCGATGTGACGCGCGATGTGCCGGAAGAGGAACCCTGGGAGGTAGAAGCTCGAGCACAAGCAGGTGAACCTGGAGAAATGGATGAGGAGCTCGAAGTGGCGGACGCTGGAGATGATCCTGTACATCATGAGGGGCAAGAACGTGGACAGCCCCGACGGCGACTTGAAGAAGATGTTCAGCCAGAACTTCCACCAGTCCCGGAGGACATGGAAGGCGAGGAGAATGCGCAGAGTGAGGAATCCAAGTCGCAACCAGAACCGGAGGCAGAGGAAGCCGGAGCTCGGGCACGGTTGGAGAAGGAGGCATTGGAGATGAACGATACGACGGACGGGATCCCGTCTACCGGAAGCAGTGGGCCCCATCGATCTGAACGAGGTGCACGGTGGAGAACGCATCTGGCAGCTCCCTACTTCAAAAGAACACCCTTTGGCATGGAGGAGGAGATCCAGGCGGAGAGCATTGAGCCCGGAAAAGACTCCTGGGTGTACGACGCTCTCAGAGGTGTCTTGCAGCGGCATCATGTGCGAGAAAGGAAGGCCAGATTTAAGCCGACAGATGTGAAGCAGTGTCCGATTCCTCTTCGATCAATCTTCAAGGAAAGGAAGTCCCTCATGAAGTTCGTTGATGGAACCGAGCGCATGGAGGAGGACCAATGGAGCTGGCTGGACGACAGGCGGCCTACGCGAAATTGGTGGAAAGGGTACACCGAGTTCAAGGTGGACCAGGAGCAAGTGGCGGTAAATCAGACCTTCACTACAGCAGGAAAGGGACGTGGAGATGGAGAAATCTACGACCGCGAGATTTCGGAGGGCGAGAGAGCGGAGTGGAATTGCGCAGACAAGGAGGAGTGGCAAAAGATTGTGGAGAGCGGCGCGGTCAAGGTTCTCTCTGTGGAGGAGTCGCAGAAGGTGACGAAGGAGCTGGAGGCTCGGGGAGAACTTGGACGCATACTGCCTACAAGAATGGTGAGGCGCTGCAAGCTATCGGAAGAGGTTGGAGTGTCTGCGTCAAGAAAGAGCCGATGGTGTGTGCGAGGGGAGAAGGATCCAGACATCCTGGAGTTGCAGCGGTTTGCGCCGACGGTGGCAACTTCATCTCTGCAGGTGGCAAATCAGGCGGCGTCAAGATCGGAGATCTCAAGAGTGCCTTCACGCAGTCAATGCCCTTGATTCGAAGGCGCGGCAAGCTGTACTGCAGGCAGTGTCGAGGGGGGCACAACGACCTGGAGGAGGAGCAGCTGGTGGAGATTGTTCTCGGGTGCTATGGTTTGCCGGATGCGCCTTTGCACTGGAGGCGGACTTTGAGACGCTACCTGGATCGGTACCTTGGGATATAAGCCTTCAAGGATGGATCCTTGCATGTTTCTACTTCATGTGCAAGGTCTTCTCAAGGGGATCGTCCTGGTGGAGGTCGACGACCTGTTGCTCATGGGCAAAGATGAGCATCATGAACGGGTGAAGAGGTTGCAGGAGCGATTCCAATTCGGGAAGCTCAAGGACGTGGATGCAAAAGGAGTGGGCTTCAACGGCAGGAGGATCAGAATGGAGCACGGGGTGGTGAAGATCGACATGGAGAAGTTTGTGCGAGAAAGGCTCAGCGAGATGAACATCGAGAAAGAGCGGAAGAAGCATCCAGGAGCTCTACTACAGGTGGAGGAAACGGCAGGGGCTAGGAGTGTGTGTGGTGCTTTGATTCATCCAAGCTCAAGAAGATGACGATTGCCGATGTCATCGATATGAACAAGGCAGTGCGCAAGATCAAGGACAACCCCACTTTGTCTTTGCAGATCCAGAAGCTGGAGAATATGCGGTGGGGTGTGGTAACGGATGCTAGCTGGGCCAATACCACGGAGAACCGCTCGCAGGGTGGCCACGTGGTGATTACCTTCAACAAAGAGCTGATGAGTGGAAAGCGGGCCAAGACGAACATTCTGGTGTGGAAGAGTGGCAAGCTGCCTCGAGTCGTTGGGTCTACGCTGGCCGCAGAGACTCAATCATTGGCTCGCGGTGCGGGGGAGCTCATCTGGGCCAAGGTGGTGTATTTGGAGATTGTAGATCCCACTTTCGAGTTGAGGGACTGGCAGAATCAAGTGCGCGAGGAAGGATACCTTGCTCTTGCTCGTGAAGACAGCGCAGAGCAGCTGAAAGAGGCATTGGCGGTGGTGGATGCAAAGTCGCTGTTCGACCTGATCAGCCGGGATTCTCATGGAGGTCAGGATCGCCGAACGGCGATCGACATCCAGTTGATCAAGGAGGAGCTGCGAGCATTGCATGCACTTGGACATGCTGGCGGACAGCCTCACGAAGCGCGACAGGTCCACGGAGAGCTTGGCGAAAGTCCTGGAGACAGGCGAGTACGGCATCGAGGCTGAGAGCAGTGTTTTGGCCAGGAGGGCCGATTCAAGGGCGAAGAAATTTTGAGGCGCTGTGAAATGGAGCACAGGCCTCTCGCCCTTGAATCATGTGCAGACTTGAGGTTTCATGACCAGAGCCACATGGCTCCGGGCGGGAGCCCCCGCATGCGTAGCAAAATAGGCCGCTGACGAGCATTCGTTCGTCACAATGATCAGCGTCTTCGATGGTATATGGTCTCCGAGCTCAATGAGTTCATCTGCGAACTTTGCAAGAAAGAGATGCAGAGGAACAAGTCGAAGGTGCTCGGATCAAGTTCGGCCTTCAACCCTTCTTCTTGTGTGAACTGTTGCGCGAACTGGAATGCGGACACGAACGGTGTTGCGAGATCAACCAACGGGAGGAAGATATACACGCGACTATTCGCGGAGTGCAAGGTCGCAATCCCAGACCTCCAACATCTCATGGTGAACGTCAACAATGTTCAGGCCATGACCACATTATACGGGAACTGGTATATTCCAAGCTGAAGAAGGAGCTGTCCCACGTGGGTTTCGTGAGCATGACGGTGGATCAGGCGGCGCAGTTCTACAATCACAAACACGGAAGGCAATTGTGTGCAGTCAGAGATGTGGTCGTATGCAAGAATTCCGAAGGGGTTGAGGAGAGGACCTCCATCTATGTGATAGACAGAGATCTTGGCAACGTGGCCTATTCATCTTGGATCAAGAGCGTGCTTGATCAGGGACAGACTACGAATGAGGAGTCTTTGGGGGACGTCGTCGAGATGATACTGGGATTCTTCGAGGTGATGTCATACTTGCAGCACGAACTTCCAATTGTGGAGAGATGCATGGAAGATCAAGAGGGAGTTCGAGCATTCCATCGTGCGGCACCTCGCGGGGAACGTGAACCACACCACGGGCCAAAACCGAAAGCGGAACAAGTCGTCCGCCCAGCTCGGAACGCCCACAAAAGAGGTGTTGGACATCATGAGCTCGATCAAGCCCAGGCATCCGCAATCCCTGGTGACCGAGCAGGCCAACCAAGGGTCCAAGAGAAAGGCAACTGAGAGTGAAGGCGATGGTCTTGGTCCAGAGCCAGACCAGAGCCGAAGCTCTCAGCCCAACGAGGAGAAAGAGGAGAAGAAGCAGCGCGTGATTGATGGGCGAAAAGCTGCAATCAAGTTGCTGGACTCAATGGAGAAGCGCATGGGAGAAATAGGAATTCGCACAAAGTGCGCGAACCTGGCCCACGACGGCGACTGCAAGAAGTATGAGGAGGCTGCTGGAAACGAGAAGGCGATGAAGAAGATCCGTGAGCTTCTCAGCAGCGATCACGTTTCCTCAGATGAAGAAATGGGGGATGCTGAAGAACCGTCACCATCGACATCCAAGGAACGCAAGTACCATCAATCTGGTGGAGATGGCTGACACGGCTGAAGGGGGAGAGCTACAACGCGGTGGCGTGGACCTCACCTACAATCCGTGCGGGGGTCACAAGACGTTCAAGACAACGCTAGAGCGGGGATGTGACACTATTCCATGCTACATCCCGAAGTTTGGCGATGTGAGTAGATCCCAGGTTCTTCCCCAAGGGTGCCGTCCTGGAGCAGGTCGATGTGATACAGCTTGGCAAGAGTATCAATTTCTGCATCGCTCCCTTCGACGGCGCTCCGCACTGCAGGATCGGCGACGGTCGCTCAGTGTTTACATGGAAAGATCAAGCAAATCAGCTATCTCACGATCTATGCAGAGTCCTCGACACAAGGTCGGCAATTGCCGAGGAAGTGCTTTCAGATGTGATGAAGGTGGATGGGTTGACGTTGACGCGGTCATCAGCGACCGGAATAACGACCTATTCCCACCGACAACTTCGAAAGCAAGACGCTACATGGCCATCATGGAAGTGATCAAGTGGCAGGGATCTGGGTACAAGAAATCGAGGTTCCAGATCCTAGCAGCAAGGTTTCCAAGCATCATGAACCCGAATGACATGAAGGCCGCCAGACAAGAGTTGGACTACATGGGCCTGGATCGGGGTGACATCGAAATGATATTCAACAGATGCAATGGATGGTACAGGCCTTGGTGCATCCGAGTCACAACTGGTCACAGTGACTTTGGCTTCATGAGCTCATCCGCACTGGCAAATAGGTATTCTGCAAGGATGGGTGATTCTCTCGGAGGAGCATTCCATGTGACATGTGGAGAACCTGCCAGGCGTTGTACGCTGTGGGCTAGTCCCCGGCGGAATTGCACTTCGGGGCGTTTGCTCCATGGGATAAGATCAACGTAGCAACGAGGACGACGCTACGCAATCTGAGGACTGGAGATCCGATTGCAATCATCTACATTCCCAGTGCGACCCTCGCGCGGTACGGAGCTGGAGTCGCGTTCAACGGGACTTTTATGGTGTTTGACGTGATCCCGTTCTATGAGGTCAAATCCATTTGGATTGGCAAAAGCAACGGAGGGAAATGCCTGGAGTACGAGAGCGTCAAGCGGGCGTACTCAAAATGTGTTGAGAATGAGGTCTGTCCGGGTTTTGTTGGTTCTTCCCAGGAGTCGGCCGCGATGTTCCTTCAGAACGTCGCAAAGATCATCGAGGGAATGCCTGAGACAGAGGCGGGTGCCGACAATCTGCACTACGTTCAAGACATGGTGGATCGTGCCTGCAAACTGTTTCGGGAAAACAAACTAGAAGAGTTTGATGCTCTGAACAACGAGATCAGGGACGAGATCAGCAAGACCATCATCCTGAACGACGAGACATGGGAGGGGCTACGATGCCGAATTTGTCCGTCATGTGCAACCGCGATTCCCACGTGCTTCTGTGTATGCCTGGAATGTGAGGCGCAATAATCTCTACCGGGAGATTCTGCATCCACATCAGTTCCGATGACGAAGGGGATGATCATAGACCCAATGTGTCAGGTGACGCCAGGCGAGCGCAAGATGAGGCTAACGACAACGCGGCGGCGCAGGAAAAGGGTGATGGGACGGAAAACGATTCCAAAGACGACGACATGGACACGCAAGGGTACACATCTGGTTACATGTGCGAAGATGAAGACGGTGGTTGGGAGTACCGCGACAATGACATGGCATCACGGGATATTATTAATTCCCAGCGGATGGCGATCTGCCTGGACGAGCCACGCGAGGCTCAATACATGGCGGGATTCATCGCACTGCAGATGTCAAAGATGTGGGGGATGTTCGAGGGTGGAGAAAACGATCGAAGCCGCGGTCGAAGGAACCATCTCTTGCCCACACCACAACGACTTCGGGAAGTACCCCAACATTACTGAGGTTGATCAGGAAGGGATCCTTATGCCATCAACGGAACAAAAGGTTACCCAATCTCAGAACGTTCGGACCAGGACCTTCCGGACGATGGAGGAGCGCAACCAATAAATCCGTTATTTGGTGTCCAAATGCGAGGGGCTATACATATTCTACAAACTGTGGATTGCAGCGAAGATCCTCGACATCACCAAAGACGAGATGAAGCTCCTGGTCAAGGATCGCATACACCCGGTGGGTGATATTGTTTACAGATGCTTCTCCCTGGCTTTCAACTGCAAATATATATCGTTCACAAGGGCAGGCTTGAACCTTGGCAGACATAGTTGTTCGGTCAACGCGAGCGCCATTATTGCGGCCACTGACCCGAACAAATGCGACGCACCCCTGCTGGATTGGTGTCTCCTCAGAAGAGCATCACAAGAAGTGCGTCCGGGCACGAGAAGCCCAACATTTGGACGAAGAGTTCCGTCGACGCATCAACAGGATGTCCATTGTGGACCGACCTACGTGATGCAGATGTGGATTGTCATTGCTTATGCGGTATGGTGTGGGCCACACCGATCCATGAGCAGCAGCACACAAAATTCACTTCGATGTAGATTGCAGCATGATGTGGGCTAGTCCCCATCCATCGCTTGCGTCTCATCGATTTCATTACGATGGAACATTTCTTTTGACATGATATAATTTCATGCGTCCAGGGAGAATGGATGTGTATGTATTTACATATTCCGACGGCTATGACGTTCCGGAAATTCATGAATGGGCACTATTACCTCATGGATGATTTCTTTTCCTTATATTATTTGTGGTATCTGGAATGGCTATTTTGCAAATATTGCTCGCCAAATCTTCTTTGCCAATGATATTCAGATGGCTTATGACCATGCGCTGCTATGGATTTCTATGAATGACGGCTGCGCGATGCGCAAATGCGGCAGCCGGGATTTCCAATGGTTGCGTGATGGTGCGAGGCAAAATGTGTGTTGCATCTGTGTATGGGAATGTGCTACGATTTGCGGATGCATGTTTCTGTCTTAATTGAACCCGGCCAGTTTCACAATGAATGGACGGTGTAGCAATAGTGAATGAAAGAGTGTTCGACACAGTTTCGTAGTCGGAGCCGTGGCCATTGGAACGTGTTGTGATGTTTGGACCGCATGATGAACGATGCGACCCAAATGGGGGATGTTAAAACCCTCCTGGCCCCGTGCCTAAATTGGGAAGCTGTTCTGAGGCCCATGTTCTTGTTGGTTAGAATGTTCCATTGAATGTCATGTTGGCTCAAGTCACAAGTAGGGCTCAAGGTCTTGCATGAACTACGTTCGCCTGTGATCGACCTGAGAGAGTGAAAACAGCCTCACTCACGCTGCTGCTGCAAGGATCACCACCGTGGTTATTGGTCTTTACCCCTTACAACAATTTGCACTGGTTTGGCTATAACGGTTTGACCGTATACACCTTTCTACGTGGTTGAGTACACACAGCTGGAGGGTTCGGTGGACAGCGTCCCACGGGACGTCACCTTGCCATCTCTTGACAACATCAAAGATACAAGGATGTCTTTTGGTCCATGAGTGGATCCATCAGCACAAATGTTGAATTGACAACAACGCGAGGCACTGATTGTTTCATACAGCTCTCCTGCCCTCCACCTGTAGGCATTCTCCTGGCTCACTCCTGAGCAAGCCAGGCTTCAGTCACACACAAAATGAAGGCGTTGCACTCAGCAGCTCTCATTGCATTGCAAACAACAAACAGACTATACATTCGCCGAGCAACCTGCAAAAGCAGTGTTCTCAAGCTCCGACTGCATTGCCACTTAGATGCCGCGAGGGCAACGGAGTCTGACTCGGCGCGTGGCAAGATCAAGATGCTGTTTCTTCCCGAAGAACATCAGATGAAGACATCGACATGGAAGTTACTGATGATGATTATGATGGTGATGATGAAGATGATGAAGAGATGGCGCCGATGTCGAGCGAACCTCATGAGCAAACCACATCAACCGGAAACGGAGGAGCAGATGTTCTATCCGAGGGAGGAGTTCCACAAGTACAACTACGCTGCGAACCTCTCCGAGATGGCTGATTTGGCAGAAGGAGGAGAACTCCACGCTGGTCCCCAACGGAACCATGAAGGAGTACAACAACATGCTCGATTCGTTTGGTGGAGCAAACCCCTCTGTGATTCCTCAACCCGGTGATGAGGCAGTATGCGAAGGTGTGCAAGGGTTTTCGTGTATGACCTACACACTGCCAAAGGGAGTACACTTGGAAGTCATGAACATGCAGAACAGAGACACAAGGATTACACAGCGTTCGGATCCAACATTCACCGCAGCGACTTATTCTATACATCAAAAGCACTGGTGAAGATCCAAATCGGACAAAAGAGGGGGAACCCTCTTCCTTGCAATGGTGGAGGATGGGTGAACATCGACCACATCCTGAGCCGTGAGGACGCGTTCCCGCAGGATCGGTGCAGGAGCAACGACAAGTTCCAGATCACCGCCGAGCGCGTCAGATCGGAGGATCGCAGAGCACGGAAACCGAGACTGCAGACTCATGGATGGACAATGGATTCGTCGCGAGCATGGCGGATGGTGGCAACCATTGTGCATTCGAGCATCGTCGGGACATTCGGATTTTGGTTTCCTGCTGAACTTTGCAACATGTTGTTCCCGAACATGTCCGACCGCTTGGGCGGAGCATGCCACGTGACAAAGCCATCAGCCCTGGAAGGTATCATTTTGAGAGGTATTGTTCCTGGCAGCGCGAAGGTTGGCGGTACACTTCGGAGTATTTGCACCTTGGGACAGCGAGAACATCTCGACCAAGACTGCAATGCACGATGCCAAAGAGGGAGATGACCTCATCGCCATCTACGTGCCAACGGGGAAATTGTCCGTGTGTCAGTCAGGGGTCACATCGGGAGGGACGATCGTCGCCTTCGAGACCATTCCCTTCAAAGAGGTAAGAGCAATCTGGAGATTCAAGCCCGTGAAGAAAGGGCCTGTCAAAGAGGTTAGGCGGATCTACTCCCGCGTCGAGATCTGTCCAGGGTTCAAGGACGCTGTGGGCGTGAGGCTTTCATGGAAACCTCAACCGTTCGAGGACGATCCATCAAGTATTTCCAACAGAGTATGCCCAGCGTGCGCTGTCATCATTCCAAGGGGATTTTGCTACTGCGCGGCATGCGAATGTGAGCTCATTTCCACCGGCAAGTTCGTGATCCATGTGGATGACGACGAGCCCAAGCCATCCGACACCGCAAACGTGACGGAGGAAGTGAAGCAAGCTCAGCGAGAAGCAAAGGAAGATGCTGAGCGCATCGTCGCCGAGGAAGAACGACCCGACACCAATGGGATGAGTGAGGAACGGTCTGCGGGCAGGTCGCACCTTCCATCGACATCGGGACGGACATCGACGACGAAGATGCGGGAGTTTGTCCGGACAACCCTGAGGAGGATGCGGACGCAATTCACCTCCTGCAAGTCAAAGCCATCTGCGTTGACGAGTCCGGCGAGGCATCATACCTCTCTGGCTTCGCATCGTGCTTTCAAAGTGTGGAAGGTATTCGCCAACAACGAGGCAGACGTGGTGAAGGAAGCGGGCAAAGGTGGCGGAGTCTATTGCCCCTACATCGCAATCAATGGGAGGGACGACTGGGTCTTCAACGAGGTCGACGAACAGAACATTCCAGTCCCGCCCACCTATAACGAAGTCGTTGCCGCTCCCTAAGTTCAGAAATGTGAGGTTCAAGAGTGCGAACCACAGGGACGAAGAGATGTTCTTTTGGTTCCTGAAGCTGAAAGGGCTGCACATTATGTATCGGATTTGGACCGCCTGCAATATACTTGGTATCAAAGCAGAGCAGTTCAGGGGCGTCAGCCATGAGAAGGACATTGCCTTCGTCAGCGACACGATATTCCGATGCATGGCCCTTGGCCTCAAGTGTGACTACATGACCTTCTACCGAACAGATGTGCTCATTGGACGCAAGTTCTTGAAAGTTGAACTTGGTGCCATCATTTGCGTTCAAAGCGTCAAAGAGGTTGACACTTATATCCAATTGTGCTTTTCTCGCAATATACATCTGCCCTCGCGCTACATCGAGAAGATCAATCGGACCGAGGAGAGGCCACATTCTTTGCTAGAAAGGTTCCGCTGGAGGGCGAGTAGAAAGGCAATCGCAGAATCATCACACTGGTGATCAAGCATTTCCGTTACGGCTTCTCTTTGTGGGGGATCTGCTGGAATTTGCGCTTTTACACAATGGGATCGTGATACTCATCGTGCATGGTGTCATGGTCAGCCCTTGTGGTACTCGTCGTGCACGGTACCATGGGCGACCCAAAAGTATTTGCATGAGACTTGCGTTTGTCACCACAGGATGTTTTCTTGTTTCCGCACAGTATCGTCATCGGCGACTACGATGCCAGGTATTTGGTGGTCAATGATTATTTGATGCTACAATTATTACTGGTTACAGATTGGTGATGGACTATGCTAGTCCTGCCCTGGATCTGTACAATTACCTTATAGATAGCTTGCTGCATGTGCACCGTTGCACATGAGGTCCGGTACGTGACCTGTAGCATTCTCATTTCCTGTTAAATTTGCAGAACCTGGTCAAACTCGTGCAGAGACGTTTCACTGACTTGAAGAAAAGAGAAGCCGTGCGCCCATGCGTGTCGGCATGCGTTTGTGATTAGTTCCCGGCCCAGGGATGAACCCAAGCCCGGGATGGGGGATGCTAAGAATCTCCGAGCCGCAGGCTAAAACATCCTGAGGGCAGGTTCTGAGGGTCACCCTGCTCTTTCCCCTCTTTTAAGGTCTCTCAAACCTTTGGGGAAATGGTGTTTTGTGTGCGGCCGACATGTACATGCGATGGAGTCGTGAGACAGCGCAGATCATTACTAGACAACCCCCTTTTACAACGACCGCTACTATACGACTCCATTGTCGAGGGTATTGGTCACCCTACGAAAGTCGAACCCCAACTGCCTTGTCATTGACTACGTGGTTGACTCGCCTCCTGGCAGCTTACTTGTTAGGGGCTGTTTGATCCTGCCCCAGACCCTTTCGCAGTTTCGAGCCTTCTCGAAATTTGAAGATTCTTCTTCCAGTTCCGTTGCCGAGCCTGTTGCTCCTTTTTCTCCAGGCGCGGCTTGCCAAGGAGCAGGCCGAGGTCTGGAAAAAGGCCTGCTCTTGGAGGCATGGGAAACACCTTGACATGGCTTGATGCGAACAGGCAGAGGCGGAGTTCAACGTGCAAAAAATGATTTGGCAGAGCCTCAGCCACGCGCCAAGTCCAGTTGCGGCGTGCTGCGGATTCTGAATCGCGTGCCCTTTGCTACGCGGGCTGTTTTTGGGCGTGTGTTGGATGCCAGCCGCAGAAAGAGGGCCTTCGCCCAGCCTTTTTCTGCGCTCAAGAGTCAACACACGAAGCGCTTTACGGTGAAGGTGCTGACTGTGAAATCCAGAACCGGTGACCGGCTTTACGCCCCTCAGTTTCCCTCAAACCTTCAAGCGCCAACAGCTGACCAATGTCTGAGACTTGGGCCCGACTCGTCATTTCAGTCGACTTGCTTGCATGTGGCCTTGTGAATGTGTGGAAATTCGCGAGGCTTACAACGCGGTGCAAAGACCTGCGCTCAGCCGGCTCCGACTGTCCGACATGGTCCGACGGTCCTACGGTCCGACAAGCTGCGGAGGCACCAGGGCACAGCTGCCATGATCGAGTCGGCGCCACAGTCTTGCGAGGCTTGCAACTTTGCGACTTGGCGACGTTGCGCTCACGAGTTGTTTCTGAGGTCAAAGTTGGAGTTTGCCATGCAAACGCACACGCAGAACCTGGCATCAGCTGTAGCCAGCGACCCAACAAATTGCGAATGAGTGAGATGAAGACTGCATAGCGCAGTGTGCTTGACCTGAGGAAGCTCTTGACACTTGCCTGGAGCGGAATCAGGGCAGGGCGCTCACAGCCTTTGTCATCTCCCTCCTGCCGCTGATGTTTTCTGCAAACAAAGTCTGACCGCGGAGTGTTGGAATCATTTCTGTGTAATTATGATATTTGTTTCTTCAAGAGTAGAGAAACAGCAGAATCGCGAAGCGCAATTCAATGAGGCAACAACATAGCTCTGAAGGGTAGAAGTCTTCCGTACAGCGCTCAATTTTTAACAGAGCTTGCCAGTCTCCAGTTCCCAGCTGCTAGCTGACGCGAGCCAGCTGAACCATTTAAACCAGGCCGTAACGAAGCGCAAGTTAAGGCGCGCTGGAGAAATGGTGCTGGCTTGAAATGCCGATACGGCTGGCCCAAGAGTGGAGCATGGAGGGAAACTGCAGAAACCAAATAAACAATCGAAAAGGACAAGTGAGGAGGAACGAGCGAATGGCAAAAGGAGAAGGGACCCGTTTAGATGAACATTGTTTGAATAAGGCCTTGCGGTTAAATGAAAATTGATTTTTGGAAGCAAGCCCGAAGCCGTTTCCGTAAGGAAAGGCAAGCCTAAACCAGTCTTTGCCTGCCTTGTTTTACCACTTTCAGTCGCTCCATTAATTTTGAGCAATCTTGCGACTCTGATAGATTTGCTAAACTTGGAAAGTTTTCACCAGCAGACAGAGGATATCAACACAGAAGCAACAAAAGGAGCCAAGGGAAATGCATCTGAGAATTGGAGGAGGAGAAGAACGAATTTTCTTGCGGGAAGATGTTTATTCTTGAGAATGTGCAGACAGACCAGATTAACTGTTTATTGCTGCCCGGAAGTAGTTTGGTGACAAGTTCATATGCTCTGAACTGTTTTACTTGCTCGGAAGTTGATAGTTTTGTCTTTTCCTTGCGTTTCCGCTTTTTCGCCGCTTTCTCGTCCTCTCGTTTCCCCTCACCCTGCGCTTTCGATCCGTATCCCGAGGTCTTGACTTGCTGGGTGTCGCCATGGCGGACTGCATTGAGGTGCCGTTTGGGACATGACATTGGTGGAGCGCACGGGTTAGTTGTTTAAATACCCGAAGGAAGTTTAGGAGCTTCCGCAGTACGGAAACTAATTGAAAGGTAGCATGCGCAGACAGACTGCTTAATTACGGACAATCAGATTGCGCGTGGGAAAAGATCGTTCTTGCAGATAGCTTGCAGAATGCCATTGAGGCAAAAAGATAACGTATGCAAATAGCTTTCTGGAGTGAAGGTTAGCTGTCGTGAAGAAGTAGATGAAGAGAACGAGAAGAGAAGACGAGAGGCGACGGGAGTTCGGGCGACAGGCAAAGCGCAAACCGCCAATTGCGCGACACCTGTTTGTCGCGGGCGACGCGCGGGTTCGGGAAGGGCGCGGGGCGGTGCGGTGTCGGGCCCGTCGGAGGGATATCGCCATGGAAAAAGTAAATGGGAGCACTTGCCTTGAAGCAGTTCGTTGACAGTCACTCACAATTAGTTAGTGAGAAGGTTCGTGAAGCAATCCAATCAGCGTCCAGAAGCTGAGCGCTGCGTCAGTCCGACTTACTCAGTCGGTAGCAGCGACGGGCAGCGTGTGCAGGGGGCAGGGGGGTAATCAGCGCGAGCTGATGACTCGCACATGCTAGGAATTCCTTGTTGAAGATGAATAATTGCAAGGATCTATCCCATCACGGTACAATTAGAAGATAAAGCTTTTGCCCGGATCCACCGCGCCAACTTCTCCGCGTGGGCGTGTTGTGGGCAATGTCTTTGCTGATTTTAGCAAGCCTTCGCAATCCACGCCTGGGGGTCAACAGGCCTTGTGCTTTTGGCGCACAGGGACGGGGCTTTGAGAGAACGAGCGCGCGGCTCCGGTCGAGCTCCTCTTGTGAGAAACCGAGCAGTCAATGCTAGGAACCAAGCCCAAAACTCCAGAAATGGAAGCAAAGCCCAACGCTTGGAGCCGCTAGTGCCGCTGTCGGTCCCAAGAACCAAACACGGTGTAACAAAAACACACATGTTTGTTCAAAAATAAGTTCCCCTTTTCATGTGTGTGCCGAAAAGCCTGGGAAGGTGCCTCCTGCAGGTAAGCCATGCCTGGATAGCGGTCTATTGTTGGCCGTTGCTTTGCACGACAACGACGGCGATTAGTTGAGATACTCGCCATTGTTTTAACTCGGTAATGTTTCCAGGAGCTTCCGAAAGTTCGGTGTACTAGAGGCACATGAGTTCGGAGAAACTTCGTGAGGCCATCAAGGGTGCAGCGCTGCATGCCGACGCGCGCGAGGCCAGAAACAGCAGTTTGTGGCGAGGCAAAATTCGGCCTCTCATGTCCATTGCTATTTTCTGGGAAAAGCAAACGGCGAGACTTGTACATTCTGGGCATAGCTCGGGAGTCCGCAGACCCCCTGTCACGTCTCCAGCTGCGAAATCGTTCACTGCCATGTCAATGGGCGCTTGTGGCACTTGTTTGGGCCTGTTGCATTCGAACTGTATTGGCCTCCTGCAGCAAAATGTTGCACTTGCGCTGGTTGCGACTTCAATTTGAATTTGCCTGTCTGGCCGGCTACAGTGCATATCGAACAGCATCCAAGAGGACAATGCGTGATGGACTAGCTTCAGAAGCCTTCAAGCAAAGTCAGCCTTTGCAAGCACGGCATGACGCTTGGCGCAGCCCGTTTCAAGCGTTGCCGAGAATAAACGACAGGAGCTGGCAAAATTGTTGGAGAAGGCTGCCGAGGAGAGGGAGAAGTGCGTTCAGTGCGTTTCGCAGCCTGTGTACGCTGAGAGAAGTGAGGAACTGGGCTCTGGGGTTGTGTCAGCGGCTTTGACTCAGAGCGAGTCTCACATTTGGACTTCAAAGAATTCAAAGTCCGCAGTGCTATCAGCTCAGGTCCCGGCGCGGCGCCGACCTCATCGCGCTGCTGGGGGACTGCGGCATCCAGGCGAGCCGAGAAAAAGTGAGAATCGATGTGGCTGAGCCCGTGAAACTGAGAGAGAGTGACAGAGGTGTCGAAAATTTGAAAGCAAATGTACCGAGACACTGAAAATCTGAAAGACATGATATTTTTGAGAATTCGACTCCAAGAGCGAGCATTGAGCTCGAGTACTCTTATGATTGAGAATTGTGGAAGTTGAGATTGTCAGGGACAAAGATACGGAATACTTGAGGAAAGATTGACTTTGCGAGCGAGGAACTGGGTCATGTTGCTGACAACTCAAGCCCAAGATGTTGACTGATGTTGTGTCAGAGTGCCAACATGCGCTCGAGCGAGCAAGCGGATTGCAGGAGCCCAAGCTGGAGTCTGCCATCAAAGCCGCCAGCCCCTCAGTCTTCGCAACTTCGGAAATTTGAGTTCTTCTAATGGCGAGGCTTGGGTTGCCGCAGCAGCCTCAGGAAAGAATCCTAACCTTTTCGTCTCGAAAGTGTCAAAGGCCTATGAGGAGTAAGCGGCTGAGCGTCTCACCGCTGTTCAAGTCTGTGTCACCCACTCTGCGTTCCTGGGCATCGGAACCATGTTCCGGAAACCCACAGCCTCGCAGACAAAATGCCTTGGCCATGGGGACGTCGCCGGACGGTCGGACTTGACACTGGTGCAGGAGAAGCAGATGGAAGGCAACTTGAAGCCTTTGCAGATCAAGGAAGTTGAGAAATTCCGATGCTGAAACTCCAAGAACTCCAAGCGCTTCTGCCAAAAAAGCTGTCAGGACATGACTGAAGCAACCGCAGCGGATGTCGGGCACATGGTGGTCATCGGCTGGATGGGCTCGGCAGAGTTGCTTCCCTTTTGGCCTCCCTAAGGGCCTAAGGGTCATTTTTAGTTCAAAATGTTTCTTTCCTTCCCGGGTTGAACCTAGCTCAGCAGATTGGATTGATACTCAAGGTGGAGTCGATTCCCTCGCCGGCGACGGGAAACCCGACTCTGACTGGCGCAAGGACTGAGCCATCGCTGGACCCGGGTTTGTTGGGTTGGTGCTTTCAGTGTGGCATGCGTGATGCCATGCGTGCCATGCCTCAGAGCCTTCAACCTCATGTTCGAGACCAACGTTGGGCCGTATACAGACGCGTCCTCCACCAGCGCTCCTCTCGAGAAGCAGAGGCAGCCAGATGCACGGCAGCTGGCCGAGGCTATTTGCGACCAGAAACCGCTCAAGGCATTTTTGTGAACTTTAAGCAGGCAGGGGATAGTTGCTTCAACTCAGGCTCAACAGATATTCAACAAACGGTGATCAATGTGCCCTCAGCTGTCTTGGAACCTGAATGCGGGTCTCTGTTGCACACCCCCTGTGTTGCACCTTTCCAGGTGTGCTACGTGATGCGTCAGAAGGTTCCCTTCGGCATTGCCCAGATTGGAAAAGCCTTCCGCAATGAGATCACGCCGAGGCCCGGCTCGGCAGCTCGCCTTGCACGTCATACGTTGTCACACGTGCATAGGCAATTCCTCTTCCGTTCCCGCGAGTTCGAGCAGATGGAAATTGAATATTTCATAGACCCAGAGGCCAAATGCAGCAAAGGTTTCTGTCAGATTCGGGGTCACAGGCAGACTACGAGGCCATTCAAGAAGACTGGCTCAACGAGATGTGGAATTTCCTGAAGGAGATCCGATACGAATGGATTTCCGGGTCGCACGAGTCAGTCAGCTCAGGCCGTAGGCCTCAATGAAGCCCTCCTGGACCGCGAGGACTCACGCATGTCTTTCCTCTTTTCCTGTCTGAAATGCCTTCTCCTTTCCTCCTTCTCCTTTCCTCTTCCTTTTCTGTTTTCTTCCTTTCTTTTCTTCTTTCAGGTGCACAAAGGTGACAAGCTGGCGCACTATGCGCGCGCCTGCACGGACGTGGTCTTTAGGCTCGCGTGGATGCGTGCGTGCGATCGGACTCGGACTCTCCCGAGGTACCCCTTTGGGACCCAGGAGCTTCTGGGCGTGGCAGCACGGGGCGAGTGCGCGCGTCCATCGGACCCATCGGATCCCAAATCGTCCGACGAAGTCCCAAGTCGCAAGTCCCGAGAGTTCCGAGTTTCGGCGAATTCTTCAGTGAAGTTTTCGAGTTTCATTCTCATTCGAATCGAAAGGTACGACCTCCAGCAGCACGCCGCGGCGAGCGGTGAAAGCTTGGAGTACCAGGACGGGTGCGGTTTTTGGCGCATGCCCCACGGGCGCACGCCGCAAACCAAACCGAATTCGGCTTCGCCCAACTTTCAGTCATGTCACAGAACGCGCAGCTTTTGAAATGCCTTTGTTACTTGCTCATGGGCTTGCTTGAATCGGTGCGACATAGGCCTATCGCGAGTGTCACTGTTCGTAGACATGCGGCTTCTCCGGCCTCTCGAACCAAGTCTCCCGTTGCGAGATTGCAAAATCCCGAGGGAACGCGACATCGCGAGGTTCCCGGCCAAAAGCGGAAGTTTGTGCCCCACGTGATCGAGCCTTCCTTGGGCCTGGAGCCCCAGTCGCCGTCGGAGCCGTCGGAGCCGGCTCCAACCCGAGACTTCTTGAGCTTTAAGCATCACGCGCGAGAGATGCCTTTTCTAGGGCTTTGAATGCAGTTTATGAACTCTGGCGCACAAATGATCAGACTTAACAATTTTGCAAATACATGCACAAATTGCACAAGTATATGTTTTTCTTGAAAACAAAGCGCAAGACGGTGGAACTGTTCGCTTCTCTCAGAATTTTGCTCGAAATCGGTTGCAGTCCTGGACCTTTCGACTCGCAAGGTGTGGACCGTCTTTTCCTGGCGCTGCTCTGCAGCGCCTATGACGAGGACGAGATCAACGGCGAAAAGAGGTCCTTACTGAGGCACATCCACCATCCAACCCGGTGTGCGCGCAAGTTTCGATGCTTTCAGGTTCCACCCCTGCGTTGCACCCATCACTTGCGCGATTTTCCCCTTGCTCAAGAACAAGTCTGGCCTGGTCGACAAGGCGCGAAACAGTCACGCATGTTGCGCAAATTGTCCATTTGAATCGGAATTGCAATGTTTAGCACCCGCACAAGGCAACGTGAAACACACACATCATCTTCCTCTTGCCGATTGATTTTGCTGATGTTTTGGAGATCGGTCCACCTGCCATGTCAATGAAAAGTGCCGACACAAGTTGCACTGAGGCTGCAAAACTTGCGGAAACACATCCAGTTCAAGTTACATGTTCTAGTTCGAAGACTAATTCATGCAACCATTTGGCCCATTCATCTCTGAGACGTGTGTAGTGCTGGTGTGTTTGCTTCCGGCGTTTTTCCAACCAGAGGTCACGAACTCAAGACATGTTGAAGTTTCGCTGCTGCGGGTCCGAGCAGTTGGGAGTACGATGCTGAACACAATCATGATCGATCATGATGGCCATTTGTTCCCCAGCGTCGCTTGCATTCCCAGCGCCCGCGGTCCCAGGGAATGACACTTGCGATGACAATGGCGATGACGAGGGCGCTGATACAATGCAAATGATGACAAACATGATTATGAGGATGATGATGATGATAGCCACAGTAGACTTATAACATGGAGGGCCATTTTTGTTAGGATTATTTTTCGTTTTTAGGAATTATTTTTGTTTTTCAGGTGGTTTTTCGGCTTTTTGGCTTTTGTGGCTTTTACGTGGGTTTTTGTGGCTTTTGTGGCTTTTCATTTCGCATCCTCTTCATTCACAGTTCCTCTCTTTCGCATCCTTTGCATTGCCAGTTCCGCTGGCTTTTTGGCTTTGTGGCTTTTGGCGGCTTTCTGGCTTTGGCTTTTCGCATCCTCTGCTTTCCCAGTTGGTTTTTAGCCTTGGCTTCCTGCATCATCAGCATCGCAAGTTTCTCTCTGGTGCCCCCCGCCACCCCCTTTCAAAATACACGCCTAATTGAATCATCACTTTTTCAATCATCATGCAACAGCTGCTTTTTAGATTCTTTGGCTGCCGTTTTACAGGGGTTGGTTTGCCCGTGATTGAATCCTCACTTGTACCATGAGGCCTTGCCGCAAAAGAACTGATGACCCCCCCGCTGCTTTTTTATATATTTTTTGGCCCTAATTGAATCATCACTTTTTCAATCATCGTGGGGGGGGCTGCCGCCCCCCTCAACCCCCCCGCGCCTTTACTTGAATCATCACTTTTTCAATCATCATGGGGGAATTGCCGCCCCCCCAAAAATAGTAAAAGGAGAATTCAAAGAATTATTCTTTCTATTTTTTCCAACAGCAACACAACAAACAGAAAACAAAATCCAGAACAACAAGCAAACAAAATAAGTAATCACAACCAACAACAAAAATATTTAATCACAGCATACAACATTAAATAATTCAATCAAGCAGACCAACAAAACAGCAAAACTCTAAATCATCAAAGAACCCGAACTAAAAAACACACATCAACAAAAAACAAAGCAACATACCATCAAAAAATATCGCAAGAGTATCAAACAAAATGAAAACAAACAGCCAAAGCACGAAAAAACTGAAGACGCATACCAAGTCTAAACAACGCACTTTGGAAGAGATAAGCAAATTAGGAAAATATAATAATACAATCTTTACAAACGATAAGTATAATACAATTATAACATAATAATTTACATGTTATAATTATACTATGATTATAATTTCAGTTCAGGACAACTATTTAATTGATACATCGTACTTCTTTCATACATCATTTGAAAAATAATGTTAATATCTCTCACTGTATTTTTAACAATAAACTTTTTACTTTCAATATATGATTTGATAGCTTCCTTTATGTCCTCTTCTTTGCTTCTGCGATTTACTAACATCCTTAATATGTCATTAATCATTTCATACTTTTCTTACTGATTTTAAACTGTTTAACATAATCGTAAGGTGGTCTTTCATACACAGTTAAAAATATCAAGATTTCATCTTCAACATTTCTACTATTTCTTCTTTTAATGCTCAAATGACATTTGATTAATGCTTGATAATATCTCCAATTTCTACAGATTCTACATAAATCTTCTTCATCCAAAGCATAATCAAGAATATTATTTGCTATACCATTAGTAAAATTCAATTTGTGTATTTCCATATTTTCTTTTTTGAAGTGGCAACAGTCGTAGCATTTCTTATTGGTACAATTATTGATTGCGGTTTCAACCATTTCTATCTTACTATATTAAGTCAATATTTCTTTAAGTCATTTTAAGTCATTAAGAAAAATAAGACAGATAATTCAATCTTTACAAACGATAAGTATATTACAATTATAACATATAATAATTTACATGTTATAATTACACTATGATTAAGAATTAAGGATGAAAATAATAGTCAGGAAATATGTCTTCAAGTATGTAATCTACATATTTATCCATATCACCAATGTCTATATATTTGATATTGTCTTTTCCTATTATTGAGTACATATATTCCCAGAAAAACAAAATAACTAATAGACATACTGTATATTTGGTGTTGCGGTAATACCATATATTATATTTAGTTATTCTAAATTCATTCAAGACCTCGTTTATTTTATCTTTGCTTAATAAATGCCAATCAATCTCTTCAAAAAAATCACGAAACTCTTTAGCAAATGATTTATATGGTTTAATGCTTAGTTCTCCTCCAAACCTTTTAATCAAATCTTTATTATTAAAAAACTGATCAGTTTCTTTTTCAAATGACTTTCTAGCAATTTTATGAAAAACATACAGGAAATTGTTTTTGATATCTCATAAAGAATTTCAATTGTAATTGAAACTTCGAGACGGTTTTAAAAACTCATGAGGTTATACATAAGTCATTTAATAGTATTAGACGTAAAAACCATAGAATTTTTAGTGTAACAACTAATAAAATTGCTCTTAGTAGTTATGAAAACAAAAATATTGGATAGATAGTATAGACTCACTTGCTTATGGCCATTATAAAATTAAATTCTTTGAAAACGACTTAAAGAAATATTGACTTAATCTATTAAGAGGAAAATGACACTGTTTAATTATAGTAAGTGTGAATGTTGCAATAATAAAATGAATGATGTTATTATAACACTGTATAAGTTGTTAGACGCCAATCTGTGAAATAAAATAAGTGATTATGATGTATATTGTAATCAATGCTGTATACATATTTCAAGTCTTACTGTGCCTTTTGCTATGCCCTTACATTTCTTATATTTTTTAACATCACCATAAACTGAGTCTGAAAAATCTATTTCTTTTTTAATTGTATTCAGGTCTTCACAAATGTCATCGGTTTTAGTATGAAGTACAAAACTATCAGTATCAGTATATACCATTTTAATTTTATCTCCATATTTAGGTTTCATAACGTCAGAATAAGACTAATACATGTGTCGCTTACTCAAATCTAAAATACTCATCCCAATAAATATAGGTGTGTCTAGTTTCAACTTTGTTTTTTGCTTTTCAACTCCAACCAAATTTTCATTAATGATATGACTATG
>CAUJNA010000351.1:149559-154559 GCA_963377175.1 Effrenium voratum | reverse complement strand
GGCGATGCCGTTGGCAGGCGCAGCACTTTGCGGATGCCGTTGCCGAAGTCGTCGCAGGCGCAGCATTCTGTGCATCTGGGTGTGTGTTTGTGTGGCAGGGGTCGCTTTCGGCAGCTGTCTAGAGGGACAGGATGTTGTCGCGCGCGCGGCGGGGGGCGTGCGAAATCGTGGCAGGCGCAGCACTTTGGCGATGCCGTTGCGAAATCGTGGCAGGCGCAGCACTTTGCGGATGCCGTTGCCGAAGTCGTGGCAAGCGCAGCATTCTGTGCATCTGGGTGTGTGTTTGTGTGGCAGGGGTCGCATTCGGCAGCTGTCTAGAGGGACAGGATGTTGTCGCGCGCGCGGCGGGGGGCGTGCGAAATGGTGGCAGGCGCAGCACTTTGGCGATGCCGTTGAGAAATCGTGGCAGGCGCAGCACTTTGGCGATGCCGTTGCCGAAGTCGTGGCAGGCGCAGCATTCTGTGCATCTGGGTGTGTGTTTGTGTGGCAGGGGGGTCGCATTCGGCAGCTGTCTAGAGGGACAGGATGTTGTCGCGCGCGCGGCGGGGGGTGTGCGAAATCGTGGCAGGCGCAGCACTTTGGCGATGCCGTTGCGAAATCGTGGCAGGCGCAGCACTTTGGCGATGCCGTTGCCGAAGTCGTGGCAGGCGCAGCATTCTGTGCATCTGGGTGTGTGTTTGTGTGGCAGGGGTCGCATTCGGCAGCTGTCTATAGGGACAGGATGTTGTCGCGCGCGCGGCGGGGGGCGTGCGAAATCGTGGCAGGCGCAGCACTTTGGCGATGCCGTTGCGAAATCGTGGCAGGCGCAGCACTTTGGCGATGCCGTTGCCGAAGTCGTGGCAGGCGCAGCATTCTGTGCATCTGGGTGTGTGTCTGTGTGGCAGGGGTCGCATTCGGCAGCTGTCTAGAGGGACAGGATGTTGTCGCGCGCGCGGCGGGGGGTGTGCGAAATCGTGGCAGGCGCAGCACTTTGGCGATGCCGTTGCGAAATCGTGGCAGGCGCAGCACTTTGCGGATTCCGTTGCCGAAGTCGTGGCAGGCGCAGCATTCTGTGCATCTGGGTGTGTGTTTGTGTGGCAGGGGTCGCATTCGGCAGCTGTCTAGAGGGACAGGATGTTGTCGCGCGCGCGGCGGGGGGCGTGCGAAATCGTGGCAGGCGCAGCACTTTGGCGATGCCGTTGCGAAATCGTGGCAGGCGCAGCACTTTGGCGATGCCGTTGCCGAAGTCGTGGCAGGCGCAGCATTCTGTGCATCTGGGTGTGTGTTTGTGTGGCAGGGGTCGCATTCGGCAGCTGTATAGAGGGACAGGATGTTGTCGCGCGCGCGGCGGGGGGTGTGCGAAATCGTGGCAGGCGCAGCACTTTAGCGATGCCGTTGCCGAAGTCGTGGCAGGCGCTGCATTCTGTGCGTCTGGGTGTGTGTTTGTGTGGCAGGGGCAGAAATTTGCGGCTGTCTAAAGGGACAGGATGTTGGCGCGCGCGCGGCGGGGGGCGTGCGAAATCGTGGCAGGCGCAGCACTTTGGCGATGCCGTTGCGAAATCGTGGCAGGCGCAGCACTTTGCCGTTGCCGAAGTCGTGGCAGGCGCAGCATTCTGTGCATCTGGGTGTGTGTTTGTGTGGCAGGGGTCGCATTCGGCAGCTGTCTAGAGGGACAGGATGTTGTCGCGCGCGCGGCGGGGGGTGTGCGAAATCGTGGCAGGCGCAGCACTTTGGCGATGCCGTTGCCGAAGTCGTGGCAGGCGCTGCATTCTGTGCATCTGGGTGTGTGTTTGTGTGGCAGGGGTCGCATTCGGCAGCTGTCTAGAGGGACAGGATGTTGTCGCGCGCGCGGCGGGGGGTGTGCGAAATCGTGGCAGGGCAGCACTTTGGCGATGCCGTTGCGAAATCGTGGCAGGCGCAGCACTTTGCGGATGCTGTTGCCGAAGTCGTGGCAGGCGCAGCATTCTGTGCATCTGGGTGTGTGTTTGTGTGGCAGGGGTCGCATTCGGCAGCTGTCTAGAGGGACAGGATGTTGTCGTGCGCGCGGCGGGGGGCGTGCGAAATCGTGGCAGGCGCAGCACTTTGGCGATGCCGTTGCGAAATCGTGGCAGGCGCAGCACTTTGGCGATGCCGTTGCCGAAGTCGTGGCAGGCGCTGCATTCTGTGCATCTGGGTGCTCTGTAATCGCATCCGTACAAGGGGCGCACGGTACATGTGTGTGTGGACATTTGAACTCACATCCTTGGGAAAAACATAGCATGTGGGGTTATCCGGTCCTTTAATTTCTTTTTCAACCCCATCATCAAAAGCTTATGTTTGAGGTTATGGAGAGTTGTTAAAAGAATATAACCGTATGTATCACCCATTAGGGAATATAACAAATGATGTAGGTATTTCTACACCAGAATATGATTTATCCGCTTCTTTGATAATCGGCAATCAAGTCATACCGAGTCAAGAAATTCAAATTGTTCGTGCAGCATACGCCCATCTTATGCATTGTGCTGATAAACCTATGTTAGTTAGAGCAGAAGATTGCAGGTCTCACGCTTTTATGTATGGTTTTAATTTACAAAAATTAGGAAGTGCCTTCTACACAGGAATCAATTTAACAAATAATTCAAATATGGTTGTTAAGATAAAGGCATTGGATGGTTCAACATTATATGACGAAAGTAAAATGGCTGAGAGAATTTACATGCTAATGGTTGATGAATGTATACTTGAAATCCGTTCAAATTCTGTAACACTATATGATTAAATAAAAAATATGATATTATTAATTTCTCATTAATAGTATAATATTATGAGCAAAAACTTAATATCTTTGATATTACAGCGAATAGAATTAGGCAAGTAAAAGATGGAGCAGTCAATGATATAGAAGACCTTACGCGAGTAAACCTGACATTCAAACAGTATTAGATAGTAAAGCAGACCAAGCAGACACCTACACAAAGGAGCAGAAAAAGGCTAATTTTTTATGATATAACTGAAGCATATGACAAAACAGAAATTAATGTACTATCAAATAATATTAGTTCAAATACATTTTTAATAGGTAATCTGACAATAACTCCAAACACAAATTCTAATAATATTTCATCAAATACAAATTTAATAAACAATTTAAATTCTACTATGACAACTAATCTTAATAACACTAGTTCTAATTCTTAATTAATTCAAATTTTGATAATATTTCATCAAATACAAATTTAATAAATAATGTAAATTCTACTATAACAACTAATTTTAATAATATTAGCTCCACTTCTAATTTAATTGCAGGATTAAATAGCACAGTAAATTCACATATTACTGCAAGTTTAGATTTACAGAATGGAGGTTCATTTAATGAAGCAGATTATTATAATAAAATAACAACTAATAATCTATTATCAAATAAGTTAGATACATCAGTATTAAATAATACATTAATACATAATATAACGACTATTTCAATTTTTAAAATAGCAGAATTTGATATTATAATAGTTTCTTTGAAATGTATAATAATTATTTTGATAGTGATGTTTATGAAAGTTTGGCAGGTTCAACAATGTTTTTATAACTCTTCAACTTTTCAAAATGATAAAATAATATTAAATCATAATACTACAATATTAAGTAATTTACAAGTATCAGGTTTATTTTTGTTCATCTGTTTTAAATATAGCAGGTTCAGATGCTCGTTATGTTTTACAACCAGATGGATTAAGTGGATTAATAACAGGAAATGCACATACAATTAA
Source organism: Effrenium voratum (assembly GCA_963377175.1). Taxonomy (NCBI): domain Eukaryota; class Dinophyceae; order Suessiales; family Symbiodiniaceae; genus Effrenium; species Effrenium voratum. The sequence continues at coordinate 150,825 of CAUJNA010000351.1, read as the reverse complement.
TTCAATAATTACTATCAATAATGCACAGGATGCATCATTAGGACAAAAGTTAAATAAAATAGATACTAACGCTCAAGCAATAGCAGGTGCTATTAATGTTAGTGATAATACAACTTTACACAGTAATTTAAATATGTTGACTACTGGAAGTATAATATGTAATAAGTTTAGCACTACGTCGTCGCCTAACGTTGGATTGCAAATGACATTTCAAATGTTCAGTCGTGAATTTAATATTAACAGAGATGGCACAATGTGGATGAGTTCAAGTGGTGGTCAATGGGAAACGCAAATCGGAGATGCTAATGTTGGAAGAGTGTGGGTAAAGGATAGGTTTGGTTTAGGTGCTGTTGGTATTAATGGTTATGTTTTAAATTGTGCTGGCCAAGCAAGATTTACTGACGCAGTGCAGTTTATAGGAACTGACAAGGCAATAATAAGTCTTAACAATGGTTCATATTTGAATTTTAATAATAATGGTTCATTACGAACATATACACCAGATGCCATAGAAGGTTTATTTATGTCTCATAATGATTTCGTTGCCATTAGTGTTGGCGATGTTAGTAATGCTTCTAATCAATACATGATGTGTGATGGATTGGTGAATAAAACTATTTTTAGTAAACCTGTTGATGTGTTAGGTAATATTTGTACAAAAGCTGCTGTTAATTGATAATTTAAATATTGCTATTGATGGTAAATTAGCAATTGATACAAATGTTGAGTTATACAGATATGTTAGTGCTTTTTCATCTTTTGATGTGAGGAAGTCTGACGCTAATTCTTCAATTAGGTTCATTTGCGGAGACCCTGCTGTTCAATCTAATATAGTTGGAGCAGTTAATATTTCTAGCGGATGGACTTTTAATGCTGCTACTGCTGATTTTTACTAAGATTGATACTATCAATTTCAAAATAATGCATGTTATTTAATTTGTAAGACTTATACACTGGTTTAAATTTATTAAAATAATTTTTAATTCCCGAAAGCATGGCGAAGGGTTCTTCCGCTGGGTTCACTTGAGTTGTTCTCATGAGAGTCATTACAAGGTGTCATTGCAAGGAATCATCATCATGAAAGTCATTGCAAGGAGTCATTGCAAGGAGTCATTGCAAGGAGTCATTGCAAGGATTCATTGCAAGGAGTCATTGCAAGGAGTCATTGCAAGGAGTCATTGCAAGGAGTCATTGCAAGGAGTCATTGCAAGGAGTCATTGCAAGGAGTCATTGCAAGGAGTCATTGCAAGGGGTCATTGCAAGGAG
>CAUJNA010000351.1:137059-142059 GCA_963377175.1 Effrenium voratum | reverse complement strand
CTGGGTGTCTGTCTGTGTGTGTGTGTGTGTGTTTGGTTGCGTCTTTGTGCGTTTGCGCATTTTCATGTTTGTGCGCTTGTGCGTTTGTGCGCTTTGGTTTTTCTGGCAGGTTTAGGCACGGGTGTGGATGTAATGCCAACTCTGTAAGTGCAGCCACGATGCTGCCGTCTGCCCAGAACAGTTTTTCAACGTGGTGTCTGCGCCGTGGCTCAGCAGCAGCCGGCACAAGGAGCCACGACCTCTGTCAGGAAAGAACACACAACTTCTGTCTTTAGCACGCAGCAAAAAGCAGAGAGGTGCAGGTCCAGGCCGAGGCATTTCGCTCAAGGAACTGACATGAGAACGTTGATAGGGAAGCCGAATATGCAACTTAGCGTTTGCCATAGAGGTCATATTGCTGGTGCTTCAAGGGAAGCACAATCTTACCAAGGTCACAGGGAGGCTGCTTGAAACAAGTTGGGCTCTGTCTGTTCTGCAGGGTGGGGAGAGCACGCAAATGCGAAAATCCAAATCTAAGGAAAGGCACCGAGAGGCACTTGGCTTTTGCGGCACAAGAGAATCGGGGGAGTCGACAAATATTCATGCCAAAGAATGCTGTTGGATTGTATGTCAAAAGTAACACACAGCCAACAAAAGAAGCGGCCTTACGTGTCAAACAAGTGCGGGAAGGCATCTTTGAATTGAACGCCGTATTTGAGCTCATGCTCGCCATGGTCAAGTCTGCTTACGTGGGATTTGTCATGCCATGAACGTGGCCGCTCGACAAAGCGTTTTTGGCACAGAGTTCTCCGGCTCTCCAAATTGCAGTACGGGCAAAGAGGGAAACTGAACTTAGTGCCACATCCGTTAAACAAGACAATGTGGAGCAAGCGTCCTGTTGAGTACAAAACAATTGTTGCGCAAAGCACCAGAAGTGGCATCTAGAATTGACGACAGGCATAGCACTTGTTTGATTGATCTCCAGACCCAGCTCGCCTTGGTGCGCTGCCCACATCAGAGCTGTGTCGCGTGTTTTGCTGTGTGCGTCCACATCGGCACGGCCGTCAAGCAGCGCTCGGCACACTGCCTCATGACCTGCGCGCGCTTTGAGGCAAGAATACCCTTGAAGCACAGCACACACGTGGCAAGGGAAGGATCACAACGGCTCAAACGCGATGAGAACCGATGAGAATCGATGGCAACTGAAAAGAAACAATGAGAACACATAACAACGGACGCAAATCGATGAGACTTGCTGAGAATTGATGAAACATGATGAGGAATCGATGAGAATTGATAAGAGTCGATGAGAAACGATGACAACTGATGACAATTGATGAGAATCGATGATAACTGATGAGAATTGATGAGAATCGATGAGAATCGATGAGAATCTATGCATGGCAATAATGGATGAAAAGCGATGGGATAGACGTGACAAGACTTGATGAGAAACGATGAAAATCGATGAGAGTCGGTGACTATGGATGAGAATCGATGAGAACTGATGATAATCAATGAGAAACAATGACTAATGATGAACATCTATGCATGATAACTGATGATAATGGATGAAAAGCTATGAGATGAAATCGATGAGACTTGATGAGAATTGATGAGAAACGACAAAAAATCAATGAGAATCGAAGAAAACCGATGAGAAATGATGAGAATCGATGCATGAGAATTGATGAGGATTGATAAACATCGATGAGACCTGATGAGAATTAATGAGACCTGATGAGAACAAACTGGTTGCTAAGAAATGATCAAGGATGAGAATTGGTGATAACCGATGAGAAATCGATGAAATTCGATGAGAGATCAATGAGAGTCGATGAGAATTGATGAGAACCGATGAGAAATCGATGAGAATCGAAAAGAAATCGATGAGAATCGATGCACGATTTGATGACAGTGCATGCAAATCGATGAGATGAAAATCGATGAGACTTGATGATCATTGATCAGAACCAATGAAAATGAATGAGAAATGATGAGAATCGATGCTGCAGAATCGATGAGAATGGGTGACAATCAATGAGATCAACATAGATGAGACTTGATGAGACTTCATGAGAAATGATGCGAATTGAACGGAATTGCCAAGAGATGAGACAGGATGAGAATTAGTAAGAATTGATGAGAATCGATGAGAAATCGATAAAAATTGATGAGAGATCAATGAGTGTGGATGAGACTTGATGAGAATCCGTGAATTGATGAGAATCAATGAGACATGACGAGAATTGATGAGAAGCAACAAAAAATCGATGCGAATCAATGAGAATCGATAACAACTGATAAGAGTCGATGAGAATTGATGAAAATGGATCAAAATCGATGAGACTTGATGAGAATTGATGAGAAACGACGAAAATCGATGAGAATCGATGAAAACTGATGAGAAATGATGAGAATCGATGCATGAGAATTGATGAGAATTGATCAGAAATCGATGAGAACTGATGAGAATCAATAAGAAACGATGACAACTGCTGATCCGCCGACCCCTCGGCAACGAGGGGAGGTGCACGGGAGGGTGGCTGGCACATGAGCATAACCAAAGATTCATCATCAGCATCATCAGCATCATCAGCATCATCCTCATGATCATCATGACGGTGATCATCAAACTAGGTTGATCCTGCCAGTAGCTTGTCTCATTGTCCTTATCTTTTTGATACACGTGTTGGTGATGCTGCAAAGATTTTAGATCTCACAGCTCAGCATCATCATCATCATTATCATCACCATCAGAACCATGACTACGCATCCTTTGCATCTCAAGTCGGGTCTAACGGCACACTTGAAACGTAGACACAAAAAGACATGGTTGTCATCATCATCATCAACATCAAAGATGTGTAGGCATGATTATCATCATGACTGCTGGTGATGCTGGGGATGCATCATGATGATTATCATCGTGGCTCATCATCATCACTGATGTTGGGGATCATCATCCTCATCATCAGCATCACTACCCTGCATCATCATCATCGTCATCATCATCATCATCATCATCATCATCATCATCATCATCATCATCATCATCATCATCATCATCATCATTCCATCATCATTCCATCATCTGCACCGGGTCCTGCTTACAATTTTGCCAACGCAGGATCCTCCATGAACGACAATTTTGTCCATGCAGCCATCATCATCCTCATCAACATCTGGGCTGCCGGGTCCGGTGTTGACATAGCATCCTTCTCCACTTCAACCATCTGGGGTTGGCGGCAGTCTGATGAAAACTGATGAGAATCGATGAGAAATCGATAAGAAATTCGATGCGAAATGATAAGATCGATGAGAATCGATGAGATCGATGCGAATCGATAAGATCGATGATAATCGATGAGAAATCGATGCGAATCGATAAGATCGATGAGAATCGATGAGAAATCGATGCGAATCGATAAGATCGATGAGAATGGATGAGAATCGATGTGAAATCGATGAGAATCGGTGAGAATTGATGACAGCCTGCGATGGCTGCCAGGTGAAGCGCCGTGAGGCCATCTGCCTCTGCTGCATCGATGAGAAGCAGCCGCTCCACGCAGTCCAGGCCTGCCAATGGCATCACTTGCTTTTCGAAAACTGGGACGTCGAGCCTTGGAGCAATTGTCGCACTTGCGAGAGCTGTCCGTGAAAGGCTGCCTATGCGTGAAGCTCTTGCGGCACAACAAGGTTGCATGTCGCCATTGGGCGCTTGAGAAAGGTGTTTAGTAACCTCGCCGCATCATGTCTCTACCTCGCAAAGGCCTGATTCGCTCGGACATCGCAGAATATTCTGGGGCCTTCCGCAAAGTATCAGCCGCCGTTGGCCTCGCAGGGAATGAGCCAAGCGCATGGCAACACTCTAGTCTGCCCAAGCTGTTTCAATTCGCTACAGCAATATACAATCCTCACGAAGCTGGCCTCTCTGACTCCTGATGAACCCGTGCTCTCTTTGGCCTGAGGTGTGCCTGTGCACCCCTGCGTGCATGTCTGCCTGTGTGTGTGTGTGCGCGCGTCTGCTGCCTGTGTGTGTTTGTGTGCTTGTGTTACGCGCTGTGTCTTGTGTGTCTGTCTGTGTGTGTGTGTGTGCGTGTGCGAGTGCGAGTGCTTCTGCTTGTGCGTGTGCGTGTGCGTGTGCGAGTGCGAGTGCGTGTGCGTGTGCGTGTGCGTGTGCGTGTGTGCGTGTGCGTGTGCGTGTGCGTGTGCGTGTGCGTGCGCGTGCGCGTGCGCGTGCGCGTGTGCGTGTGCGTGTGCATGCGCCTGCGCGTGTGCGTGCGTGTGCGCGTGCGCGTGCGTGAGCGTGTGCGTGTGCGTGTTTGTGCGTGTGCGTGTGCGTGTGCGTGTGCGTGTGCGTGTGCGTGTGCGTTTGCGTGTGCGTGCCCGTGTGCGTGTGCGTGTGCGTGTGCGTGTGTGTGTGTGTGTGTGTGGGTGTGTGTGTGTGTGCGTGAGCGTTCGCGAGCGCGTGCGCGTGCTTGCGAGGGACTTGCGCTGGCGAGATTGTGCTCTTGTGCGCCTGAGGGCTCTAGCACACTTGCGCGGGTTTTGGACGCTTGCGTCCTTGCGCTCTTTCACACGCGCACAGGCCTGATCTGCAAGTAGGCATATCTGGAACTGTCAGGCGACGCATCTCGGAATGCGGCTGAAGCTCGAGCTGCCACACTTGGAGTCGTTTGCCTTGCAGCAAGATGCCCAAAACAAACAACCATCTGGCAAAGCTGGCTACCCCCCTTTTTTTCAGCCTGCCTGGCCCACTTCCGCCAGAAACGATGCATAGAGCGACTCCGCGTCCATAGCCCCGACATGAGGAACTATGACCAGCGCCGCAACCAGAAGCGCGGGCGTTTGGCAATAAACCCTGAAAATTGCTTCTTTCTAGATGGGCGGCTCTGTCAAAGTGTGAAGCGTTCGAGCAGAATGGCTTGCTTTTGCGACTTCAAATCACACACCTTGGTGGCACGCATCAATATGTTTATACGTGTATATATATATATATATATTTATATATATGCTAC
>CAUJNA010000351.1:129559-132059 GCA_963377175.1 Effrenium voratum | reverse complement strand
GGGAAAAAATGAGATGAAATGGTCCGCGGCTTGCTGCGGTGGCTACACTCATGAGCTTGAAGTATCTGGCGGCAGCAGTGCACCATCAAACCCTCCTCATGCTGAACCATGATCAGTTGCTAGCTGCATGAAGCAACGCGTTCGATTTGCAACCCAGCCCTTGTTTTGCACTCTCGACATTGTCCGAAACCATGTCGCATGAACAATTGCAGGCCGATTGGCCTAAGCGCATTTGCACATGCCCAACGCATTGAATGATTGACAGTGTGCCAGAACCATACAAAGATTCCCTGTCCATCCATATTGCATGCCTGTCATCAAATACTGAAGCACAATGATTATCAAGAATTGCCAAAACCTGACTGCCACAAGCAGGAGTCTGGAATGGCAGTGCTTGAACTTGGCGGAATGTGCTGCATTTGAAATACTCAAACAGCGCTCTGATCCGTCGCATCGCACTTCTGAATTAGTAGTTGGCGACGAAGGCTTGACCTCAAAGCGCATCTCACCGGCCAAGGCTGCCAAACCAAGTCAGCAAGTAGGTCAGATCTGGCAATGATGCATCTTTGCCAATCCAGACACGGATTATGAAGAAGTTCCTTCCAAAGTCTGGAACTGCAAACAAGTGTACGCACGTCCTCACTCACATGTGATAGGTGTGCGAAAAAGTCTACGAAAAGGGGAGTTGGTGTTGCCGGAAATGGAAAGGGAAAGGGGAAAGGACCTTTGAGCGGGTGTGGAGCGGTGGACCTTTAATTTGCTTGAACGGACTTTCCTCCCAAACAAATGCTCAAGCCCCTTGCGCAGGTTCTTGCAATGCTCAAGCCCCTTGCGCAACCGCCCCTCGCGCAGGGGAGGAAGGTTGCCCATCAAAACCCAAAGGTTGTGTGCGTTTCTGAAACAAAGCAAAGATGCGAAAAGGAAAGGCGTCTGCAAAAAATAGTACGATAACATAACACAATCATAAGTGAAAGGCAAAGACAAGAAGGAAAACCGAAATGAATTATGGAAACTATGAAAAAGAAATGAGGAAAGGACCAGTCAGTGAACACTGCCAAGGAACCAACCAACCACCAAGCAAACAAACAAGCAAACAAACAAACAATCAATCAATCAATCAATCAATCAATCAATCAATCAATCAATCAATCAAATCAATCAATCAAACAATCAAACAATCAAGCAAGCAAGCAAGCAAACAAACAAACAAACAAGCAAGCGACCAGCAAACAAACAAACAAACAAACAAAACAAACAAACAAACAAACAAACAAGCAAACAAAACCAAACTAACCCGCGAAACAAACAAACAAACAAACCGGATCAATCCAAACCAAACCAAACCCAACAAACCAACCAATCCCAAACCAGCCGACCAATCCCAAACCAGCCGACCAATCCCAAACCAACCCCGACCAACCGACCGACCAAACAAACGAACAACCAAAACAGAACTAAAAAGCCAACCAACCAACCAACCAACCAACCAACCAACCAACCAACCAACCAACCAACCAACCAGCCAAGGAAGCAAACAAACAAAACAGAAAGGAAGAACACAATCCAGCTGCGCTGTGTGTCTTCGAGCTCCAAGTGCGTGCGTGCACGCACGCACGCTCGCGCACTTCCCAAGTCCCCAGCCCGCACCAAGCCATCCCCACAAACCCGCTCAAACCATCTTGTCTAAGTCTAATCCAGTCAAGCCGTCCAGGCCGAGTCTAGTCCAAGCCCACCCCCAAACTCGCCTCCCAAACCCCACCCCCCTTCAAACCCACCGCCAAAACCCCAACCTGAAATAGGCCAGCCTAGTCCTCCAGCTCAGGCCCAACCAAGCCCCCAGCCCATCTCCCAGTCCAAACCACAACCCCACAAGCCACCCCGCAAACTCACCCATACACCTCACAGCCAACTACCCCGCAAACCCACTCCCCAAAGCCACCTCCAGAACCCCACCCCACAGCCGCAGAACAAGCCATCCAAACGCACACCTCACAAACCCCGCGCCCACAACGCCCGCAACAAGCCCCCACACTTCCGAAACTACACCGACTCACAAGCTGAGCAGCGCTGGTGGCAAAGCACTACGAATAAACGAATCAAAGAGAGTCAAAGAGAGTAAAGAAACAGACACAAAGGAAGTAAGGTAAAAAAACCATGAAACAAACACAACATGCACTAAAACAAAAAAAGGCAACGTCAGCGGTTGAAACAAGGCATGGAAAAGAAGAAGGATGCAAAAAGGAAGCTGCCGAGGCTTGTGGGCCGCGGCAAGAGCTGCTTTGCCGGCAAGGACAACACGCGAAGAGGTCGGGAGAGGTACAAGTGGAAGGGTTACAAGGTTGCGTAAGGGTTACCGTATTACAAGTGGAAGTTACAAGTCCAAGTGACCCAGGGCAGAAAAGGCGGCAGAAAACGTTCCCAGTTGAAGTGTAGCCGGACACCGGGCCTGCCGCCAATGACACGGGAATGCCTTTGTGAAGCATGTTTAGTAAAGAGCACC
>CAUJNA010000351.1:114559-122059 GCA_963377175.1 Effrenium voratum | reverse complement strand
CAATTAAGCAGCGACAATGCACTCCACCACTGCCAGTAGGCAGCATAGGACAATGTTTCCGTCCTCAAGGGCTATAGCTGTTTGGTTGAGTTGAGTAGCGATAGACAGCAGTTGACGCTGATACAAGAAGAGCCCAAGTTGGGACGCAATTCCTGGAAAACTTATTTTGAGCGCGGCCTCTTGCGCTTCTCTTCGGAGCACCCCGACCACAAATTCCACTGCACGGACTACAGCCACGCAGAAGGAGCCAAAGCAAATGGAGCCTTGGCCCGCTGTGTCTCTATGTCTTAAAAGGCCAGGAGCTGGCTGCAGGCCTGTCCATCTTGAGTGCTGTCAGGCAGCCAAACGATGTTGTGCAAGCCACCTGCGTCAGACTTCTCACTGCTCTTGGGCAAAACTGTTCAGAAGCAAGTGCGCAGGCGTCTGGCCAGTTTGGCCAACTGCACAAAACAAGAGAACACATGAGCTGCTGGTGCTAAAAGCACGTTCTCTGTTGACACAAGCCTTCAAACTCTTCGAAATTGGCGCGTCGTCTGGTCTGTCCTGGGCAAAGCTTGGCAAGTAGGACACTACCACTCAGAGAGAGAGAGAGAAAGAAAGAAAGAAAGAAAGAAAGAAAAGAAAGAAAGAAAAGAAAGAAAGAAAGAAAGAAAGAAAGAAAGAAACAAAAGAAACAAAAGCAACAAAAGAAACATAGAAAGTAAGAAAGAAAGAAGGAAAGAAAGAAAGAAAGAAAGAAAGAAAGGAAGGACGAAAGGAAGAAAAGAAGAAAGAAAGGAAGAAAGGAAGAAAGGAAGAAAGGAAGAAAGGAAGAAAGGAAGAAAGGAAGAAAGGAAGAAAGGAAGAAAGGAAGAAAGGAAGAAAGGAAGAAAGGAAGAAAGGAAGAAAGGAAGAAAGGAAGAAAGGAAGAAAGGGAGAAAGGGAGAAAGGAAGAAAGGAAGAAGGAAGGAGAAGAAAGGAAGAAGGAAGGAGAAGAAAGAAACAAAAAAAGAAAGAAAGAAAGAAAGAAAGAAAGAAACAAAGAAACAAAGAAGCAAAGTGTCAAGAGATGGCAAGGTGACGTCCCGTGGGACGCTGTCCACCGAGCCCCCAATAACCACAAATGCACACTCTATATCAGCAGCGCGAATGAACCTGTTTTCTCTCTCACTGATCGATCACGGGCGAACGTAGTTCATGTAAGACCTTGAGCCCTACTTGCAACTTGAGCCAAATGTGGCAACCAAAGGGACGTTCCAATCAACAAGAACATGGACCTCAGAACGGCTCCCCAATTTAGGCACGGGGCCAGGAGGGTTTTAACATCCCCCGTTTGGGTCGCACTGTTCATCATGCGGTCCAAACATCACAACAAGTCCCAATGGCCACGGCTCCGATTACGAAACTGTGTCGAACACTCTTTCACTCACTACTGCAACGCCGTTCATTCATTGTGAAACTCAGCCGGGTTCGATTAAACCAAAACGTGCATCCGCAGATCGCAGCACATCTCTATACACAGAGGCATGAGGTATTACACCTCGTACCACAACACAGCCATCGGAGATCCCAGCTGCCGCATTTGCGCACGGCGCAGCTGTCATCCATAGACATGGGTTGGCCACAGAAATCCATAGCAGTGCATGATCATAAGCCATCCGTATATAACCGCCAAAGAAAATGGCGAGCACTATGTATGCAAAAATAGCCATCCCAGATACCATGAAAATATAAGGAAATGAAATCATCCATGAGATAATAGTGCCCATTCATGAATATCCGGAATGCCATAGTTGTCGGAATATGTAAATACATACATGAACATGGTCCTTGGACAGGTGAATCGCATCATACCATAGTTCATTCCATCGTAGTGAAATCAATATGTTGCTGGCGATGGATGGGGTCTGGCCCGCACCGTGCCGCAAAAGCAACGATGATCCACTTCATAGTAGAGTCAACATATTGTTGGCGATGGATGGGGGTCTAGCCCGCACCATGCCGTAAATGCAATGTTGCTCCACTTGTGTCCACAATGGCCATCTTTGTGATACGTCGACGGAATTCCTCGTCCAAGTTGCGTTGGGCCTCTCGTGCTCGGGCATACTTCTTGTACTGCTCGTCCGCAAGCCAATGTCCCTTCCGGATGCACCAATCGAGTAGAGGTTCGTCACATTTGCCCGGGTCGCGTGTCCATACCACAACGACTTGGGACGCTACCCCAACATCACTGAGTTTGATCGGGATGGTATCATATTGCCATCAAATGAGCATAAAATTTCTCAATCTCAGAATGTTCGGACAAGGACCTTCAGGATGGTCGAAGAGCGCACCCAATACATTCGTTATTTGGCGCTCAAATGCGAGGGGCTGTATGTCTTCTACAAGTTGTGGATTGCAGCAAGGATCCTCGACATCACCAAGGATGAAACGAAGCTATTGGTCAGCGAACGCAGGCATCCAGTGGGGGGGACATCGTTTACAGGTGCTTCTCTCTGGCATTCAACTGCAAATACATATCTTTCGCAAGGACCTTGAGCGCGGCGTCGATTGTTCTCTTTTCGCCAGCCTCAAACATCCCCCACAACCTTGACATTTGCAGCGCAATGAACCCTGCCATGTATTGAGCCTCACGCGGCTCATCCATGCAGATTGCCATCCTTTGGGAGTTGATGATATCTCGCGCGGCCATGTCATTGTCGCGGTAATCCCAATCATTGTTCTTCTCTTCGGCCGGATGTGTACCCTTGTGTGTCCATATCGTCACCCTCGGGATCATCATCCATTCCACCACCCTTTTCCTGTGCTGCCGCATTGTCGTTCGCTTCCTCCTGCGCTCGCCTGGCATCTCCGGATACGTTGGGCTTGTGTTCATCACCATCGTCGTCGGAGCTGATGTTGACGCAGAATCTCCCAGTAGAGATCAGTTGCGCTTCACGCTCCAGGCACACACAGAAGCACGTAGGAATTGCAGTTGCACAAGACGGACAGATTCGGCATCTAAGCCCTTCCCATGTCTCGTCATTCAGGATGATGGTTTTGCTGATCTCATCTCTGATCTCGTTGGTCAGGGCTTCCAACTCTTCATGTTGGCCGCCCCGAAACAGCGTGCAGGCACGATCCACCATCTCTTGAACGTAGTGCAGATCGTCGGTGCCCGCCTCTGTTTCCGGCGATCCCTCGATGACCTTCGCAACGTTCTGGAGGAACATCAAGGCCGACTCTTGGGATGAACCAACGAAACCTGGGCAGATCTCATTCTCGACGCATTTCGAGTACGCCCGCTTGACGTCCTCGATTTGCAGGCATCTTCCTTCGTTGCTCTTGCCGACCCAAATGGACTTGACTTCATAGAACGGGATCACATCGAAGACCATAAACGTCCCGTTGAACGCAACTCCAGCTCCATACCGCGCGAGAGTTGCGCTGGGAGTGTAGATGATTGCGATCGGACCCCCAACCCGCAGGTTGCGCAGCGTCGTCTTCGTCGCCAAGTTCATTTTGTCCCATGGAGCGAACGCCCCGAAGTGCAATGCCAATCTGTTCCCGCCACCGATTCCGCCGGGGACTACCACATATGTCACATGGAATGCGCCCATCCTTGCGGAATACCTATTTGCCAGTGCGGATGAGCTCACGAATCCAAAGTCACTGTGACCAGTTGTGGCTCGGATACACCAAGGTCTGTACCATCCATCGCATCTGCCGAATACCGCGTCGATCTCATCCTGATCGACACCCATGTAGGCCAACTCCTGTCTGGCGGCCCTCGCGTCATTCGGGTTCATGATGCTCGGAAACCTCGCTGCTAGAATCTGAAATCTAGATTTCTTGTATCCAGACTCCTGCCACTTGATCACCTCCATGATGCCCATGTAGCGTCTCGCTTTCGAAGTCTTCGGTGGGAATATGTTCACCTGGCGGTCGTCGATGATTGCGTCAATATCGACCCACCCACCTTCATCACACTTGAAAGCACTTCCTCGGCAGTTGCCGATCTTGTGTCGAAGGATTCTGCAAAGATCGTGAGATAGCTGATTACCTTGATCTTTCGCTCCGAACACAGAATACTCATCACCAATTTTGCAAAATGGAGCGTCATTGAATGGGTAAATGCAGAAGTTGGTGCTCTTGCCAAGCTGTTGTACATCAATCTGCTCCAAAATGGCGCCCTTGGGGAAGAAACTGGGATCGGTCATTGAAGCGTACGCCCATGGCAAGTCGACGCTTACTTCTCTTCTTTGGGCTGAGAGCTTCGACTCTGATCTGGCTCTGGGCCGATCATCGTCTCCACCCTCTGACGCCTTCCTCTTGGATCCTTGGTTGGCCTGCTCGATCACTAGGGAGTACGGATGCTTGGGCTTGATCGTGTTCATGATGTCCAACACCTCTTTTGCGGGTGTCCCGAGCTGAGCAGAAGGCTTGTTCCGCTTCCGGTTTTGTCCCGTCGTGTGGCTCACGCTCCCTGCAAGGCGCCGCACGATGGATTGCTCGAACTCCCTCTTGATCTTCCATACATCTCTCCACAATGGAAGTTCCTGTTGGAAGTAGGACATCACTTCGAAGAATCCCAACACCATCTCAACGACGTCCCCCAAAGACTCTTCATTGGTAGTTTGTCCCAAGAGGTCATACATCGTCCCCTGATCAAGCACGCTCTTGATCCATGACGAGTAGGCCACGTTGCCAAGCTCTCTGTCAATCACGTAGATGGAGGTCTTCTCCTCAACCCCTTTGGAATTCCTGCACATGACCACATCTCTGGTTGCGCACAATTGCTTTCCATGTCCGTAACCGTAAAACTGCGCCGCCTGATCCACCGTCATGCTCACGAAACCCACGTGGGACAGCTCCTTCTTCAATTTGGAATATGCAAGTTCCCGTATAATCGTGATCATGGCCTGAACATTGTTGACGTCCACCATGAGATGTTGGAGGCCTGGGATCGCGACCTTGCACTCCCCGAAAAGTCGCGTGTAGAGTTTCTCCCGTTTGTTGACCTCGTGACACCGTTCGTGCTTGCATTCCAGTTCGTGCAACAGTTCACGCACACAGTTGGGTTGAAGGTCGTATCGGACCCGAGCACCTTCGACTTGTTCCTCTGCATTTCATTTCTGCATAGCTCGCAGATAAAATCGCTGAGCTCAGAGACCGTATACCATCGAAGACGCTGATCATTGGCATCAACGTTCCCAAATGCATCTTGTCCACTATGACCTTCGTTCTGGCGCTCCTGCTTCCTTCTTGACTGAGCGGTGAACGTCGGCTTGTACTCGAATCTTACCTTCGATTCCTGGGGACATTGAATTGAAGGTCAGGCTCATTGATGCAAATCTCCTCCAGGTCGTTGACGAACACTAGACTTGGCGCAAGCGCATCAATGGACTTCTCCACCAACAACCGCTTCAGGAGGTAGCATTGCAGATTCGAGCTCCGGGGATCTTGTAGTTCTTGGCCGCAAGCGCATGAGCAACGCGCCACATGCGGTAATTCTCGGACACCAACGCACCTGCCGCCTTGCAGATCTCGCTCACCTTGTTGGCAATCGTACCCAAATCCCCTCTTCCACCATGGAAAGCTACATCGCGGTTCACGCACACAACGACCATGCCCTTGCATACGTTGACGAGGTCCGATATCGCCTTCGACAGGGAGTCAATGATGGGCCTGGTGGCCACCCACAACCTCTCACGCACATCCAGTCGTAGAGCGACATCCAGATGTGCACCGACACAGGTGAAGCATCCATATCGCGCTTCCGTCCTTCACCGATAAGCTTTTCCAGTTGTTGCAATCGGGAGATGATATTCACCGTGTCCGGGTTCGATGAGACTGGCTCGCTCGACCCGTAACACGATCTCTCCTCGATGTTCGTCCATCCATGCTCGTTGACCATCATCTGGAAAGTCTTCGTGCTCCCCTTGGAGTTGACGGCTCTCAGGGGCCAATCCAGAACCAGGAAGCTCTTCTTCTGAATCATCATGTCACGGATCGTTGCCCCATCGATGTGACGCCTTCCCTGTTCTTTGATGATCCGGCTCAACCGCGCAGGCGCGTTGTCAGGGTTCTTCTCCGCTTGTATCAACGCATTGATGGCCTTGGCGCCCGGAAGGCGCCCTGTGATCAAGCATCCCGTCTGAGCACGTAGGAACGCATATAGCTGGAGCCATGCAGTGTTGCTCTAGGAAAGAATGATCTTTTCAGCACTAGATTTCTCTTCGAAACGCACTAGCGATGATGTCAGATTCCTCAGCATGCACTCCCAATATGTCGCAGTCTTCCCCTCGAACACTGTTTGTATGATTGGGTACCCGGTGTTGGCGTCGATGTTAAACTTCACATTGACTGTTGCGCCACCCAGGGTGACACCTCCCTCGAATGAGGTGTATGTCTCGTGTCCAGCCGCGGCGCTGATGATCTCCCATCTGTCATCATCTCCGCCAGAGTTCATTCGGAAGATGGAGTCTATGATCTCGAGGGCAAGAGAATTCCCAGGAGAATGGAGACGAGCAGCGATCTGGGTACATGCATAAAATGGGTCGAGGACATTGGCGTCCCCGTCATATATGCTTACTCAGCGTATTACTCTGCGAAATGCCGCGGCATGATGAAAGGTGAAGGGCAATCCATGAGGGTCGCGTTGGAGTTCCTCAGCAAGATCTTCGGGCTACTTTCTGCCGATGAATGCCTGCTGGGATGGAGAGAGTTCTGCAGTAAGGGAAAGAAGATAGTGGCGGCACTGAACCAACTCTGTGGGGAGGCTTCGCTACTAGCAAAGAACCCTGAGCTGCTGAGCGTCACCAAGTACTGAGTCGAGGGGGCCGACATGCTGAGATCCATTGCGGATATCTGTTTATCAGTGATGAGCCGACATCAAGGCGGTGGAGGAGTTCAGAGGAATTCATGACAACCGCCGAGCTCGAGAGGGCCGATCGAAGAATTGCGAGATCGAAATTGGGGGAAAGTGTTTACGCTGAGCGTAATCAAACCTCCCAAAGTCGACTCCTACGAGCGGAGCACGAAGGCCGACTACCAGAAGAACTGGAACCTTGGGTTGGTCTACCAGAAGGAGCTGCGCATGTCAATGAAGAATCTGGCGTTTGCAATGAGGAGGGATGAGAGGGCTCATCAACACAACCTTCTGCGCTGGATGATTTGCGGATCAGTTCCCAGTGACATCTCAGACGCGTGCATTGGGGCGGTGAACTCACTTATGTGTGTATCCTTCATCTTGAGGAGGCTGCAGCCGTTGGTCGGAGAGAAGAATGGCGCAGATCAGTCGTACAGAGTCTGCTTTAGGCCGGACAAGTCTGAATTGAAGGACCTGTACTGGGAGATCGAAGCAGCAAGGGACTTCCTATGGTGTATCGAGATGATCTATAAGTCCACGCTGCCCGCGATGAACATCAACTCCATCAGCCTAGCGCCACATGCGGCCGACAGGGCTGCTGAGAACCAAGATCGGCGCAAATGGGTAAATTGGCTGAAGGAAATTGAGAGAGACGCAGAGAAGGGCCATGT
>CAUJNA010000351.1:70034-114459 GCA_963377175.1 Effrenium voratum | reverse complement strand
ACCCGCTCAGCACTGTATCCATGCCAGCCAAATGGTAAGCACACCCGCTCAGCACTGTATCCATGCCAGCCAAATGGTAAGCACACCCGCTCAAGTGCACCCGCTCAGCACTGTATCCATGCCAGCCAAATGGTAAGCACACCCGCTCAAGTGCACCCGCTCAGCACTGTATCCATGCCAGCCAAATGGTAAGCACACCCGCTCCAGTGCACCCGCTCAGCACTGTATACATTTACAGTTTTGTTTTCCGATACAACAACCGGACTGCGTTGCGAGCTGCTGTGGCGAAGCTTGCAAGAGCTCGCAATGCGGCGCAGTGATATAGAAGCGGCCAACTTGAGGAGCACGGGGGGAGAAAAAGAGACGATCCAAACGCGCGTGTCGCGCAGTGAGCGCAGGTCAGGTCATAGTTACAGGGTGATTCGTGCTCCGTTTGCTGAAACCCTGGTAAAAATGGGACGAGATGAGCATGTTTCTAACGCTTGACAGACCAAACAAACAAAAAACGCTGGGTTTTCAGCACGCGGTGAGAAATGAACGTGTCCAATCGGCAGCGGGTCCCTATCAGCGCCGGTACCTTGTTTGAGCATCGCCTCCCGATTCTTCAGTTGTTCCTGAAGTTTGCGCATCTCCTCAAGGTACTCGTCATACACCCCTTTAGCAGTCGATTTCCAGAATTCAGCCTCCTTCGACTTCTCGTCCATCGTGCACCGTTCTTCTTGTGTTGCTGCCCTGACTTGAGCCAATTACAAGATTGGATCCTGACGATGGCCACCTTCAATAGCAATCATTTGATCTTTCTTTGACACGGGTCACGTCGGATTCATACTGTTTGACGATCTCTTCCTTCTCTCGAAGGAGGCGCTCAGCTCTTTTCGACTCTTGTTCTGCAAATGCCGTCACGTCATTCAGTCTCGTCATTCGCTGCTCCCTGGAGTCCTCCAGAGAGTATACTTCAGGGCGCTTGACCAGCGCATGCTCCAACTGTGATTTCAGGCTTTGAACCATCTCCACCTCGTTGAACTTCTCAATAGATGTTGACGATTCAATCCCCCTGGTCTGCTGTTGATAAACGGAAATCTGCTTTGAAGCTTCACGGTGAACTTGATTTGCATGCATTGCTGATTCCTGTGCAGCTCCCTTCTCGCTTGCCATGTAGGGTCTCATCACTGCAATCTCCCGCTTCTGCTCCATGATCATTCCCTCAGCTTGTCTCATCTGTTGCATCATTACATTCGACTCCATGTCTTTCTTCTCCCCGTATTGATATGCGTTCATTTCCGCCTCACGCATCTGTTGGGCTTCCGCCTCAAACTTGCGCCAGGCTTCTGTGATGTGGTGTTGGTGATGACTCACGAGATGCCCCGATTGCTTACTGGCAATCTCGCATCGTCTCTCCAGTTCTTGGATCCGGACGGTGCTTCCATACTCCTCTTGATGAAGATTCGCCATGGCCGCCGACATTTCATCAATCGTCTTCTGATACTCCCCGATCTCCATCTCCATCTTGTTCTTTTCTTTGATCGCCGCGCGAAACTCGGCGCTCGTGGGTGATTTAGATCTCCCACCTTTCGATGTCGAGCGCACGCTCTTTTGCGACGCCCGTGGGGTCGCCGGTGAAGATGATGATCTCCTCGGCGGAGAATCTCTCTGTTTCGATTCCTGATGAATAGCGACTTGCTTCCATGATCTTGTTGGCGTGGATATGTCGCTGAATAGCGCGGATCCACCGCTTCCAAGTTCATCCTGCGAATCGGCAACCATACCCATGACTGCAGGAAGAGCCATCAGTCCATTGGATCCCTCCGAACTGTCATTCCAAAAAGTTGCAGTACTTGGGCTCGATGAAGATTCCATTGTACTGTGTGGGTTAGGGTTCTTCTGCAGTTCCTGTACCCGCAATAAACCAGCTGTCTCTCCGTCCAGTGTAGAGCTTGTGATACGGCTGATAACCTGTCAAGAGATGGCAAGGTGACGTCCCGTGGGACGCTGTCCACCGAGCCTCCAGCTGTGTGTACTCAACCACGTAGAAAGGGTATACGGCCAAACCGTTCTAGCCAAACCAGTGCAAACTGTTGTAAGGGGTAAAGCCCAATAACCACAAATGCACACTCTATATCAGCAGCGCGAATGAACCTGTTTTCTCTCTCACTGATCGATCACAGGCGAACGTAGTTCATGTAAGACCTTGAGCCCTACTTGCAACTTGAGCCAAATGTGGCAACCAAAGGGACGTTCCAATCAACAAGAACATGGACCTCAGAACGGCTCCCCAATTTAGGCACGGGGCCAGGAGGGTTTTAACACAAAGAAACAAAGAAAGAAAGAAAGAAAGAAAGAAAGAAAGAAAGAAAGAAAGAAAGAAAGAAGGAAGGAAGGAAGGAAGGAAGGAAAGAAAGAAAGAAAGAAAGAAAGAAAGAAAGAAAGAAGGAAGGAAGGAAAGAAAGAAAGAAAGAATGAAAGAAAGAAAGAAAGAAAGAACGGAATAGAAGAATAGAAGATTTCCACAGCTGTGTCTTGCGGCCGACCCACACCGTAGGATGACTTGCTGCAAGGATGAAACAACCCTGCAGTCGCAACGTCTTCCCCGTCCAGTCCTTTTGAAAGTACCAACGACCAAAGACGCCAGAGCAAGATGTGAAGGCTGTGTCAATGCTGACAATCCTGGGGCGCTGCAAAATGGAGACCCATGTTTGGACCTGTGGGGCACTGTTCTGCAACAACTTGCTTCTGGGGACGCGCATCACATTTGCAGAGCCAGCCAAGAAGCGAACCCCAATAATACATGAAGGCAAAGCAGAAGAAGACCTATGACCGGAGAGAAGCGCATTACCCAGGCAACCAACGCAACGCTTAGTTCAAACAGCTGTCTGAGGAGAGGACTAGGGCCTTCATGGGAGAGCGCGACGTCTTCTCCTGGGTGCAGAAGCTCAGGCCACAAGCGCGCAAAACCACGCGTGGAAACACAGGCCCGAGCCGAGACATGGCAGCAGCTTGCCAAAAAACGACTTTTGGTGCGCCAACGCTGAGACAAAACGTCCGGACGACGCAAGCAATTCACGTGCCTATTGGTTGGTTGGTTTGTTCCCTTGCTTGTTTGTTTGACGCTGGTTGGTTGGTTGTTGTCGCTGCCTTGCTCGCTTGCTCGCTCGCTCGCTCGCTCGCTTGCTTGCTTGCTTGCTTGCTTGCTTGCCTGCCTGAGTGTTTTTTGTATGTACGCTTGCTCGCTTGCTTGCTTGCTTGTTAGTTTGGTTGCTTTTGCTTGCGCGCTTGTTACTTTGGTTGTTCTCGTTGTTGCTGTTGTTGTTCTGTGTGTGTGTGTGTGTGTGCGTTTTTGCGTTTTGTGCGCTGTGTGTGTGTTGGTCTGTCGCTCGCACTTGTAGATGTCTTGTTGTATGTTTGCACGCTTATGAGATTGTGTTTTTCCGCTTGTGCTTTTGTGTGTGTGCTTGTTTGGGTGTTTTGTTCTGTTTTGCGCTGCGTGGTGTTGCGCTTTGTGCGATTGCTTGCTTGTTTGTTTGCTTCTTTGTTTGTTTGCTTGTGTGCTTGTGAGTCTGTGCCTGCCTGCCTGCGCGCCTGCCTGACTGCCTGCCTGCCTGCCTGATTGTTCGGTTGTTTGTTTGGTCGGGCGGTTGCCTGACTGGTTGGTTTGCGCATGACTAACTTTTTCGTGCGTTTGTGTGTTTGTGTGTGTGTGTGTTTGTGTGACTGTGGGTTTGCGGGTCTGTGTGTGTGTGTTTGTGTGTTTGTATATTAGTGTGTATGTGCTTGCTTGTTTGTTTGTTTGTTTGTCTGTTTATTTGACTAGCTACCTGGTTGCGTGGTCGGTTGCTTGGTTGCGTGTTTGCTTGATCATTTGTGAGTTTGTTTGTCTGTTGTTTTCGTATTTGCTTGTTGGTTCGTTGCGCATGCTTGTTGGCGTGTTTAGTTGCGTGTTTGTTTGCTGGCGTGTTCTGTTTTGTCTGTCCGTTTGTGCGTGTGTGTGTGTGTGTTGGTTCTCGTTCTGTCTTGGCGCACGTCGCTTTTTCTTGTGTTGTTGCGCTGCGAGTTTGTGCACGTGTGTAGTTTAAGTGTGTGTGCGTTTGTGTGTTTGCGCGCTTGTGCATTTGCACTTTTGTGTGTTTGTGTGTTTGTGCGGTTGCGAGTTTGTCCGTTTGTGCGTGTGTGGTTTGTTGTGAATGTGTGTGTGTGTGCGTTTGTGTTCCTGTGTTTCTGTGTTTGTGCGTGTGTCTGTGTTTGTGTGTAGTTGCGCGCGTGTCTGTGTGCGCGCACCGTGCTGGACGACGCACGCAAATCGGTTTGATCCCTGCATGAGTGCAGGGAGACACAGCACTCCCCTGGGACTGTCCAACGAGGCTACCAGTGAAGTGGGGTAGTCAGCTTGGCCCGCTGGACGTACCTGCCATGTTTTCCTGCCGAAACTTTTGACCTCTTGTTGCGGTGTGACTTGCTGATTCTTGGGCGGCCGCATGATTCGGTTTTCGCATTTCTGGACTCGTGTCGAGCACGATCTGACTGCGAGCCATCCTCGCTCTCTAAGTGGGTGTGTTGGCGCGAGCGCGTTTGTGTCTTTTGCTTGGCGCTTGCTCGCCTGCATTTGTCTGCGCATGTGTACGCCTGCGGATTTTTGCGTTTGCTCTTCATTTAATTGCTCGTTGGTCTGCTCGTGCGTTCGCTCTCTCTCTCTCTCTGTGTCTGTCTGTCCGTCTGCTTGCTTGCTTCCTTGCTTGATCGCTCGCCCGCTCGCTCGCTTGCTTGTTTCTTCGTTTGGTTGTGTATTCCTTGTTTGTGTGTTCTTGTTTTTTGTTTGATTGTTTGTTTGTTTGTTTGTTTGTTGGCTTGTTGGTTTGTTGGTTTGTTGGTTTGTTGGTTTGTTTGTTGGTTTGTTTGCTTGTTTGATTGTTGGTTTGATTGTTGGATTGTTTGTTTGTTTGTTTGTGTGTTTGTTTGTTTGTTGGTTGGTTGGTTGGTTGGTTGGTTGGTTCGTTTGTTCGTTTGTTCGTTCGTTCGCTCCCTTGTTTTGTTCGCTTGCTGTCGCTTGTTTGTTTGTTGGTTTGTTGGTTTGTTGGTTTGTTAGCTCGCTCGTTCGCCTAACTGTGTGTTTGTTTGTTTGCTGCTTGCTCGCTTGTTTGTTTGGTTGTTTGTTCGTTCGGTCGTTTGGTTGAATTTGTGTTTTTTGCTTGCTTGCTTGCTTGTTTGTTTGTTTGTTTGTTCGCTTGCTTGCTTGGTTGTTGCTCAATGTTCGTTCGTGTTTGCGTGTTTGATAGTTCTTGTTCGTGTTGTTCATGTGTGATTGTGTTTGTTCATGTCTGACTGATTTTGACCGTTATGTGTGCGCGTGTTTGTGTCTGTTTGCCTTTGCTTGTTCTTGTTTTGCTTGTTTTGTATGTGTTTGATTGTTTTGTATTCGTGTGTGCGCGCGTTTGTGTTTGCTATTGGTTGTTGTTGTTTTTTTCGCGTTTGTTGTTTGTTGTTTGTTCTTGGGTGTTTTGTTTGCTGTTAGTTTTCCTCTTGATTGCTTTTTGTTTGTTCTTGTGTGCTATTGACTGTTTGCTTGCTTCTTTGTTTGTTTGCTCGCGTGATTGTTTGTTTGTTTGGTTGTCTGATTGATTGAGCGATTGGTTGGTTGATTGACTTGATTGATTGATTGATTGATTGATTGATGGTTTGTTTGTTCGTTTGTTTGTTCGATTGTCTGTTTGTTTGCTTGTTTGATTGATTGTTTGTTTGTTTGATTGACTGTTTGATTGTTTGTTTGGTTGGTTGTTGGTTTGCCTGCATTTTGGTTTGCTTGCGTGTTTGCTTGCTTGCTTGCTTGCTTGCTAAGCGTTTGGTTGTCTGTTTCTTTGTTTGTGTGTGAGTTCGTTGGTTTGTTCGTCGGTTTGTTTGCGTGTTTGTTTGTTTGGATGGCTCACTTCCTCGTTTGTTTGTTGGTTTGATTGACTGCTTCTGCGCTTCTTTGTTTCTTTGCTGCGCTTCCCTCTTGGAATGTTGATGTGTTTTTCTGTTTCTCTCTTTCTTTGTGTCTTTGTTTCTTTGTTTCTTCGTTTAACTGTTTTGTTTCTTTGTTTCTCTGTGCTTCTTTGTGTCAAAGTTTCCTTGCGTCTTTGTTTCTTTGTGTCTTTGTGTCTCTGTGTCTTGTGTCATTGTTTCTTTGCTTGGTTGAACTCTTTGACTCTTTGTCTGTTTGTTTGTTCGTTGGTTTGTTGGTTACGTTGTTTTCTGTTTTTGCGTTTGGTTGTTTGTTTGTTCGTTTGTTTGTTTGTTTTTGTTCGTTTGCTTCTTGTTTGCTTGTGTGGGTGTTTGTCTGTATGACGGTTTGTGCTTGGTTGCGTTTGTTTGTGGTTGCTTGCGTTTCTTTGTTTTGTGTTTTTTGTGTGTTTGTTTCCCTTCTTACTTGTTTGTTTGCTTGTTTGTTTGTTTGTTTGTTTGTTTGTTTGTTTGTTTGTTTGTTTGCTTCTTTGCTTGTTTGCTTGTTTGCGTACTTGCTTGCTTGCTTGCTTGCTTGCTTGCTTGCTTGCTTGCTTGCTTGCTTGCTTGCTTGCTTGCTTGCTTGCTTGCTTGCTTGCTTGCTTGCTTGCTTGCTTGCTTCCTTGCTCCTTGGCTTCTTTGCTTCTTTGCTTCCCTCCTTCCTTGCTTCCTTGCTTCCTTGCTTCTTTGCTTCTTTGCCTCTTTGCATGTTGGCTTCTTTGCTTCTTTGCTGCTTCTTTGCTTCTTTGCTCCATCGCTTCTTTGCGTCTTTGCTTCTTTGCGTCTATGCTTCTTTGCTTCTTTGCTTCTTGGCTTCTTGGCTTCTTTGCTTCCTTGCTTCCTTGCTTCCTTGCTTCTTTGCTTCTTTGCCTCTTTGCATGTTGGCTTCTTTGCTTCTTTGCTGCTTCTTTGCTTCTTTGTTTCATCGCTTCTTTGCGTCTTTGCTTCTTTGCGTCTACGCTTCTTTGCTTCTTTGCTTCTTGGCTTCTTGGCTTCTTTGCTTCCTTGCTTCCCTGCTTCCTTGCTTCTTTGCTTCTTTGCTTCTTTGCGTCTTTGCTTCTTTGCTTCGCTACTTCTTTGCTTCTTGGCTGCCTTGTTTCTTCGCGTCTTTGCTTATTTGCTTTCTTGATTCTTTGCTGCGTTGCTTCTTTGTTTTGTCGCTTCTTTGTTTCCTTCTTTGCTGCTTTGCTTCTTTGTGTCTTTGCGTCTTTGTGTCTTTGTGTCTTTGTGTCTTTGTGTCTTTGTGTCTTTGCAACTTTGTGTCTTTGATTCATTGTTTCTTTGCGCGCTTGTGTCTTTGTGTCTTGTGTCTTTGTGTCTCTGCGTCTTTGGTTCTTTGTTTCTTTGTGTCCTCGTGTCCTTGTGTCTCTGTGTCTTGGTGTCTTTGTGTCTTGGTTTCATTGTTTCATTGTTTCATAGCTTCATTGTTTCAGTGTTTCTTCCTTTCTCTCTCGCTTAATTGCTTTGTTTCTTCCAGACTTCCTTTCTTCCTGGCTTGCTTGCCCTTCTTGCTCCTTTTTTCTCCTGCGCTCTCCTGCGCTCTCCCTTTTGCTCCTGTGCTCTCCTGCGCTCTCCTTTGCTCTCCTGCGCGCTCTCCTGCAGGCTCTCCCGCGGTCCCGCGCTCCAGCGCTCTCCCGTGCTCTCCGGCGCTACTCTATGCTTCTCCGCTGCTCTCCTTTGCCGCTCTCCTCCCTCTGCTGCTGCTCTCCTCTACTTCTCCTGCTCTCCTTTGCTGCGCTGCCCTCCTTTGCCCCCTTGCCCCCTTGCCCCCTTGCCCCCTTGCCCCCTTGCCCCCTTGCCCCCCCTTGCCCCCTTGCCCCCTGCCCCCTTTTTTGCCCTCGCCCCCTTGCGCCCTCTTGCCCCCTTGCCCCCTTGCCCCCTTGCCCCCTTGCCCCCTTGCCCCCTTGCCCCCTTGCCCCCTTGCCCCCTTGCCCCTTTGCCCCTTTGCCCCTTTGCCCCTTTGCCCCTTTGCCCCTTTGCCCCTTTGCCCCTTTGCCCCTTTGCCCCTTTTCCCTTTGCCCCTTTACCCCTTTGCCCCTTTGCCCCTTTGCGCCTTTGCGCCTTTGCCCCTTTGCCCCTCGCCCTGTTGCCCCTTTGCCCCTTTGCCCCTTTGCCCCTTTGCCGCTTTGCCCCTTTGCCGCTTTGCCCCTTCGCCCCTTTGCCCCTTTGCCTCGTCGCTCCGTCGCTCCTTGGCTTGGCTCCTTGGCTCCTGGGCTCCTTCGCTCCTTCGCTCCTTTGCTCCTTTCCTCTTTTGCTCCTTTACTCCTTTGCTCCTTTGCTCCTTCGCTCTTTTGCTCCTTTACTCCTTCGCTCCTTCGCTCCTTCGATCCTTTTTGCTCGCTCGCTTGCTCGCTTGAACGCATGCAGGCTTGCGCGCTTGCGTGCTTGCGCGCTTGTGCGCTTGCGCGCTTGCGTGCTTTCACACTTGCACGCTTGCGCGCTTGCGCGCTCACACGCCTACGTGTTTGCGCGCGCGTGCGTTGGTGAGTGCCTGCGTGCGTGCGAGCGAGCGTGCGTGCGTGCTTGCTCGCTTGCTTGCTTGTTTGCCTGCTTGCTTGCTTGTTTGTTTGTTTGTTTGCTTGCTTGCTTGATTGACTGATTGTTTGTTTGGTTGTCTGATTGGTTGATTGGTTGTTTGTTTGATTGATTGATTGATTGATTGACTGATTGATTGATTGACTGATTGACTGATTGATTGATTGATTGATTGATTGATTGATTGATTGATTGACTGATTGATTGTTTGTTTGCTTGTGTGTTTGTTTGTTTGTTTGACTGTGTGTTCGTTTGTTTGCTTGATTGTGTGTGTGTGATTGTTTGTTTGTTTGTTTCTTTTTGTTTGTTTGTTTGTTTGCCTGCATTTTTGTTTGCTTTTGTGTTTGCTTGTTTGCTTGCTAGGCGTTTGGTTGTCTGTTTGTTTGTGTGTGAGTCCGTTGGTTTGTTCGTTGGTTTGTTTGTTTGCTTGTTTGTGTTTGGGTGGCTTGCTTCCTCGTTTGTTTGTTGTTTGAATGTTTCTGTGCTTCTTTGTTTCTTCGCATTGCTTCCCTCTTTATATGCTTATGTGTTTTTTCTGTTTCTCTCGTTCTTTGTGTCTTTGTTTCTTTGTTTCTTCGTTTAACTGTTTTGCTTCTGTGTTTCTTTGTGTTTCCTTGTGTCAAAGTTTCCTTGCGTCTTTGTTTCTTTGCGTCTTTGTGTCTCTGTGTCTTGTGTCATTGTTTCTTTGCTTGGTTGAACTCTTCGACTCTTTGTCTGTTTGTTTGTTCGTTGGTTTGTTGGTTACGCTGTTTTCTCTTTTCGTGTGTTTGCTGGCGCTGGGGTAGTGTGTTTGTGTTTGGTTGTTTGTTTGTTTGTTTGTTTGTTTGTTTGTTTGATTGTTTTGTGTTCGTTTGCTTCTTGTTTGCTTGTGTGGGTGGTTGTCTGTATGACGGTTTGTGCTTGGTTGCGGTTGCTTGCGGTTGTTTGCGTTTCTTTGTTTGGCTTTTTTGTTTGTGTGTTTGTTTGCCTTACTTGTTTGTTGGTTCGCTCGCTTCTTTGCTTGATTGAAATTTGCTTGCTTGCTTGCTTGCTTGCGTGCTTGCTTGCTTGCTTGCTTCCTTGCTTCTTCGCTTCTTTGCTTCTTTGCATCTTTGCTTCCTTGCTTCTTTGCTTCTGCGCTTCTTTGCTTGCTTGCTTTCTTTCTTCCTTGCTTCTTTGCTTCGTTCTTCGTTGCTTCATCGCCCCTTTGCTTCTTGCCTTCTTTGCTTCTTCGCTTCTTTGCTGTTTTTGCATCTTTGCTTCTTTGCTTCCTTGCTTCCTTGCTTCTTTGCTTCGTTGCTTCGTCTCTTTGCTTGCTTACTTGCTTGCTTGCTTCTTTGCTTCTTTGCTTCCTTGCTTCCTTGCTTCTTCGCTTCGTTCTTTGTTGCTTCATTGCTTCGTTGCTTCTTTGCTTCTTTGGTTCTTGGCTGCCTTGCTTTTTGCGTCTTTGCTTATTTGCTTCTTTGCCTCTTTGCTCCGTTGCTTCTTTGCTTCTTTGCTTCATACTTCGTTGCTTCGTTGCTCTGTTGCTTTTTCGCTTCTTCGCTTCTTCGCTTCTTTGCGTCTTTGCTTCTTTGCTTCTTTTGCTTCTTTGCTGCTTGCTTCTTTGCCTCTTTGCTTCGTTGTTTCTTTGCTTCTTTGCTTCCTTGCCTCCTTGCTTCCTTGCTTCTTTGCGTCTTCTTCTTTGCTTCTTTGCTTCTTTTCTTCTTTGCTCCGTCGCTTCTTTGCATCTTTGCTTCTTTGCTCCGTTGCTTCTTTGCTTCGTTGCTTCTTTGCTTCTTTGCTGGTTGTGGTTGTGGTGTTGTTGTTGCTGTTGCTGTTGCTGTCGCTGTTGCTGTTGTTGCTGTTGCTGTGGCTGTTGCTGCTGCTGTTGTTGCTGCTGTTGCTGCTGTTGCTGCTGTTGCTGCTGTTGCTGCTGTTGCTGCTGTTGCTGCTGTCGCTGCTGTTGCTGCTGTTGCTGCTGTTGCTGCTGTTGTTGCTGTCGCTGCTGTTGCTGCTGTTGCTGCTGTTGCTGCTGTTGTTGCTGTTGTTGTTGCTGTTGCTGTTGCTGTTGCTGTTGCTGTTGTTGTTGGTGCTGTTGGTGCTGTTGGTGTTGTTGTTGGTGTTGTTGGTTTTGTTGTTGTTGTTGTTGCTGGTGTTGTTGTTGTTGTTGTCGCTGTTGCTGCTGCTGCTGTTGTTGTTCTTCTTCTTGTTGTTGTTGTTCTTCTCGAGGGGGTTGAAGGTTCTCAACAAAGTTGTCTGTGCAAGGTTCAATCGCCGAAGCCAATTGACAGTTTTCAAGCACTGTTTGCAATGTTTTGGAGTTGGTCAGGATTTCATTACAGGATGGAAAACAAGGCCCTCAACAAACTGCTGGAGTTGGCTGCTACTACTGTCGTTTATACTATGGCCCTTGTGGAGCATGAAAAAGCGCATTGCGTCAGTGGATAAATACAAGTCAAACAAAACACTAGTGGGGGCCACGCTTCTTGACATTGCAGGACTTCAAATCAAAAACACATTCCATGTCTGCTTTGTAGTGTCTGTTGTGTATTTGCTAAGAATGCTTTGGCTGAACTGACAGCAAAAGGCTAAACGATGTGTACGTTGTGCGCTTACGGGCTCAGGCACACCACGCAAGTATGTGAATCACGGCAGTGGACGCGTGTTTGCGCGCGTTGTTCATGCGCGCGTCTGTTTGTGAACCTGCGCGTGTGTGAATGTGTTTGTGTGCGCTTGTGAGTTTGCGTTCTTGTGTTTCTGTGTGTTTGTGCGTTTGTGTGTTTGTGTGTTTGTGTGTTTGTGTGTTTGTGCGCTTGTGTGTTTGGGCGTTTGTGTGCATGAGTTTGTGTGCTTGTGTTTGTGCGCTTGTGTGTTTGTATGTTTGTGCGTTTGTGCGTTTGTGCGTTCGTGCGTTTGTGTGTTTGCGCGCTTGTGTGTTTGTGGGTTTGTGTGTTTGTGCGCTTGTGTGTTTGTGTGTTTGGGTGTTTGTGTGATTGTGTGATTGTGCGCTTGTGTGTTTGTGTGTTTGTGTGTTTGTGTGTTTGTGCGTTTGTGCGTTTGTTCGTTTGCGCGCTTGTGTGTTTGCGCGCTTGTGTGTTTGTGTGGTTGTGTGCTTGTGCGTTTGTGTGTTTGTGTGTTTGTTTGTTTGTGTGTTTGCGCGCTTGTGCGTGTGTGCGTTTGTGCGCTTGTGTGTTTGTGCGCTTGTGTGTTTGAAAAGCGATAGCACCGAGCACTCCTGTTTTGGCTCTTGACAGCTGCGGTATGTTACATTTCTCGATTTGTGCCGCAGTGCGCCATGAACTCACGCAGGCCCTCCTGGACGCGTGAATGTCGCCACCTTCAGCGGCCACCTCACCGTTTCAAGCGCGCAAGGCCAAACTGTGCTCAGTCTTACTGCGCACCAAGCTCATGGAGCGCATCAGCTCTTGAATTCTCGGCCATGCCAGGTACTTAGCGCCAGCGTCCGCTTGGTTCACCTTTGTACCTGTCTTCTTCAAGTGGGTCTCTCGGTGTTGCACCTTCTGCTGCAACCACAAATAGCAACGGTGTATGCGCTTGGCCTTCCCATGGCCCTTCTTCGCCTTTCAAGAACCTAGCGAGCCTTTTCAGGCCCTCCCAGCTCCGTTCCGTCAAACTGGACATCTGCCTTGGCAATTCCTTGCGCGCATAAGGTCAATCCAAGGCTAGGTAGTTGAGCCTCATAACCAAACTGCGATATTGTCTGACACGCTCGCCCGTCAGAGGCTTTTCATCGCCCGTCTTCGTCCTGGCTGTTCCCGGGGTAGATACTGCGCGACCCATTCAAATTCAACTCGTTCAACGATATTTGCACATGCCGCGGGTCTGCCTGATACGTCGTTCCCGTCTGGGAATAGTGCACCAGGCGATTCAAGATCGAAACGTCCTTCACGTCGCCGGCGTCCGGACCCAGCATGCCACGGTACTTGATTTCATATCTCTCCTCAAGTTTCTGCTTCAGCCACAAAAGATCCGACTCCTCGCCCAACGAGGTAATGTCATCTCCATGAATTGAAGTGCGAATATCTCTCAATGAGTGATAGAAAAGCACTGGGCTGCCTACACCCGGAGCAAAACCGCATCCACTGAAGAAGTCAGTAAACTCAGCCTCCCAACAGGCTGCGGCATCACGAGTTCCGCACATCGCCCGACTCAGCCTTGCACATACCCAGGCCGATGTCGCTCCGGCGGCAGTCTCACATACATCAATCTCGCCATCTCGCCACTTTAGCACACCAATGCGCTCTCTTGATGTCAATATACATCACCTTCAGCTTCTTCCTGCTTGAACGTTGCAGCGACAAAAGAAACCTAATGCTTTCCAACGGCGGTGTAGCTGCAAATAAAGCTTCCTGCACCCATTGCGCGACAAACCTGCTGCGATAATTGGGGTTTCTCTCATCTTCCTTGTTTATGTCAATCCAACGTGTACCAGTCCAGCACCCGTCCAGCCCCAAGCTTCCTGAGTCTCCACCTCAGTCCGTACACAATACTTGTTGGCATAGGACAGCTCCTCTTGTCGCGCTTCCACCTTTGCAGCGTTCAGCAGCTTTCCAGAAACCTCATCCACGTAACTCTGCCAGTCGTCTTCTGCACTCATGTCCAAATCAGGCTCTTGGTTGACTGGCCCAAACTCCAGCGAATTGAGAGGATATTTGCGCGCCAACTGCTTTTTCAAACCTTTGATGATGATCTCGAGCGTATATTTGGGCTTGAGCTGCTCTGCCACTCATCGGTTGCACATGGCGGTGCATCTTCGGTCCGGCATGTAACATCGTCTTGATGTTCATGCGCTCCTTCGGCAATTTCTGCTAAGCACGGTCATCACGATCTTCAGGCCACTTCAGGCCCTCCCCAGTATCAGCATCAATTGTAACTCTGCAAAATAGCTGCGACCACGCTGGCCCTCCCAGACCCCTCGACCACAAAGCACCGGCGTATCCAATGAGCCAGGCAAACGCCGGATGGCTTGGCCCGAATACACTCTTGTAGTTTGTCTCTCCCATGGCTCTCGCCTGACCCTGAATCTTGCCCACCATAGACTCCGCCTGGGCATTGCTTTGACTCGCACCTTTTGTTGCATTCTCCGCGCTCAAGTGTGGAAGTTTCTTCTGCACCTCCGTCCTCAGCGCCACGATACTGGGCTCAATATCCGACTACAGCCTTCGGGCACCCCAAGGATTTTGCAGCATTTCTCCACAATCAAGGCATACACATTGACACATTCTTGATGCTTCCTGGTGCCATGGAATTGATGGATGACCCAACAAAGACCTGAGACGATTGCGAAGGAGACACCGCCGAAGGGGGCCGTTGCGGGCTGCGGAGCATAATTATTCTTTTTGTAAATCACACACACCAGATGCTTTGGTTTGCCGCCGTCCTTTCCACCTTTCTTGCCCTCATCTTCCCCCTTTGCCCAAACCGCCTTAGGGCCTTTTCCCTGACAGTCTTGAGCAAACGGTCCTCTGTACACATAGCACCCTTTGCTCCTTTTCCCGACTTTCCCAGTGAACCAATATCCATGGGAGTTGATGCAACGCCATGCATCAAATCCAAGAAAGCGAAGACCTCCTCGCAAATCTCTTGGTGCCGGGTGTACCGGATAACTGCGCCAGCGGCACGGATTCCGGCGGGCTGGTGATCTTCGTCAGATGAGCTCGCTGTCAGCCTCTCGTCAGTTGAACTGTACCTGCAAACCGAAATGTTCGGCCGCTTAGCTTGCCGCACCAAACTCCGGGCCTCACCAGCTGTGTACGTGGTAAGCATGGCAAACAGATTTGAATCTCACCAATGTCCTGTCCAAATGCGGAAACTGCGTCAAAAGTGTAAGCTTGTTCACCGATTTCCCAAGTTCCAGGAATCTGCGCATCTGTGACTGTGATAATCGTCACAGACCAGTCTGTGACTGTGGTTTGGGCAGGGTTTAGCGTCAACACCACCCTGCTGTGTTGCATAAGCCACACCCGGGTGGACACCTCTATTGAAACTCATACGAGGTCCTGCTTCTAGGCCATCCGTGGAATACATCTGCGGTTGCTGTCCACTTGCATTTGCTCCACCACTCGGCGAACTGCCGTCCCACCTCCATATCCGGCCCCCTGCACACCACCTGCTCCGTCTGCTGAGGCCTTGCTGGTGTCCCCGGCCCCGGTGTGCCTGGCGGCCCTGGTGGCCCACCTGATGATGGTGATGGACCTTGACCAGCTCCTCCTTGCCCCAGCGTGGTCAAATTTGCTGCCGTCTGTACCAACTGCGATCTGACCCACCTGCTCCTGAGCTGTCTGTCAGACTCCGCCAACCAATCTGCCGCCGCGTTCCCCACGTGCTGCCGAAACCTCAGCTCCTGCAGGCTCAGTTCACGCCCTCTATAAAAAGCACCGCTGCGTTCCTCTTCTCGCACCCGGTGCTCCGCTACCATGAAAAAGATAGCACCGAGCACTCCTGTTTTGGCTCTTGACAGCTGCGGTATGTTACACTTCTCGATTTGTGCTGCAGTGCACCATGAACTCATGCAGTGTTTGTGGGTTTGTGTGATTGTGTGCTTGTGTGTTTGTGTGTTTGGGTGTTTGGGTGTGTGTGTTTGTGTGTTTGCGTGCTTGTGTCGTTGTGTCTTTGTGTTTTGTGTCTTGTGTTGTGTGCCTTGTGTGTGTGTGTGTCTTTGCGTCCTTGTTTGTGTCTTTGTGTCTTTGTGTCTTGTGCTGCGTGCCTTGTGTGTGTGTGTGTGTTTGTTTTCACGTGTGTGCCTGTTTGTGTGTGTGTGTGTGGGTGGGTGGTTGTGTCTGTGCTTGTGCTTGGACGTTCCCCCCCCCCCCCCCCGTTTTTTTTTCTTTTTCTTTTTTTGTGTGTGTGTGTGTTCTTGTGTGTGTTTGTGTGTTTGTGTTGGTGTCACTGTGTATTGTTTTGTGTGTTTGTGTGCGTCTCTACGCTTGTCTCTCTTTCTGTGTCTGTGTGCATGTGCAGTGGTGTGTGGGAGCTTGTGCTTTGCCTGAGACTGAACGGATGTGATGTCTCTCTCAACGTGTGGCGTGTGCCACGCCTTCATGGCATGGGCAATCTCTTCGTCATAGAAAGACACTGCAAGGAGGCTCGTGAAGCAAGCCACCGACCAAAGAATTGCCCTTGGTTGCAAACATGGACTGCTCTGTGCATGCGCGTACGAGCGCGCATGCAAATCACAAAAAAATGCCAGTTGACTGCAACACATTTGTAATGTCTGACTGACTGACTCACTGAATAACTTCGCCAGGCTGGCCAGCTGGAAAGGGGCCAACACAGGCTAGTGACAACGCTGCTCCAAATATGGAAAGCATTATCATCGTCCTGAGACGCCGCAACGCACCTGTACAAAATTGGCAGCCTGCATCTTCAGGATTTCAAAACTTGCCACTGCTACTTTCTCCATCAGCCCAGCAGCGAATGCATCCTCACGACATGAATGACTGTCCTGGAGAGATCTTGCTCAACGCAGGCAATTAATTTCGGGATCAAAAACAAGCTGTTGCACACCTGGATCAAAATCATGTGTTTGTAAATTTATTACTATTCTTACCCACAGCCCCCGTGGTTTGCCGGCACCCCCTAATCCACCCTTGTCCAGCACGTGGTTCAAGTATGGCACCCTTTACTACTCAAGTAGCACAACTCGTGCGGCCATACCTGACACGTGGTGACCTGCGTTCTCTTCAGAACGTGGGGCCGTGGTACCACGAGGCGTGGGTAGCAGGAAGGTCTGGGGGTTTTTAGGGTTTAGGTTTAGGGTTTTTAGGGTTTAGGTTTTTAGGGCTTAGGTTTCTGCAAGCAGGTTTGGGTGTTTTTAGGGTTTCGGTTTAGGGTTTTAGGGTTTAGGTTTAGGGTTTTTAGGGTTTAGATTTAGGGTTTTTAGGGTAAGGTTAGGCTTAGGGTTGTAAGGTTTAGGTTTAGGGTGTTTAGGGTTTAGGTTTCTGGTTTTTAGGGTTGAGGTTTAGGGTTTTAGGGTTTAGATTTATGGTTTTTTGGGTTTAGGTTTGGGTTTTTGTGTCGGGGCGTTGGTTCGGGGCGCAGGCAAACCTCAGGGGCTGGCCGTATTCTTATTATCATGAACATTATATTTGCTAGTTTGTTTGTTCCTATTTAATATTTAATTTCTTTCTTTCATTTGTTATGTGTGTTTCAATTGTTCTTTGATTTGTCATTAAAAAAACAATGTCTCTGGGGTGCAAAAATGCTGATGCTAATGCATGCATTTTGCGCCAGCACCATCAACATTATTAGCATCGCGGGTGGGATTAATTTAAGGCTGATGAGTTTAGGGTTGGTTTGGGGTAGGCTTAGAGTTGGTTTTGGGGTCGTTTAGTTAGGCTTGGTTTCAGGTCGTTTTGGGTGGGTGTGTTGGTTGGGGCTGGGCCCCAGCACTGGTTTGGGCTGAGGGTTGGCTTTGGTGTGTTTGTGCGGGGGCTTAGGTGGGGTTGGGGGGTTCAGGGTTGGTCTAGAGCGTAGTGGGCTTGTGGGTTTAGGGGTGGTTTAGGTTGGGCGTAAGGGTGGCTTGGGTTTGGGATTTGTTTCGGGAGGGCTGAGGAAATAATCTTAGGCTTGTTCTTTAGGGTGGGTTTAGGGTGTGCTTAGCCTTGATTTAAGGCAGTGTTTGATCCCCTGAATCATGATTTGTTGATTCTATACGTATTTGCTTTTGATGCTCATCCCGCTCATGAGCACGTCCTGAGTAGAAGGACTGTTAGAGGCACCAAGTCTTTCCAGCAGCAGAAAACCTTACAGCAAGAGGCTTGGAAAAGCCAGAAATCAAAACACTCCCGAATCCCTGTCAAAAATCCCCAAACTGCCAAGTGTCTAATATAAAGAGTAGTATTCCAAGACCAAATACCAGCAGGCCAACGACACCTGCTCAGCCGTGCCGCGCGCCGCGGACACGTTGCAACAGCCTTGAATTTCTCAAAGCCCTGGCCTGGCATTGGCCACGAAGATGCCATCATCGCTGCTCCAGACGCCACTGCGCAGACTGGCCCTGACTGAGGTCAAATTGAACTAATTGCGCACAGGGCACTCACGGCACTCACGGCACTCACGGCACTCACGGCACTCACGGCACTCACGGCACTCAGAGACTTAGTCTCACTGCTTTCGCTTCGAGTCACCTCCATACAAGGCCCTAATCCTACCTTGTTCCGGCCTAGCAGGAGGCATGTCCAAACAACGCACTCCGCATTGTGCTGCGCAAAGAGCAGGAAGAGGACGCTGAAGCCCAAAGAGGCCAAGCCTGGACTAAGCTGATGCTGTCAAACAGGTTGCATCCGAGATGAAGGACGTGTTGAATATCAAGATCCGCATTGCGCAACGCGTGACAGTGATGTGCTCCAGTATAGTGGCTGCGTGTCAAAAGCGGAGATTCAAATGAGAAACATCGTGAAACCAGATTTAACGCATACCCGATGTCTTCAACAGCGGCAATGTGGGCAATGTGTTCCAATGCAATTTGCGAGTTGGATCCCTCTTCCATCTCCAGCGCCTGCTACGAAGAGGCTCAGCATGGCATGGACATAGCTGTCTTCCAGCCTCAAGAACATGATGGATTTCCACAAGTCCGGACTTGTCAAACGATGCCTAAACTTACAAATGCACACAAAATCTTCTGAGGTGCAAGTGCAGCACGGTGGTGTCCTTGCAACACAGGGCACAGGGTCTCATGAACATGATACTGCAACAACAAGAATAATATTTCGCACGAGAGTTCCTATGCACAATTGCAACAGCCAAAATGTCCTATCAACGTTGGCCCACTGCCATAGAAAATGCATGGACTCAATAGTCGTGGCGCGACGCCAAAAAGGAGCGAATTTCCGTTGCAATCAGGGCCACAAACCTTTGCGCCTCTTCGACTGATATTCTGGGGTGGGATTGCTCTCGCTTGAGCGCGGCGCGATTTTTTAGCATCGAAATCAACCCACTGCAGACTCCAGGTGCGTTGACTCGCTGTCGCTGTGGTGGGGTGCAGACTTTATAAGTGCTTTAAATCGCTGTCACTGTTGCGGTGGGCACATTGTGAAGATCGAATTCAACCCTCTGCCGACTTTCGGCGCGTTGAATTGCTGTCGCTGCGGCGGGGTGCACATTTTGAACATCGAACCGCGTTGAATCGCTGTCGCTGCGGTGGGGTGCGTTGAATCGCCGTCGCTGTTGTGGGGTGCACTTTCTGAACATCGAAATCAACCGCTGCGGACTTTAGGTGCTCGCTGTCGCTGTGGTGAGGTGCACATTTTGCACATCGAAATCAACCCACCAGCGGACTTTAGGTGGGGTGCACAACTTGACGATCGAAAGTGAACAATCTGTAGACTTCGGCCAGGTCTGGTCGCATTGCTGGCGCGGTGCGAGCTGTTAACATCGCTTTGGATTGGTCGGGTCACTGTGGCTGTGGCGCGGTGCGTGTTTGGAACATACAAAGTGAACCGTGCGGACTTTGGGCGCTTTGACTCGCTATTGCTGAGGGTCGGAATGCTTTGGCGCGGTGCGAAATTTGAACATGGAGAGTGGAACAATGCTCTCTAGAAGAGATGTTCATGAGTTCACCATGAGTTCCAAACTGCGATGTCTTGAAACACACGCTGGCACACGCTTGAAGGATCCCCACCTAAGGAAACATCCTTGGCTCAACTACACGTTGGGCCCACCTAAACAACAGCGGATACGGGCTCGGTGGCAAACGGCGTCCTATGGAGACATGTTGTCTTTTGAGACAACGGAAGCATGTGACAATCTGCTGCGGTCACTTTCAAATTGTCTGCACGGATTCCTGCTTGACAAAGTTGCCCCCTCATGTTAAACCAACCACTGTTTGGGGTCGCTTGGCGGGACCTGATGGGGCCTGTAGTAACATGTACGTAGTACATAATGCGATGTTTGCGTGCTGTTTTAATATTGGATGACAAAATTCACATCCACGTGATGTTGACAAAACACATTTCAAGCAATCACATCACACCCTGTAAATGCCCGCTATGCAGCAAAGCAACCGCCTTGGAATTCTTGTCCATGGACCACAAGTTGATACTGAACGCAACAGCGCCGCAGACCACCACGCCTCAGCCCGTCAAAGAGGGATGCACAAAGTGCCCGGCACCGGGCCTGCAACGATCAGAAAGAGGAAAGCCCAAATCACATCCTCAGTGTCACATTACAGTGGATTGTGCATTACATTCTCTTTGCAGAACTGACAATTCGGCCTGTTTGCTGGGAATCTGGCTCTGCACCGTCGAACTTCGCTGAAGTGCTCACTCTGCTCCAGAATGGACCCACCTACAAGCTGTTCCTCCCTTCCCCTGGCCACCAAATCAGTGCGCATGCCTACTTGCCTCTGCACCGCTGAGCTCTTTTGTCTACGTGCCCTGCTGCGCGCCTGCTCGCCTGTGCGCTTGCGCGCCTGTGCGCCTGCGCGCCTGTGTGCCTAGGTGCCTATGGGCCTGCGGGCATATGTACCTGTTGCATCACTTTGCTTTGGAGTTCGCTTGCTGCCGGAGGGCCTCTTTTAACCTGAGCATTGTCATGCCCAGCCAGATCTTGCAGGACGGAAGTGCGCGCAGCCATTGCGAAGGACTTTCAGCACTGGCCCAGCTCAACGTGCGAATTCCAGGCCGCGATTGTGTCTGTTTTGTTATGTTCTTAGCTTCTCCGGTCTGCGCCCACTCCGCGGAGAACCATCGAGGAGTCGATTTGTCAAGCTTCAGCGCAACGGCTGCCGGCGACCTTTTCACCGCTGCACTTGTCAGGCGCAAGCAACGCAGCCTGAGGCTGGGCCATTGCACTCGTTCCAGGACACCTTCTCACAGCTCACGACCCAGCCTCCACTTGGGGCTCACCTGTTCTCAACCAAGACCGCCGCATTTGGCCATCGCCTCAAAAACAATGAGAAACTCTCCGATGGGGGTCAAACCCCGGTAGGGCTCCCCCCTAAGCAAAATGCAAACAACTTGGAGGCTTTTGGACGTTCAGGGAACTTCAACTGCAGCACGAGAAGCCACTAAATATTCAGACGCTGGACAGCTGAGAGTGCGCATCAAAATCTCGCTAGGGCCAAAAACAACTGTATCGTCTGAGAATCGAGCGTGTGAAGCGTCGCCACAAAGGCATCTCCCTCCGAGCCACCAGACGCCAAGGCGGGGTCCTTGGACTAAAACTGGCTACGCTGTGGCCTTGAACTGCTCCATTTGTGAGAGGCAAAAGCCGAAACTACGCTGCCTGCAACTGCGATAAGACGCGCACTCTACACGGCGACCTTGTAGCAAAGCTGAGGTTCTAAAGATAGGCAGGATGCAAGAACTGCAGCGTGGAGTGAGCTGCTTTTCCCTTGTCTCTCTCGCTCTCTCCTTTTCTTCCTCTTCCTCTTCCTCTTCCTCTTCCTCTTCCTCTTCCTCTTCCTCTTCCTCTTCCTCTTCCTCTTCCTTATTCTCTTCTTTCACTGCTCTCTTTCTCCTTCTCTCTTGCTGTTTCTCTCCTTCTCTCTTTCTCTCTTTCTCTCTTTCTCTCTTTCTCTCTTTCTCTCTTTCTCTCTTTCACTCCTTCTCTCTTTCTCTCTTTCTCTCTTACTCTCTTTCTCTCTTTCTCTCTTTCTCTCTTTCTCCCTTTCTCTCTTTCACTCCTTCTCTCTTTCTCTCTTTCTCTCTTACTCTCTTTCTCTCTTTCTCTCTTTCTCTCTTTCTCTCTCACTCTGATTCTCTCTTTCTCTCTTTCTCTCTTTCTCTCTTTCTCTCTTTCTCTCTTTCTCTCTTTTTCTCTTTCTCTCTTACCCTCTTTCTCTCTTTCTCTCTTTCTCTCTTTCTCTCTTACTCTCTTTCTCTCTTACCCTCTTTCTCTCTTACTCTCTTTGTCTCTTTCTGTCTTTATCTCCGAACCTTTCTCGCTCTCCCTTCTTTGTCCACTCTCTCTCTCTCTCTCTCTCTCCCTCTTCACACACACACACACGCACACTCATACTTGCGGGAATGCAATCGAACAATCACACTGTTCACTCTTTCCACGCGCAACATCAAATCTCCACACATACGAGTACAGACGGCGTGTCCACAGCACCCGCCAGGGCGACGAATCTGGACACCATCCTTTCAAACACATTGGGGTGTTCGACCCCCCCCCCAGCTTGTGCATCCTCAGCAGCATAAGTTCAACATCACCAGCATCACCAGTATCCTGGGCATTATGGAAACATGAAGGGAATAAAGGTGAATGGATGGGAAATGAAGGGGGACACAAATGAGAAATGAAGGGAAAATACAAGGATAGGAAATGGAGAGAAATGAAGGGAGGGGAACTATATCCGCCGACCCCTTGTCTGCAAGGGCTTCCTCATGGTCATCATCATCAGTGGAATGATAATGATGACGGTGATGATGACGAGGATGACTATGAGGAAGATGATATGATCATTCGCGTCATCACAAGTATCATCGCAACATCCTCCGCATCTCTAGCAGTGCCTGGATGATGATGACGAGAAAGATGATGAAAAGTATCATCGTAGCATCCGCTGCATCTCCAACGAGGACGATCACAAGTATCATCGCAGCATCCCCTGCAACAGTGGATGATGATGACGATGATGATGATGACAACGGTGATGATGACGAGGATGACTCTGAGGAAAATGATAGTGGTCATTCGCGTCATCTTCGCAACATCCTCTGCATCTCTAGCAGTGCCTGGATAACTGTCGTTGCAAGTGGTGTCCCTTTTGATTTCCATAATTTCCATATGAGAAGTAAAGAAAGGATGATGATGATGATGATGATGACTATGAGGAAGATGATGAAAAGTATCAGATTCCTCGTCTTTGTTATCGTTTGCAATGCAACGGATGCTACGATGATAGTTATCCAGGCACTGCTGGACGGTCACTATCATCTTCCTCATAGCCATCCTCGTCATCATCACCGTTGTCATCATCATCATCGTCATCATCATCCACTGTTGGAGATGCAGGGGATGCTGCGATGATACTTGTCATCGTCCTCGTTGGAGCTGCAGCGGATGCTACGATGATACTTTTCATCATCTTCCTCATGGTCATGATCATCATCATCATCGTCGTCATCATCATCACCGTTGTCATCATTGCCATCGGCATCATCCACATCATCATCATACATACATACATATATACATACATACATACATACATACATACATACATACATACATACATACATACATACATACATACATACACACATACATACATACATACATACCAACACATACAATTACATACCATTAAATACATACATACATACATACATACACACATACATACATACATACATACATACATACATACATACATACATACATACATACATACATACATACATACATACATACATACATACATACATACATACATACATACATACATACATACATACATACATACATACATACATACATACATACATACATACATACATACATACATACATACATACATACATACATACATACATACATACATACATACATACATACATACATACATACATACATACATTACATACATACATACATACATACATACATACATACATACATACATACATACATACATACATACATACATACATACATTACATACATACATACATACATACATACATACATACATACATACATACATACATACATACATACATACATACATACATACATACATACATACATACATACATACATACATACATACATACATACATACATACATACATACATACATACATACATACATACATACATACATACATACATACATACATACATACATACATACATACATACATACATACATACATACATACACATACATACATACATACATACATACATACATACATACATACATACATACATACATTACATACATACATACATACATACATACATACATACATACATACATACATTACATTACATACATTACATACATACATACATACATACATACATACATACATACATACATACATACATACATACATACATACATACATACATACATACATACATACATACATTACATACATACATACATACATACATACATACATACATACATACATACATACATACATACATACATACATACATACATACATTACATACATACATACATACATACATACATACATACATACATACATACATACATACATACATACATACATACATTACATACATACATACATACATACATACATACATACATACATACATACATACATACATTACATACATTACATACATTTACATACATACATACATACATACATACATACATACATACATACATACATACATACATACATACATACATACATACATACATACCATTACATACATACATACATACATACATACATACATACATACATACATACATACATACATTACATACATACATACATACATACATACATACATACATACATACATACATACATTCCATACATACATACATACATTACATACATACATCATACATTACATACATTACATACATACATACATACATACATACATACACATACATACATACATACATACATACATACATACATACATACATACATACATACATACATACATACATACATACATACATACATACATACATACATACATACATACATACATACATACATACATACATACATACATACATTACATACATACTTACATACATACATACATACATACATTCATACATACATACATACATTACATTACATTACATACATACATACATACATACATACATACATACATACATACATACATACATACATTACATACATACATACATACATACATACATACATACATACATTACATACATACATACATACATACATACATACATACATACATACATACATACATACATACATACATACATACATACATACATACATACATACATACATACATTACATACATACATACATACATACATACATACATTACATACATTACATACATACATACATACATACATACATACATACATACATACATACATACATACATACATACATACATACATACATACATACATACATACATACATACATACATACATACATACATACATACATACATACATACATACATACATACATACATACATTACATACATTACATACAATACAATACAATACATACATACATACATATACATACATACATACATACATACATACATTACATTACATTACATTACATTACATTACGGTACATTACAATACATACATACATACATACATACATACATACATACATACATACATTAAAGACATACATACATACATACATACATACATACACACATTACATTCATTACATACGTACATACATACATACATTACATACCTACCTACCTACATACATACATACATACATACATTACATACATACTTTACATACATACATACATTCATACATACATACATTACATTACATACATACATACATACATGCATGCATACATACACTACACTACACTACACTACACTACACTACACTACACTACACTACACTACACTACACTACACTACACTGCACTGCACTGCACTGCACTGCACTGCACACTACACTGCGCTACACTACATTACTTTACATTACATTGCACTGTTGCACCCAACATCACAAAACATGCACATAAACATATACATATACACATGCATATACATACAGACGTAGGAACACAAGAAAGGCAAGCGATCAAAAAAACGTGCGCACGGACAGGCAAAGAGGCAGGAGAGAAAAAGAAAAAAGAAAAAAAGGCAGTCTCACAGGAAGGCAAGCTAACAAACGGGCAGGCAGGCAGGCAGGCAGGCAGGCAGGCAGCTAGGACCTATAGGAAGACAACAGGCCAGCCGGCAACGGCCCAAAATTATTAGGGGAGGGGTCGTGCCTGAGCGGGAGGGGCCCGGAAGCACCGGGCCACAAAAATCAGCAAAACGGGCCACAAAAAGCGGCATCACAGACACAGGAATCCCTCATCCCCGCGTCTCCGCATCATCCAAACATGCGCAAACGTGCAAAACCCAGAAACAGTAACCAGCCCGAAGCACCGTTCGGGTTGGACAAAAATTCAGAAAAATATTGCCGGGAGCCCTCAAAACACAAAAGCTCAAAAAAAAGACTGCGGCAATTCACTTTACGGGGGTTATCCCCGGGGGGTCGGGAGTTATAGCCACCCGGGGGCTATGTAAAAACCAAATGCATCACCAGCGCACCAACATCATCATCACCCCCCATCAACCCCCCCCCCCCACGCCAGAGAGGAGAACATAAGAGACGGTTTCAAGGCCTGCACACGCGTACGCGGATCAATCTCCGCGCAACCCCGGCCATGGTGAATCCTCAGGTCAATCCCCTCGGATCGCGTGCTCAGGGCATGAAACTGTCTCTTCTGTTCCCCCCTCTTCTAGCAAATCAAAGTCAACCTCAGAACACACTCCCTTCTACGACTTTCTGCGTCCTCCTCCACCACGTGCTTTGCCCGGCGGCTGTGCCAGTTTCCGCTTGAGGAGCAGCTCAGGGGTCATATCCCAATAGGCCGGCAGGCCGGCAGACAGACGCACAAGCAAGAAAGCACGCTGACAAGCCATCGCCCGGGCACGAAGCAAGCGAGCAAACAAGAAAACAGGCAGGGCAGGCAGGCAGGACTGCACGCAGGCAGGCAACAGGCGAGCAGACGAGCAGAACAAGAAGACCTGCAAACAAACAAGCAAGCAAACAAGCCGGCGCGCAGACAGGCACCAGGCAGGAGAAAGAAAAGCAGACAAGCAGTCACACAGGAAGGCAAGCTAACAGACATGGTGTCGGGTGGCGAGTTGTGATCTTGACGCACGGCGGGCGGCGGGTGTCGGCGGCTATGATGTCTGACTCTCCGTGCTGCGATGTCTGACTCTTCGCGCGGTGATGTCTGACTCTTTGCGCGGTGATGTCTGACATTTGGGTCTCTGACTTTGTGGTTGGATGTCTGAATTTCTCTTCGCTGTTTCAACATCAACCCACTCAAAGCAGAGCTTTTCGCGAAACAGAATGAACCCTCCAAACCACCCCAGCGCCGATTTGGGCCTTTCGACCCAATAACTTTCCGCTGGGGAACGATTGAGGGCACGGCCTTTAACTGGGGCTCTCAGACCGACAAAAACGGCTGGCCATGAGCCAGCGCGTCCCGCTTCAGCTCCGCAATCTCGAAGCGCCCCACCGTGGCGCATCGGACAGGCGCAAAACGCCGATGTGTCTGTGTGTGTGTGTGTGTGTGTGTCTGTCTGTGTCCGTCTTTGGGAAGGAAGTCCCCAAACAAAGGAAAGAAACCCAACCGCAAGCACATACAGGAACGTCGCAAAAAAAGGAAGTCTTGTATGTTGGTTTGTGAGGTAGCCCTTGGGTCTGCGGATACTCGGGCTGCCTTTGGTAGTGTTTCTTGTATTGGGGGGGGACTTTGAGGTAGACCCCGGGGTCTGCGGATACTCGGGCTGGTAGTGGCTTGTGAGGTCCCCCCAAACACAAAAACAAAGAAGCCAGCAGTGGCCCGAGTATCCGCAGAGTTCGGGGTTACCTCACACACCGACATACAGACGGTCCCCCAAAAACACAAAAGCGAGTATCTGCAGACCCCAAATGCTACCTCACAATCCAACATGCAAGACAGTCCCCCCGAACACAAAAACAAAGAAGCCAGCAGTGGCCCGAGTATCCGCAGAGTTCGGGGTCTACCTCACACACCGACATACAGACGGTCCCCC
This sequence comes from Effrenium voratum, assembly GCA_963377175.1. NCBI lineage: Eukaryota > Dinophyceae > Suessiales > Symbiodiniaceae > Effrenium > Effrenium voratum. The sequence continues at coordinate 87,181 of CAUJNA010000351.1, read as the reverse complement.
AAAAACACAAAAGAAACACTACCACGGGCAGCCCGAGTATCCGCAGACCCCGGGATCTACCTCAAACACCAACATGCAGGAACGTCGAAACAAAAGAGAAAAAACAGATACCAGTATACAGGCAAGTCCCCCAACCAAAAAAACGAACCAATCCAAAAGGCAGCACGAATATGCGCAGACCCCGCAGTCTGCCTCAGAGGCCGACATACCGGAAAGTCCAAAAAAGGCCAAGGAACGCTGCCCAAAAAGGAAACAAGAGCCTACCAAAGCCGGCCAAAGCATCCACAGACCCCGGGGTCTACCTCAAAGGCCAACATACAGGACAGTAACCCCGCGGGGGCGGCGGCACCGGGCGGCAGCCCCCAAACAAAGGGACGGAATATGAAGGAAAATGAAGGGAAATGAAGGCCAACCAAAAACGATGTGAATGGGTCATGAAGAAAATGGAAAGGGCGGGGAGATGAAGGGGAGCATGAAGGAGAAAATGAAGGGAACATGAGGGGGAAATCTTGGGGAAATGAAATGCACGAGAAGGGAAATGAAGGAAATGGAAGGGACATGAAAGGAAATGAAGGGAAAATGACGAGAAAATTAAGGGAAGATGAAAAGGAAATGACGGGAAATGAAGGGAAATGAAGGGGAATGCTAGATGAAGTGGAAATGAAGGGGGAAAGGAGAAATGAAGGCATGCTCTTCCTCGCTGTTCAGTTTTTGCCTGTTGGAACAAAGCGAGTGGCAGAATGCATCATCGTAGTTGATGACAATGTTCTATGCCTTGTTCTTTCAACTATTCTGGTATTGTTTGTGTACTTGTTGGGTAAACAGCAATGAGCAATGACGTACTTGTACGACACCTATAAGGCGTGCAAGTTGCAGTTGATGCTTTTCTGCGCTACGTGCCCATGCCGATACTTGCCGGCCTTGAGCTTCGCTGCTTCATTGATGAGGAAAGAGCTGCAAATACTTGTGCTTGACAGCATACACTCCGTAACAAGTAACTGTTTGATGCTGCTGCCATCCTGCGGCGTCGACCCCTCCTCTGTTTTAGCGTAGCGTCAATGTCACTGAGCTCCACCCGCACAGACTTCAGCGATGGTCCAGGCGGATCCTGGCACATGGACCATGGGAAGAACATCCCCAGCTTCATGCAGCAAATGGACGGTGCCGACTTGGTGGGGGAACTTCCTCTGACCTCTTTCTTGGCTTGCTTGAATTGGCCAAAACCCGGCAGAACAGGGGCAACCTTTCTGTGCTGCGAGTCGTTGGAACGAATCGCAGATAATATTAAGACCTGCAGCACAAACAGTCATAGGCCATTCTGCGCTGCGCGACAAGCAGCAATGACAACGCTTTTGAGAGAGAGAGAGTGAGAGAGAGAGTGAGAGAGAGAGAGAGAGAGACAGAGAGACAGAGAGACAGAGAGACAGAGAGACAGAGAGACAGAGAGACAGAGAGACAGAGAGACAGAGAGACAGAGAGACAGAGAGACAGACAGACAGACAGACAGACAGACAGACAGACAGACAGACAGACAGACAGACAGACAGACAGACAGACAGACAGACAGACAGAGAGGGAGGGAGGGAGGGAGGGAGGGAGAGAGGAGAGAGCGCGCGCCCGCCCAAGTAGCTCTTAAACCCCCGTCGCTGTGTGTTTTGCTATGCCGTGGATAAGAAGGCCGAACTGACAACCTAACTGCATGACTCATACCAAGCCTGGACACGCGGCGGTTCCGCATGAGCACGTGTTCTTTGCTGGTCAACTTTAACCAATGCTACTTGCAGCTCTCCTGTCCTGACCGTCGTAGAGAAAAAGCTGTATTTTGTTGCTGGCCGCCCCGTCAGCTCCAGAAGTCACATTGAATTGTCTACCTGCAGCACGACAGCATTGCAAGTACGCGTAGGCACCCCAGTCTCATTCAGGCAAGCAACTGACCCAACGCCGAAAATCCTCCCACCTGGCCAATGGGAAGCGGTAACATGCCACATGTAGACCCCACCCGAGAGATTCTGGTGCTGAGGACTCTGCAGGATGACTTCCTCGCGGACCATGTCCTGCTGGGCCTCAAGATGCTTGCCCTCAATTCCCAGAGCTTCGAGCATCTTACCTGAGTGAAGGCATTCAAACACACGAAGTCTGGAAGCACATTCAAACACACGTTTTAAAGCCAAACACTAAGTCACTAGTGCCTGGCTACTCAAGCTCGTGGACATGGCAAGGCCGCCCTCGTCGATTGAGTTATCGACAAAGACTTGCTTGATTTGATGCTCCAGCTGCGCCTCAATGGCCAATTTTCTCCAACTCACACACGCACAGAGCTATTTTGAGCGTGCCTCTTCACTCAGCTGCGCGTCTTCCCTTCGAGTGGAGAAAATCATGGTGTAGTGCGTTGGGGAGCCCAGGACCCACAGGGGGAAGTCTGGATTCTTGTAGAGCCTCAGCAAGCGTCTTGAAGCTTAAAACTGGACTCTGAGCTGGTTATTGCTGCATTCTTGCCCATAGTTTGAGATGTACGAGGAGCATGCCAACCTTCAGGTATCTCATTGGCTCCATCTCGCTGAGGAAGCCAACTTGTGGCACCCCCACGTGCTCACTGTCCACGCCCCTGGATTGGTCGAGAGAGGCGACACACAGTGAAGCAAATGTGGACCATCGACATGCTTGAACTTGTACCAGCCTCAACCGAAAACCAGTTGAAGGATCGTCTCCCAGCCATCGTGTGCCATCGAAAACATTCCTGGGCTGACCAAACGTTCCAAGTAACAAATCTTGGCCAATGCCTCGTCCGCGCCGCCAAGGCTCGATGTGGCCTCGCCGATGAGCATGAGGTTGACCAATTCCTCGCTTGGTTGCAGCGCAACTTCCAACTTTCATCTAGTCTTAAGCATGAATCAACTTTGCTGCTTTGCTGTGCTAGGCAGAGCGCTTGGCTACAATGCCCAAAGCGCCCTATCAAGGGCGTGCTCGGGTCATCCATGTCCTTGGCCATCCAGCTATGAAAGAAAGCATCTGAAACTGCTTGTCAAGAATGCATGCGAAACACAAAAACATGTGGACTGCGAATGTCTCCCATCTTCAGCAATGGCGCTTCTCTGACTGTGGAGGCTGTGCGGCTTATGAGCACAGAGAAAAGGAAGCTCACCACCCCCAGGCTCCCAGCCAACCAGCTGTCTGCGCCTGCCCAGAATTTGTTCATGATAGTTCCAACGCATTGTTCTTTGTTCACGCCTACGGTGCAACCAAAGCTGGTGCGGAGTGTGTTCTGTTCGGTCCAAAGGTTCCAAGTCTAAGCTTCGCCTTCTTCCAAGAGTTGCCGTGCTTCTGCAACCCGCGGCGTCCGCCGAGCCACCACCGTCAGGGCACTGGCGCCGTCACCTGGCTCGCCCCGAACCCGGAGCCATCGAAACGCCAATGGATGGGCTGAACAAACAGTTAGGATCTCTCGTTGGCAAACCGTTTCAACCAACTCAGCAGCTCCAAGCTGCTCAACGCGCCACTTTTTTCCAGCGGCGATGGGCACCTCCAAGATGTCCTTGTACCCACACCCGCGCTCAAATGAGAAGAGGTTCCTCCAGAGGTGCCAACTCACGTTGGCGTGCTCGAAGTCTTTTCGCACTCGTGAAGCCCTCATCATGCTGCACGTTCCACCTGTAGTGAGAAATCTCCAATCTCCGGATGCGATCCGCTGTCAGAAAGGGACTTCTCCGACCTCATGGTCACTCTGGCGGCCCCTTCCGCGCAAGCTGAGTGGAGGCGCGTTGTAAAGGACTTGGATAAGTTCGTTTCCAAGTAGGTTGGCAAGGGCATGGAAGTGTCTTGGACGAAGCTCAACAAGACCTAGCGCCAGGCCATGAAAGAGCCGAAGCAAGGTTTGCCAGGGCCTCATCGTGAGAATGAGATGGGTTTTGGTTTTCAAGCAGGCTGATGCATGACTTTCAAGGAGCAGAACAACCACCACAGGTCACAGGGAAAGGCTTTCTGACCCGGATCGTGGCGGCCCAGGGCACCTACCATGAGCAGAAGATCTCACCAGCTGATGCTTCATGCAGGAAAGACAACGTTTTTGCAAGGACGTGAGTCTCAGCGTGAACGCCAAGTGTTTGCACGGCCAGCTCGCAAACTACAAGCAACCATGGGTTTGAAACCTCATGAGTGTGTGCAACTTCTTAAAGCCGCATATTGTCTGACCACCGCACCGCGAGAGTGGGCATTTGGAGGAACACGAGAGTTAGTGGTTTTGAACGCCTGAAGACGGAACCTTGCATTTGGCGGGCATTGGACAGTAGTGGACACGTGGTGGGCTTGGTTTCCAGCCATGTCGATGATTTCTTCTGTGTGGTGACTGGGATTCGTCGGCTTGGAACCATGGCAGATCCCAATATCGCTAGAGTCCTTGGGAAGAACCTCCGTTTTCGCTTCGCCTGGTTCCTCAAGTGGACCTTGGCGATTAGAGCAGGAATGAGTTTTGCTTGGGTGTGAAGCAAGTGGTCATGGACAGCAATGCGACTTGGATGCGATGGGAACATATTGAGGTCGTTCTAGTTTCTCTTGCCGGCGACGTGCCCGATTGAAAGGAGCATGTTCGAAGAGAGGTGCATCTGCGCGTTGAGCAAAAGGCATGTAGTCCGGATCACCGATCAATCAGTCGATGTCGTCAATGTCGAAGTCTGAATCCAAGGTCGCATCAGAATGCGCTGCCTCAAACCTTGTGCATGATTCTGCAACAATCTTTGCGAAGGCGCTGCACCCACTCGCACCAGTGAAATCAGGAAATCTGCACCTCAGGCTGACAACGTCTTCAACAAAGCGCTGCGCCTGCCACGCAAAGAGAACCTCAGGTTGCCGAAGCTTTGCTCCTGTCACGCAAACTGAAGTCGCGAGAAGCGCGCACAAGCGCGGGCGCATCCGTACCCATGGGGGCAGGTCCGCATCGGTTTCGAGACCGTTCCCCGCCCGTTTCGACAAACATTGCCAACGAGGTAGCTTTCAGCTCCGGAATTGTTTGTCGCCTTGCTTTCAATATTTCATGCGCCCCTTGCTTCGCTGCGGCAATATCAAAAATGCTTCCGTCTTGCTTGTTTTGACATCAGGCGCGGCAAAACAGCCGGCCTAGCTCGCAAAAAGCTTCCAAGCAGCCCACATGGCAGGCAAGAATTTCAATGCCAAAAATACAGGCCCGGCTGCGTAGCATCTTTACCCTAGCGTCTTCGGCGCCTGCCGCCACTACTGCCGGCGCTGCCGCCTGCACCGCTTGTGCCTCCGGACCGTCGCCCTCTGCGCTGGGGCGTACCTGCGCAAGGCTATGGCGCAAACACAGTCCGCATACGCACAGCCCTCTCTAATTGCTGACGATACAAACGCAAACACCCACCCAAACACAAACACAAAAACAAACACCAACACAAACACAAACCCAAACACGAACCCAAACACAAACACAAAAACAAACACAAACACAAACACAAACAAAAACACAAACACAAACACAAGCACAAACACAAACAAGCACAAGCACAAGCACAAACACAAACACAAACGGAACACAAGCACAAGCACAGCGCAAGCGCAACCACAAGCACAATCACAAGCACAAGCACAAGGACAAGCACAAGCGCAAGCACAAGCGCAAGCACAAGCCCAAGGCAAGCGCAAGCACAAGCACAAGCGCAAGCGCAAGCGCAAGCGCAAGCACACGCACAATCACAAGCACAAGCACAAGCAAAAGCGCAAGCGCAAGAAAAAGCGCAAGCACAAGCACAAGCACAAGCGCCAGCACAAGCGCAAGCGCAAGCACAAGCGCAAGCGCAAGCGCAAGCACAAGCGCAAGCACAAGCGCAAGCGCAAGCACACGCGCAAGCGCAAGCACAAGCACAAGCACAAGCACAAACACAAACACAGCAACGCAAACACAATCACAAACACAAACACAAACAAACACACAAACAAACACACACACACACACATCCTTGGAGCTTCATCCCTGAAGGCTGCAGCAACAATGGAAATTTGTCTTTATCTTGAGCGGTCAGCTCATGTGTGGGTTTCTACAAACGGACATGACAATCTGCGCGGGTGTTGACCATGGCAACATCAGTGATAAGCGTCCTTAGAACGGTAAAAGGGGGGGTGTCCGGCGTTTTGTGCAAAGGTAGCCGGTGCGCCGAACATGAGATCGCCGGATCGGGGAAGATGAGCCACTCCCTTATTTGTTATATTCGCCTGAGCACAGTCTGGAGCAGCTTTTGCGCGAGTAAGACGTTTGAAGGACACTTGTCGCTTGTCTGAACCGCAGTGAGTTTCTGAGCAGGTTTCAAGGATGGAACTGCGAACGTACAATATGATGTTGCAAATCGAGCCCACTTGACAGCTCGGTTTGACAGACTGCATGCGCAGTTTCCAGGTTTCTTCCCTGCAAATGCAATTCTGCATTGGCGCAAAATGTGTGTTTTGAAGAGGACGTTTGGCCCTCTAGCTGGACAATCGCATGTGTAGCGCAAGTCTAGTGCGCGAAGTACCAGCTCCGGCTGGAAAATCGCAACTTTGTAGCACAAGTCTAGCGCGCGAAGCGCAGGTGTCCAGCTCCAGCTGTTTGTGTTTGTGCTTGTGCTTGTGTTTGTGTTTGTGATTGTGTTTGTGCGTGCGCGTGTGCGTGTGCGTGCGTTTGTGCGTGTGTGCGTGTGTGCGTGTGTGCGTGTGTGCGTGTGTGTGTGTGTGTGTGTGCGTGTGTGTGTGTGTGTGCGTGTGTGAGTGTGTGTTTGTGTGTGGGTGTGTGTGGGTGTGTGTGCGTGTGCATGTCTGTGTGTGTCTCTATGTGTGTGTGTCTGTGTATGCGTCTATGTGCGTGTGTGTGTGTGTGTGTGTGTGTCTGTGTGTGTGTCTGTGTGTCTGTGTGTGCGTCTGTGTGTGTGTGTCTGTGCGTGTCTCTGTGCGTGTCTTTGTGCGTGTGTCTCTGTGTGTGTCTCTGTGTGTGTGTGCCTCTGTGTGTGTGTGTGTCTCCGTGCGTGTGTCTCTGCGTGTTGTGTCTCTGTGTGTGTGCGTCTGTGTGTGTGTCTCTGTGTGTGTGTTTCTCTGCGCGTGTGTGTCTCTGTGAGTGTGTCTCTGTGTGTGTGTGTGTCTCTGTGTGTGAGTCTCTGTGTGTATGTGTCTCTGTGTGCGTGTCTCTGTGTGTGTGTGTCTCTGTCTGTGTGTCTCTGTGTGTGTCTCTGTGTGTGTGGCTCTCTGTGTGTGTGTGTCTGTGTGTGTCTCTGTGTGTGTGTGTCTCTGTGCGTGTGTGTGTGTCTCTGTGTGTGTCTCTGTGTGTGTGTGCCGCACACACAGACACACGCACACACAGACGCACACACACACACACAAACACACAGAAACAAACACACAGAGACATACACACAGACACACACACACAGACACACAGACACACACACACATTGACCCACACACACAGAGACACACAAACACAGAGAGACGCACTCTGTGTTTGTGTGTCTCTGTGTGTGGGTCAATGTGTGTGTGTGTGTCTCTGTGCGTGTGTCTCTGTGTGTTGTGTCTCTGTGTGTGTGTCTGTGTGGGTATTGTCCAATAACCACAAATACACACCCGATATCAGCGGCGCGAATGAACCTGCTTTCTCTCACACAGATCGATCACAGGCGAACGTAGTTCATGCAAGACCTTAAGCCCTACTTGAGCCTTGAGCCTTGAGCCAAATGTGGCAACCAAAGGAACGCTCCAACCAACAAGAACATGGACCTCAGAACGGCTTCCCAATTTAGGCACGGGGCCACAAGGGTTTTAGCATCCCCCATTTGGGTCGCACTGTTCATCATGCGGTCCAAACATCACAACAAGTTCCAATGGCCACAATTACGAAACTGTGTCGAACATTCTTTCACTCACTACTGCAACGCCGTTCATTCATTGTTGTGAAACTTAGTTCAATTAAATCAAAACGTGCATCCGCAGATCGCAGCACATCTCTATACACAGAGGCATGAGGCATTATACCTCGTACCACAACACAGCCATCGGAGATTCCAGCTGCCGCATTTGCGCATCGCGCAGCTGTCATCCATAGAAATGGGTTGGCCGAAAAAATCCATAGCAGTGCATGATTATAAGTATCACCGGCAAAGAAAAAATTGCGAGCAATATGTATGCAAAAATAGCCATCCCAGATACCATGAAAATATAAGGAAATGAAATCATCCATGAGGTAATACTGCCCATCCATGAATATCCGGAATGCCATAGTCGTCGGAATATGTAAATACATACATAAACATGGTCCTTGGACAAATGAATCACATTCTACCGCAATTTATTCCATCGTAGTGAAATCAATATGTTGCTGGCGATGGATGGGGTCTGGCCCGCACCATGCCGCAAATGCAACGATGATCCACCTCATAGTAGAATCAACATGTTGCTGGCGATGGATGGTGTCTGGCCCGCACCATGCCGTAAATGCAATGTTGATCCACTCCAGCATCACATAGGTCGATCCACAATGGCCATCTTTGTGATACGTCGACGGAATTCCTCGTCCAAGTTGCGTTGGGCGTCTCGTGCTCGGGCAGACTTCTTGTAGCGCTCGTCCGCAAGCCAATGTCCCTTCCGGATGCACCAATCGAGTAGAGGTCCGTCACATTTGCCCGGGTCTGTGGCCGCAATAATAGCGCTCACGTTGACCACATATCCATGTCTACCAAGGTTTAGCCCGGTCCTTGCGAAAGATATGTACTTGCAGTTGAATGCGAGAGAGAAGCACCTGTAAACAATGTCTCCTACTGGATGCCTGCGTTCGCTGAACAATAGCTTCATTTCTTCCTTGGTAATGTCGAGGATCTTTGCTGCAATCCACAATTTGTAGAAGATGCACAGCCCATCACATTTGAGCGTCACATAACGAATGTATTGGTTGCGCTCCTCGACCGTCCTGAAGGTCCTTGTTCTGAGAACGAGATATCGCATCCTCAGATGATGGCAACACAACACCATCACGATCAAGTTCAGTGACGTTGGGATAGCGTGCCAAGTCGTTGTGGTATGGACACGCGGGAGCTCCTTTGCGCGCGGCGTCAATTGCTCGCTTTTCGCAGGCCTCAAACATCCCCTACAACCTTGACATTTGCAGCGCAATGAACCCTGCCATGTATTGAGCCTCACGTGGCTCATCCATGCGGATTGCCATCCGTTGGGAGTTGATGATATCTCGCGCGGCCATGTCATTGTCGCGGTAATCCCATTCATTGTCCTCCTCTTCGGACACGTTGCCGGACGTGTACGCCTGCGCGCCCATATCATCATCCTCGGGATCATCTCCCATTCCGCCATCCTTCCCTTGTTCTGCCATTGTCGTTCGCTTCCTCCTGTGCCCGCCTGGCATCTCCGGACACGTTGGGTTCATGATCGTCATCATCGTCGCCGGAGCTGATGTTGAAGCAGAATCTTCCAGTAGAGATCAATTGCGCTTCGCACTCCAGGCATATACAGAAGCATGTAGGAATCGCAGTTGCACAAGACGGACAAATTCGGCATCTGAGGCCTTCCCAAGTCTCGTCATTCAGGATGATGGTTTTGCTGATCTCATCTCTGATCTCGTTGGTCAGAGTTTCCAACTCTTGAGGCGAAACAGCGTGCAGGCACGATCCACCATCTCTTGGACGTAGTGCAGATTGTCGGCGCCCGCCTCTGTCTCCGGCGATCCCTCGATGACCTTTGCAACGTTCTGAATTCCATGTGACGTATGTGGAAAACCTGCCAAGCATCGTACGTTGCGGGCTAGTCCCCGGCGGAATCGGTGGCGGGAACAGATTTGCATTGCACTTCGGGGCATTCGCTCCTTGGGACAAGATGAACTTGGCGACGAAGACGACGCTAGCGTTCAACGGGACGTTTATGGTTTTCGATGTTATCCCGTTCTATGAAGTCAAGTCCACTTGGATCGGCAAGTGCAACGAAGGGAGATGCCTGGAAATCGAGGACGTCAAGCGGGCGTGCTCGAAATGCGTCGAGAATGAAATCTGTCCTGGTTTCGTTGGCTCATCACAAGAGTCGGCCCTGATGTTCCTACAAGGCAAGCCGATGTCTGGTCAATGATGAATTGATTTGTTCTTTTGGCAAGGGAGTTTGCCTGGACAAGTCATGGTTCAGCTTCACCTCGACGCAGGCATTGATCAGCTCTGGGCCATCATCCAAGTACACCTGTTTGATCTTTCTCCTACCGCAGAAGTGTTTGATAGCTCTGACAACGGAGTCAGTGTCTCTCCTCGCAGTCGGATAAGCCATTATGAAACCAGTGTATATGTCCCGAATGATGAGCGCACACCTGCCCTCCACTTCATGATCTCCCGGCGCCGTCACGAAATCGAACGTCCCCAGGTCTCCGAAAGTCTTGACCTCCCTCTTGAAAGCTCCTGTTCGTGATCTGAAGTGTCTCATCTTTGCCTTGACGCACGACTCACAGTGGGTAAGCAAGTGAGCAATGGAGTCGGCCTCCCTCTTGAGGACTCCCACTTTCCTCTTGATCGATGGTCCTTCGTACACATCAACCTCAATACCAGCATCTGGCTCATCTTCATCAACCTCTTCTTCGTTAGCCTCGGCGGCACCATGGCGACGTGGGTCTAGCCCGACGTCCTCTGGTGGTTCCTCGGCTACAGGAGGCGTGGTCCGAAGTCGACTGCCCCATAATAATATTCACCCTCAACCTCTGCGGATTCACCGGCAGCGGCGGGTATATCATTTTCATGACCAATGCCAAGACCTCTGAGAAGTGTCCCTTGAGGTCATCGATCGTAGGGCGATGCCTATTACTCCGAAGCTTACCATTGTCATCCTTGACCTGTAAGTGTACGAATCCCTGCTTTGGTGTAACCATGAAAGGTAGCTTACCAGGCATCCAGTGAAAAGCATACCCCATCTTCATGCATCTTCTCCCTATCGACAATACCGTGAGCGTCTCATCCAACGTCTCGTCCAACTCGTCCACGACTATCTCAGCCACGTCGGATGTGGATGTGGAACCATTTGCTGTCTGAAACACGATCTCATCATCTCCTTGTACAATGTCAACGCCCAGACTCTTTGCCTTGGCTCGTCCAATGAGATCATGTCCGCATCCAGTGTCCATCAACCACTTCGCCCTTCTGCTGATACATGTTGACATTGCGAACATTCTTCGGCAGACCATGCTGTTTCTTCCAGTCTATGACCGCTTCCTTGATCTCGTCCTCAACCCGATCATACTCAAACACGATAGTGTTCTCTTTGGTCACCGGAAAGTAGTGTTTTCTGTATACATCGTCCACCACTTCTTCCAGTATCCTTGCTCTTATCAATGATCGTTGGACTTGATAGGCTGATAATTCTCGACGATCGCTGTCCTTGAACTTCTTCTCATCAATGTGCACGTACTCGTAAGAACCATCTTCATTGCCCTCATAACCATACCGTTCTCCCTTTCGTTACCATTGCTTACTCTCGTCTTCAAGATAGGTGATCTTCACATTCTCGTCGACGTCGAGTACTTCCTTGAACCATACCATCTTCTCGGGGATCTCGGATTCGCCGGACCATCTTGACGATTCACTCATGACATCGTCATCACGCTTGTGGTAGACAGTCTCGGCTTCATCCGGCTCAACATGATCAACGTCTTTCTTGAAGCTGACCTTTCCCGCAGGGACCGATTGCTTCAAGACTATCGCAGGCATGGCGATGGCCCTTCTCACAATCGCTGGTGCTGCGGCCTTGGGGGCAGCCTTCGACTTGGGTTGCGTCTTGTCCCCTGACGTTGCCGGAGCTGAGTTGTTCTTCTTGATGAGCTCGTGCTTGTACTTGCAAGCACTGCCGTTCTCACATTTTCCCTTCTGGAATGCGTAGCACACCCCATCCTCCTTCTTTGGTGAGGACGATCTGGATTTGGATTTTCCTTTCCCCTTTCCTTTGGGCATGTTCTCCAGCTTGTGCTCCGTCTTCTTGCTGTGAGAAAAGGGGCATTCATTTCCCTTCAGGCATCCCTTCTCCGCTTTGAAGTGATACCAGCATGGATTCTCCTTGTTTCCACTCGGACTCTTGCCCTGTCATTGGCACCATCGGACTTGCCGTTCTTGCCAGCGTGACCCTTTGCCTTGGCCTTCGGGAGCACAGGAGCGGCATCAGGTCCTTTTTCCCTTTGCCGTTCTGGCCCTCCTGTTTTCCGCAGCCGGAGCTGCATCTTTGCCGCCTGATTTCATCATCGTTTTGACCGACTTCTCCTTCATGTCGAGCATCAGGTCCTCCCGATCCGACTTGAGTTGGTGGTCGATCAATGCCAATAAGAATTCGTACGACTTCTGAGGATGTTTGTCCGGTAACCTGTGGTAGGCGTTGAGGCCAAACTCCATCTTCTTGCTCCCTTTGATCTTCCTGTATAGGATATCTCTCAGTGCCAATGGGCTGGGTCTGTCTTCGCTCCTCATCTTTAGTAGCAAGTCATACCACTTGTTCCTGAACACAACCAAGTTCTTGTCTCCAGGAAAGTCGAGGTTGAACAAGTGCTCGATGTGATAGACAAGGTCCGTTCGATCAGATGTTCTGAATGATTGACCAATGCCACCAGTTCTCGTCCCTTCACGATCACTCCTTGTTGATGTCGTAGTTCCGAATGCCGTGTAGCATCAGGTATACATCTTTAGCTTCGTCAGGCGCTTGTCTCAGCTGTTCTGCATGCCCATGGCCATCTTGATGTCAATCGTAGCAAACCTGTCACCGCCGGAGTCGCTTAATAGATTGAGGTCTGGGTTTAACCCGAGAGCCTGTTCTAACCATCTTGTCCATGCATCGGTATCCGGATCTGCGCATGCGCTCAGCACATTCATCAGCAATTGCATCTTCCAGTTATCGAGTTGATGGATCTTTGGCCAATTGGGAATGGATACCCTTTCAGCCTCTTTCCTTCATATCCTCGGCCTCTCGTTCTTGATCTCACGATCATCCCTCAATCGTCTGCGTCCCCTCCGTGCCCGATTGTCATTCTCATCTTCCTCGTCTTCCTCATCCTCTTCGTCATCGTCATCCTCATCCTCATCATCGGGTGGTACATCCGGAGGTCCTCCTGCACCTGCCAGACTCAAGTGAGGTCCCTGCTGGTTTCCACCGAACGAGAATCCGTTGTAATCCAATGGAGGTGTATTGTCATTGTTTCCCCCTCCATTACCACCACCACCAGTTGTAGTAGTAGGTTGTGGGACTAGCCCGACAACCCCTTGCATCTGTGTACGTCGATCATTGGATCACCAAAAGATGGAAAGAGAATCGAACCCGGCACTAGTGACGAATTAGGGATCGAATTGGATGATGATGACGGGTATGTCCCGGTCATCTTCTTGTCTTCCCTAATCGAATTAAGTTGGGGTCCTCCCTCAGGGCGCTTCACTACTGCTCGTTCACGATGTTCATCCTTCTTGCTCGAGGCCTCCTGTGTCTCCAGCTTCTTGAGTGTTCTGAGTTCCTCATTGTCCGCATCGAGCTGACGAACGAAGCTCTCTTCTTGTTTGAGCATCGCCTCCCGATTCTTCAGTTGTTCTTGAAGCTTGCGCATCTCCTCGAGGTACTCGTCATACAGCCCTTTAGCTGTCGACTTCCAGAACTCAGCCTCTTTCGACTTCTCGTCCATCGTGCACCGTTCTTCTTGTGTTGCTTCCCTGACCTGGGCCAATTCCAAGATTGCATCCTGACGATGACCACCTTCTATAGCAATCATCTGATCTTTCTTTGACACGTCGGATTCATACTGTTTGACGATCTCTTCCTTCTCTCGAAGTAGGCACTCTGCTCTTTTTGATTCCTGTTCCGCGAATGCCGTCACGTCATTCAGTCTTGTCATTAGCTGCTCCCTGGTGTCCTCCATTGAGTACATTTCGGGGCGCTTGACCAGTGCATGTTCCAACTGTGACTTCAGGCTTTGAACCATCTCCTCCTCGTTGAACTTCTCGATAGATGTAGACGATTCAATCCCTCTGATCTGCTGTTGGTAAACGGAAATCTGCTTTGAAGCTTCACGGTGAATTTGATTTGCATGTATAGCTGATTCCTGTGCAGCCGCCTTCTCGCTTGCCATGTAAAATCTCATCACTGCAATCTCCCGTTTCTGCTCCATGATCATTCCCTCAGCTTGTCGCATTTGCTGCATCATCGCATTCGACTCCATGTCTTTCTTTTCCCCGTATTGATATGCGTTCATTTCCGCCTCACGCATTTGTTGGGCTTCCGCCTCAAACTTGCGCCAGGCCTCTGCCATGTGGTGTTGGTGATGACTCACAAGGTGCCCCGATTGCTTGCTGGCAACCTCGCATCGTCTCTCCAGCTCCTGGATCCGGATGGTGCTCCCATAGTCTTCTTGATGAAGATTCGCCATTGCCGCCGACATTTCGTCAATCGTCTTCTGATACTCCCCGATCTCCATCTTCATTTTGTTCTTCTCTTTGATTGCGGCGCGAATCTCGGCACTCGTGGGCTATTTGGATCTCCCACCTTTCGATGCCGATCTCACGCTCTTCTGCGACGCTCGTGGGGTCGCCGGTGAAGATGATGATCTCCTCGGCGGAGAATCTCTCTGTTTTGACTCCTGGCGAATAGCGACTTGACTCCATGATCTCGTGGGCGTGGATATGTCACTGAATAGTGCGGATGCACCGCTTCCAGGTTCATCCTGCGAATCTGCAACCATATCCATTACCACAGGAAGACCATCAATCCATTGGATCCCTCCGAACTGTCGTTCCCAAAAGTTGCAGTACTTGGGCTCGCTGAAGATTCCATTGTACTGTGTGGGTTATTGTTCTTCTGCAGTTCCTGCACCCGCAATAAACCAGCTGTCTCTCCGACCAGTGTAGAGCTTGTTGTACGGCTGATAACCTGTCAAGAGAGCAAGTTGACGTCCCGTGGGACGCTGTCCACCAAGCTTCCACCTGATTGTACTCAACCACGTAGAAAGGATATACGGCCAAACCGATACAGCCAAACCAGCGCAGACTGTTGTAAGGGGTATTGTCCAATAACCGCAAATACACACCCGATATCAGCGGCGCGAATGAACCTGTTTTCTCTCACACAGATCGATCACAGGCGAACGTAGTTCATGCAAGACCTTAAGCCCTACTTGAGCCTTGAGCCTTGAGCCAAATGTGGCAACCAAAGGAACGCTCCAACCAACAAGAACATGGACCTCAGAACGGCTTCCCAATTTAGGCACGGGGCCAGGAGGGTTTTAACACTGTGTGTGTGGCTCTGTGTGTGTGTGTGTCTGTGTGTGTGCCTCTGTGTGTGTGTCTCTGTGCGTGTGTGTGTGTCTCTGTGTGTGTCTCTGTGTGTGTGCCGCACACACAGACACACGCATACACAGACACACACACGAAGACACACACACAAACACACAGAGACAAACACACAGAGACATTTACACAGACACACACACAGACACACAGACACACACAGACACAGAGACACACACACAGCCACACACATACAGACACACGCACAGAGACACACAGAGACACAAACACACAGAAACAAACACACAGAGACATACACGCAGACACACACAGACACACAGACACACACACACATTGACCCACACACACAGAGACACACAAACACAGAGAGACGCACTCTGCGTTTGTGTGTCTCTGTGTGTGTGGGTCAATGTGTGTGTGTCTGTGTGTCTGTGTGTGTGTCTGTGTGTATGTCTCTGTGTGTGCTGTGCGTGTGTCTGTGTGTGTGGCTGTGTGTGTGTGTGTCTCAGTGTCTGTTTGTGTGTCTGTGTGTCTGTGTGTCTGTGTGTATGTCTGTGTGTGTGTGCGTGTGTCTGTGTGTGTGTCCGTGTGTGTGTGTCTCTGTGTGTGTGTGTCTCTGTGCGTGTGTGTGTGTGTCTCTGTGTGTGTGTGTGTGTCTCTCTGTGTGTGTGCGTCTCTCTGTGTTTGTGTGTCTCTCTGTGTGTGGGTCACTGTGTGTGTGTGTCTGTGTGTCTGTGTGTATGTCTGTGTGTATGTCTCTGTGCTTTTGTTTCTGTGTGTTTGTGTCTCTGTGTGTCTCTGTACGTGTGTCTGTGTGTGTGTGGCTGTGTGTGTGTCTCTGTGTCTGTGTGTGTGTGTCTGTGTGTCTGTGTGTGAGTGTGTCTGTGTGTATGCCTCTGTGTGTTTGTTTCTGTGTGTTTGTGTGTGTGTCTTTGTGTGCGTGTGTCTGTGTGTGCGTGTCTGTGTGTGTCTCCGTGCGTCTTTTTGTGTGTGGGTGTGTCTCTGTGTGTGTCTGTGTGTGTCTGTGTGTGTGTCTTTCTGTGTGTGTCTCCGTGTGTGTGTGTGTGCCTCTGTGTGTGTGTGTCTCTGTGCGTGTGTCTCTGTGTGTTGTGTCTCTGTGTGTGAGTCTCTGTGTGTATGTGTCTCTGTGTGTGTGTCTCTGTGTGTGTGTCTCTGTCTGTGTGTGTGTCTCTGTGTGTGTCTCTGTGTGTGTCTCTGTGTGTGTGGCTCTCTGTGTGTGTGTGTCTGTGTGTGTGTGTCTCTGTGTGTGTCTCTGTGTGTCTCTCTGTGTGTGTGTGTCTCTCTGCGTGTGTCTCTGTGTGTGTGTCTCTCTGCGTGCGTCTCTTTCTGTGTGTGTATGTGTCTCTCTCTGTGTGTGTGTGTCTCTGCGTCTGTGTCTCTCTGTGTGTGTGTCTCTCTGTGTGCGTCTCTCTGTGTGGGTCTCTCTGTGGGTGTGCGCGCGCGTGCACGTGCGCGCCTGCGCGTGTGCACGTGTGCGCGCGTGCCTCTGTGCGTGCGCGCGCGCACGCGCACGCAACACAAACACAACACACACACACACATCACACACACCTACACACCCACACACCCACACACCCACACACCCACACACCCACACCCACACACCCACACACCCACACACCCACCCACCCACCCACCCACCCACGCACGCACGCACGCACGCACGCACGCAAACACACACAAAGAGACACACACACGCACAGAGACACACACAGAGACACACACAGAGACACACATAGAGACACACATCCACAAACCCACACCACACACACACACAGACGCGCCACGCACCAGCACAGGCACATGTGTGTTGTGTGTGTGTTGTGTGTGTGTTGTTGTGTGTGTTGTGTGTGT
>CAUJNA010000351.1:0-69934 GCA_963377175.1 Effrenium voratum | reverse complement strand
GTGTCTGTGTGTGTCTGTGTGTGTCTGTGTGTGTGTGTGTGTGTGTCTGTGTGTGTGTGTCTGTGTGTGTGTGTCTGTCTGTGTGTGTGTGTGTCTGTGTGTCTGTGTGTGTCTGTGTGTATCTGTGTGTGTCTGTGTGTGTCTGTGTCTGTGTGTGTCTGTCTGTGTGTGTCTGTCTGTGTGTGTGTGTCTGTGTGTCTCTGTTTGTGTCTCTGTGTGTGTGTGTGTCTGTCTGTGTGTGTCTGTGTGTGTGTGTGTCTGTGTGTTTGGGTCTGTGTGTGTGTGTGTCTGTGTGTGTGTGTGTCTGTGTGTGTCTGTGTGTGTCTGTGTGTGTGTCTGTGTGTGTGTGTCTGTGTGTGTCTGTGTGTGTCTGTGTGTGTGTCCATGTTGACCCGGGATAGAAAAAAACCTGTTGATCCGCCAGGATTATCAACTGGGACAAGATCACATGATGCCTAGCTGGCTTGTAGGTTTGAAAGAGCAACGGAGATGGATTGTGGGTGAGCTTGCAAATGCGGCAAGACCTAGAGTAGTATTGCACACGTACTGCCCTTGCACTTCACAACCTTCCTACCTCACTGTGGCCAGCTTGACCCCTCCCGCCTGGCAAATGATGTAGGATGAGCTCGGAGTGCTATGAAACAAAACGCATGCCAGGGCATGTGCCAGAACAGCCGCACGGGTGTCCTGTGTCAGCCATACGCGACATACGCGTCGTCCGTCTGCACGGTCCATTCCGCTAAGCTGCTGGATCATGGATTAGATCTGACATGAAAGGGGTCCTCGATCTTTTCTGGAAGGCTGATCGCTTATCCTCCTGTCCTCATCGTCGGCTCCGGCGCTGCCCAGTGGCTGCTCCTCATCTCACTGGGCGCTTGAATAGTCTCACTTCCCTCCGCCACTCTGCTTCCAAGTCCGATTTCCAGAAGCTAGACTCAAGACTTCATAGCACATCTGTTTCGACTCTGCTTTTTAAATCATCTGCAAGCATCCAAACGCCAAGACTGCTTAGAGTTGCTCCAAAACGCCTGTTCGACTCAAGCCTGGCCTTCCGGCGGGTGTCAGGCACATCACCCTCTGAGCTAAAGAGCAGCTGCTTGACAATGAAAGCCTGAAGTAGCACTGGCGCAAACAGGCCGACCTTTTTGGGGGGATTGTTTCCAGCGCTTTTGGGAATTTGTTTTCTTTGGAATGGTTTAAGGTGGGTCTTTGGGGTTTAGGGTGGTTGGGGTTTGGGGTGGGCTTGGGGTGGGTTTAGGGTGGGGTTTGGGGGTTCAGGGTTGCCTTAGGTTGGTTTAGGGTAGAGGGTTAGATGGAGCTTGGGTTAGCGCAAGGTTGGTTTAGTTGAGGATAAGGTGGGTTGAAGGTGGGTTTAGTTCGGTTCGGGTAGTTTAGGGTTGGGTTCAGTGTTGGTTAGGTTTAGGGTTTACGGGGTTCAAGGTCGGTTCAAGGTAGGCTTGCGGTATGGATTTAGTTGGTAGGTTGAGCACGGGTTTGGGGTGGGCAAGTTATTGGTTTAGGGCAGGTTTAGGGTAGAAGTTTGGGATGGGTTTAGGGTAGGTCGGGCGAGTTCGGGGCTACCGTCATCCAGGACTTCCTTGGTGCATGAATCGCCAGGTGCCTTGGTGAAGCAGGACAGGAGAATGAAAGCAGCTGCTGAAGAAGTGACAACCATCTAGGCTCTCTTGTAGGGTGGTTTGGGGTGTTCAGGGTTGGTTTAGGGTGGGTTTTGGTTTTAGGTTCAGGGTGCGTTGGGGGTTGGTTCAGGGTGGGCTTAGTGGTCCGTTCAGGGTTGGTTTACGTTGGGTTTGGGGTGATGTAGGGATGTTTAGGGTGGGTTTAGGGGTTCAGGGTTGTGGGTTTAGGGTGGCGTGCGGGTGTGTAGCTAGGTTTAGGGGTAGGTTCAGGGTTGGCTTAAGGCTGGTCTAGGGTGGATTTGCGGCTGCTTTAGGATGGGTCGGTTCAGGATTGGTCTAGCGTGGGTTCAAATGGAGTTTGGGTTGAGTTGAGGATACAGCCGGGTTGAGTGAGGTTTCGGATCGGATTTAGGGTTAAAGGCACGTTTGCTGGGTGAGGCCAGGGTGGGTTAAAGGTGGGTTTAGGCTTGGTTTAGCGTGGGCTTGGCGTAGGTTTGGGGTGGGTTTAAGGTATGTCTGAGGTGGGTCGGGGCATGTCTAGGGTAGGTGGTTTTGTGTTTGCTTGCTTGCTTGCTTGCTTGCTTGCCTTGCCTTGCCTTGCCTTGCCTTGCCTTGCCTTGCCTTGCCCTGCCTGCTTGCTTGCTTGCTTGCTTGCTTGCCTGGGGGAGTGAAAAAAAGGAAGAAAAAAACAGCGGGATTAAAAGTCCCTGAATAATATAGCACCTGTGCAAAAATGTGCAT
This sequence comes from Effrenium voratum, assembly GCA_963377175.1. Classification (NCBI taxonomy): domain Eukaryota; class Dinophyceae; order Suessiales; family Symbiodiniaceae; genus Effrenium; species Effrenium voratum. The sequence goes on along the minus strand of CAUJNA010000351.1, from coordinate 67,556 downwards.
CGGATACGCTTTGATGACTAGTCAACTCAAGATGTTTGACTTGAACGTTGGCAAACAAAAGGGATTCAGAATGACAGTGTCTGTGCCAATGAGTCACATGTACAGTGTTTGTGTGTGTGTGTGTGTATTCGCGTAGCGACTTTCTGTTGCCGCAGCCCCTCCAGCCTGTACGGGCGCGAAAACACCACCTTGGAATGCGGGAAGAGCTCGTGCCGAGAGTTTATTCAGAGCTTGAGTCGCTGAGCATTGCCTTGAACCCAAGGCCCTGAGGCCTTGGCAGGGACCGCCTCGCTTCTGCCAAAGGCCCCATTCAGTGCCCGCACGCTGGCTCCAATTGAAGCCAATATTCAGCCAGCGCTCAACATCCGAGGCCTTCGATGCATGCCACAAGCGTAGCTTGGAGCTGAAATGTCACTTCCACCTCTGGGCTGTCGCCGAAGAGCAGCTGCAGCAAGTCCTTGGGCGGACGTGCTCGGCTCGGCTTTGCGCACGTTACATGGTGCAATAAATGCTTCGAGTGTCTGCCACCTCGGCCTCCTCCAGTTGTGCTTCGCCAGCTTCAGCCCGCGGTTCTCCACGCTTCTTCTTCGCGGTGGCAGGCAACAGGGCAGGAAGTACATCCTGCCAGCTTTTAAGTCTTTCAAGCCAGCCTCTTGGGAACACAAAAGATGCAACCCGTAAATACAAATGCAGGAACACGCATGTCTAACACGGGTATTCACCAGTGGCCAAAAAGCCCCCACCTGAGGATCTTTGCCTGCAAAGCTGCGGGGCTTGGGCTGGCTGGGTCGCAGCTTCGCCTGGAAAGCTATGGACCAAGTTTGCATTGAACTCGGGCCAAGCGGCAAAGCGGCAAAGCGGCAAAGCGGCAAAGCGACAAAGCAGCAAGTCCATCAATTCTCTCTGAATGCCCAGCTTGCGCTCAAAGCCGGAGCCAGGTTGCTGTTTCAGAAGCCGGTCCCGAAACTTCCAGCGAAAGCCGCATGGCGGCTTGCAGCTGCTCCTGCAACTCCGTGCATGAGCAAAGCCGGACACGTTGACGACCGACACGTTGACGACCCTGACAACCCTCACAACCCTCACAACTCTCACGACCTTTTGCTTGGCCTTCATGTCTCAATGACAGGGCGACAATAGCAGTAATGTATACTTCGATATGACATACGTCAAACCAAATGCAGGCTACATGCCTTTTGAAAACTGGGATACACAGTAGCTTCTCCCCTCCTCTTCCGACATCTGTGAAACGTCCATCATGACAGCTGGGGAGGACACAGCGGTTGCTGGAACCGGAAATTGCAAACTTGCGTTGGAATACAAAAGACTCGTCTTCGACCTGCTCAGCCGTGCAGAGGATGCAGAAGTTGCTGTTGTTCGAAATTGGCCAAATGAAAGGTCTGCATTTGAGTAGGTGAACCAATGTATTTATATATATATATATATAGCTTCAGCCTGAAAGCAGGAAACAAGGCGCATGATTGCATGAGTCCATGTTGGGTCTTGCGAGTGACTCGGCAGCAAGCAGTCCAGTACAACCGGCAACATTGAATGCAGCATGTTTGCCTGATGACATGCATTCCACTTCTGGTGGCTGGCTTTGCCAGCAAGTGGAAACCAGGGTGCACCTTGACATCCCTGACATTGTTTACACAAGAAGCTTCAAGCAGCGGTAGATGCAGATTTGAAATGCACAGCCTTCTTCAGTATCGTATTGTCTGCTCAGCTTCTTTCCAGGATCCTGTCCTGCGTCAAAACATTCCATAATGTAGAGCCACCTTGGGTGAAACTCACATTCAGCTTGAAAGCCTAATGGCGGCGTCTAAAACGGAGCATGCATCCTGGAGGTATCAATAGTATGTTCAATTGTTCTTTCGGACTCACGTTTTTGACGCGTGCCAAACTTCATTTGCTGCAGTGATATCGCAGTGTCCGCAGGGCAGGCCATGGCACATGTGAATTGCGTCAATGCGCCTCTCGAACAACAAGAATCTGAGTTGCAATGTCTGTCCATTTTGTCAAAAGAATGCATTGATAACACTGGTGATACAGGCGCAGCTACTGCTTGTGGAGGCGTGTCGACTCAGCGCTCGTCATGAAAACACAATGTCCAATGCTGAACGTTTCTTGGAATGCTGATTGGCAAACCCGGCCTGATCAATTACCATCACTTCCACAAAGAACGGAACATTGAATTACAGAGTGACAGGACGTGAGAGTGACGCTATCGCCGAAAGGGTTGAAAGCCCAAGTCTTTGGCTTTCTGCTCGGCGGTCTGGAGATCAAGGTCTGCTACCTCGACACCGGACTCCGTGAGCCAGGCCTGATTGCCATCGGCGCTCCACACCAAGCCGGGACCCGCTTGCACGTCCTGCTCGTAGTTGGACATCAGCACACGGCCATCGGAATACCAATACAAGCCCAGGCCGTGCTTCCGACCATCTTGGTATTGCCCCTCGTGGCAGTCTCCATCGGCATATCGGTAGATGCCCTGGCCGTGCTTTTTGTTATTGATGTATTGGCCTTGGTAGCTGTCGCCCGTGGCATAGCGCTGCAGGCCTTCGCCGTGCTTCTTGCCCTGCTGCCACTGACCGCTGTAGAGATCCCCGCTGTCCGCGTAGAACATCCGCCCCTCGCCATGTGGCTTGCCAGGCAGCTCAGACTTTGGGGTTAATGCCATAGCAAGCGTCTCGCCGTCCTCAGCGTGGCCACCACACTAACTTCTGCAATCAAACCAACCCGAAGTAGCGGCATGGCTAAAGATTTGCTCATTTGGTTGACGTGCAAACTGCTGCAGCAACTGCAAGCAAGCAGTGGGAATTAAGTTAGTTTGTCTTTTGATTTTGTCAGGCCTTGTCACAGACCTGCCCCTGGTAGTGGTTTTCCTCCCCTGGCAGGAAATGATGCTGTTGTCTCAGCAACTGCCGCCAGTCACACATCCACTTCACACTCCGCTCCAACTGATGGAACGACCGGAAGGAGAGTCGCACTTCGAAGATGTGAGAGCTGCTTGGCAGCTTGCAGTTCAGAAGCACATGCATGGAGTGCTCGCCATAGTACTCCTTCCTAAGAAGTGCTTGCACAGCCGAAAAACCAAGGCTAAAGTGCTCAGCAAGTTGGGGTCTCAATGCAATGAAAATAACATCGAAAGATTGACCAAGGAGCGGATTGAGTTTGCTGCACACCTTCAGAGTGATCATGCCCCGGGCAATCAAACGCTCGTAGACTTCGCACATCTGCCAGGCATCTGCCTCAGGCACAATGACGACAAAGCGCAGAAAGTCGAGGGTCGTGCTGTAGTCCTGCAGGCTATTCGCTGATGGGTGGACGGTATATGCAACTGCAAGTGGTACATGATCAACAAGTTAGCCAAATAAACTGTGCACATGCCCTTGCAATGGATAATGTGGCACGCCTTGGTGGACTGGCGATCACAGGCAGCGCAGGCCGTACGTCGCATGATGTGCCCGGCATTGGCAAAGCTGAACACGACTGACGGCTCTGAATCCGAAGAAGGCAAGCCTACATCATCTGCTGCAGCATGAATGATACTCCACGCTGCTGAGAAAAGCTTATGAGCTGACTGGTAGTTCAGCTGCAAGTCGGACATGTTTTGAGAAGCTGCTGCGTTCCGCCTGATCGCGACACACTGCCGGTCCAACCGGTCTAACTAGGCTGAGAAGCCCCTGAGCACCAAGAACAAACAGCTTGAAGCCACCAAGCACATTTAAAAACATGCAAGGCATACATGCCGTGCCTCTCTTGCTCTGCTCGGAAATAGCTTCGAACACCATCCAGAGAAGCCTCTGCACTCTCCTCTACTCGTCGTGCACAATGCTCAAAGGTAAGCCGAAAGGCGATGTCCTCATTAAAGATCAAGAGCCTCAGCCTGGACATGCCGCCGACCATCCCGACCGCATATTGCGTGACCCATGCGAGGTCCAGTTCTGTGAAAGCCTCTGACTGCAAAGCGCCATCTGAGATGTACTTCTCCAAAACCTTGTGCTGCTTCTCGTTTTCCTATGAGTTGATCCAAAATTATCCTTCGAAAGAACAGAACAAGAGCTTGTTCCGTCCTATGGAAATAAGTTGTCTCTTCACGCTTCACACATGCACCCGTGTTGCTTTGACGTCTGTGAGTGATGTGAGGTACGCTGTCCTTCTCTGCGCATTGAGGGCTGCAAAAGCCCAGCCCCAGCAGCCCAGGCACAGAGTTGTCATGCCGTCGCTTGCAGGCGCGGCGACGGCAGGGAACGGCGCCTTGCTCCAGCGCCTCATTCAGCGTCAGCCGCTCCTGGCTACGGAAGGCCTGGGCTGAGCTCAGGAGAAAAAGAACGGGTTGAGCGCTGATGGCTGAAGTGACTCAAGTAACTTAAGGGGTAAGCCTTGAAAGTGTGGAAAAACCCAGCCTGAAGGGCACGCTCCCGCAGCACAGATAGATCCCCCAGCTCGCAGAGTTCGTTGACCCGCTTTGAGCGGCTCCGAGAACTGGCCTGCAGCAGCAAGTGCTGCATATCCTCGAAGGCGTCGCACACCGCATCCACATTCTCACCATCAGGTAGAGCCGCCAAGCCTATGCCACGCTGCACGGGGGAATGTGTGGTAGCGATGGCAAAAACCATCGGAACTTTTTTAGGAGCAGTTTTCCGTACCGTCCTTGCTGAGCTCGGCTAAGAGCTGTGAGAAGTCCTTCAACTTCGGGTCTGGAGAGGTTGACCTGGCAATTGCGATCATGCGTGGATCATCCAAGCTTAGCAAATCATCTTATCAGTTCAAGTGGTTCTTCTGCTCTTTGTTCAATCCCGTCTCCTGCCGATTTCGAAGGTCCCGAGCAAGTTGAATGCCACTGCCAGCTGATGGTTTCGGCCGGGGCATCGCAGCATGGAATGAGCATAGAGCTCACATGCTGAGTTCGGTTCTTCGCGCTGCTGTTCATGCTATGTGGCTGTTGGCCTCTCGACCTGCATCCACTTGGCATGGAGATCTTGTACGCTTGATAATTCTGCACTACATGGGCTGGTCCTCCATTCACACCTGCCGCACTTGCTTTAGAAACTGGTTGTATGTTTGAACCGAAATGTTGTCCTTGACAGGAGAAAGGATTGCGCTGCACGAGGCCGATATCACTTGCAACACCAGCAGACGTATTGCGAGGAGAGCAAGCCAGTCTGTTCGGGTCCTGGTATTTTGGAATTTAGACCCCGTATGCGCGGTTTGCCAAGCTAAAAGTTTCGCGGGTGCCGAAACGAGCTCACCAAATGGGCGTCCACAAGGAAGGCCTGGAATGAGGGTCTGGAACGTTTTGCACCTGAGGGTGCAGCATCAATGAATGCCAAACATTCCTAACTCCCATCATCACCACCCTTCTGCGTCCGGGAAATCTATGTTGTGCCTGAAAAGGACCCATTGGCAAAGTCGTCCGGATCGAATTGCGGTTCTACTCTGAAAACACATTGAACGCAAAGGTGTTCAGGACTGTTTTGAGAATCGATCTGGTGCAAAAGCCGCCACATTTGCAGTGTGTGTCTGATGTTGTTCAAAATTTGGCCTCCTGGTGTGTTTGCATGGGTTTTGCCCCTTTCAAACAAACGAGCACGTGGACTGACAAATGCACCTTTTTTTATCAGCTCTCGTAGTCTGCACCACCAACATCTCCGGTTTTGGTTGTTCTTCCTGAGCACAGCCCATCAGAAAACACGAAAACGTTTGACATATGTGTTAAGGCATGTTGCACTGCTCCTAGCTTGAACCCAAACATGAACCCCCAACAGAACAAAGCAAGTCCGAAGCGGCCGCAGTTCTTTTTACCGGGATTGCTGAAAGTAGCACTGCTTCCAGGGCACTGGTGCGCCTGGAACAGGAGGCGCGTTGACCCCCCTGAAATTTGAAAAGGCAAGACAATGCGTGCCCTTGCATATAAATGCAGTGCTTGCGGGGCGCGGCATGCGTGCCCACGCCCCAAGGTCCGGAGACCGAAAGGTCCGGAGACCCGAGGCCCGGAGACCAGAGTTGGTCCGGAGACCTGGTCCGGAGACCAAGAGGCCCGGAGACCACCAATGAAAGTGCAGAGCGTCTGCTACCTATACTTGCAGAGCCTTGTATAAGGCAGTGCAGGGTGGGTGGGTGGGTTTCAAATGAAACCGCAGGTTTGGGTCAAGGCTAGGAGCAAAACGGCCACCGCGTAGTTCGATTCACAACATGCCCTAAACACAAGGGAAAAGAAACCCTAAGCGTTAACATGTTGCACTGCTCCTAGCTTGAACCCAAACATGAACCCCCAAAAGAACAAAGCAAGTCCGAAGCGGCCGCAGTTCTTTTTACCGGGATTGCTGAAAGTAGCACTGCTTCCAGGGCACTGGTGCGCCTGGAACAGGAGGTGCGTTGACCCCCCTTCAGTGTTTCAGGCAACCCCGGTATAAGCGAGCCAGCTGGGCCGCCGGCCTCATCACCCCCCCTTCAGAGTGGGGTTGTACCTGGCAGGGCAAATGTCCGCGTGACAATGCACGCTTGCGGCTGTGAGCAGCCTGTTGCTCAGGGTCTGCACTTTTTTCGGTCAGAGCGGCTTGGTGTAAGCGGCTGGCTGACGCAGCCAGTTGTTCTAGCTGACAGGGCGAAGACGGCCATTTGGTCGCAATGCATGTTGGGATGCAAATAAGGCTGGCTAAGCAGTGCTGGAGGCAGCTGCCAGGTGTTCCGGGCGCCAGGGCGCATCCATCGGACACAGCTGAATGCCTCGGCCTGACATTGCTAGGCCCGCAGGGAAGCGTATGCGACTTTCAGGGCGATGGCTGAATCGGGCCAACCGACCTCTGCTGAGATCGTCTGCCCAATCATTGCACCTTCCTGGAACGTGCGTCGGCTGCAGCAGCACATTGTGAGCGTTAACTGCACGAAAAGTTGCAACGGCCAGGAGGTCGTGAACAACTTGTTAAGGCTTGCTTCCGTTGCGGAATTGTCCGTGCCTGAAGGCATGCTGAACGAGTAGCGCCCACCACCAATGTGGCTGTGGGTTGCTTGCAGTAGTGCTAACTGTGCCAGCGTCTCGAAACACGACGCACCGCTGTCCAGGCTTGACAAGGCAAGGCCATACGGCCCGTGTGTCCCGCATGTTCCAGGTTTCGGCAAACCAAACCACTTGGGAGGATGTGATTCTATCCCTACCAAGTCGTCTTCGGCACACGCATCCGTGGCAGCCAGTGCTTGCAGCTGGTGCGGCCGCGCCAAGGGCTGAACGGGCGAGCGCTGAAAGCACAACGCCAGCCATGTAAGGCATTGCTGGCTTGACTTGGAAAGGCTAGTATATGGGTTATTGGGGTCCGCGATGCGCACCCGCGTGGGTTTGCTAGTGCCGGGCACCCGCGGGATGTCCTGAGGGCAGTGCATGGCGCGACCTGAAATTTCCAAGATTTTGGAGCCCACTGTGATCCACAAGCCGGGAAGGCTATGGCTGGTTTTGAGATCCTTGTTCAAGGATGCTCTGAAGGCTGACGCGGTATCGAGTGCATCGAGGCCTGGTGGGCTGTTGAGGTCCGAGTATAGTGGCGCTAGCCAGGATCTCAGATGCAGTGCAACGCTGGTGGCCCAAATGAGCAGGCCTATGCACTGCTCGAGTGTTTTGCGGAGTACCCGTCGGCTCCCCAGCAGTGCTTTGATCAAGGCGTCCAGCTTGGTCAGCTTAGCGGACACGAGCTGAATGGTGTCGTGGGAGAAGTTGATCTCCCAGCCGCACCAAACAAGGCTGTCCTGGAATTGCGCCTTTTTCCATGAAATTGGCGCCGCAATGGCGCAAAAGAAAAGCACCACCAAGGCAAACATATCTGGCGCGCTATCTCGGAAGAGTGCACACAGAAGGTCGTCCACAAAAAGGAAGGCTTTGTGGGGCTTCCAAGCCAGCAACCCATGCACCTGGCGAAGCAAAAAAGCGCCAGTGTTCTTCAGGGCGGACCTGCACCTGTTTGTGTGCGGCTTTGAATTCAATGCTGGCGTGCCTGGAGTGTCCTCCGGCTCCGTGGACAGCGCCAGGTCCGATGCCATTGGCAGGCTCAGGCGCTCTGGTAGATGGCATCTGGTATTCACTTGGCACACGGTGCTGTCCAGGACAAGGCGCGGCTCTTTCCCTTCTGCGAAAACGACATTTAATTTGCCTACGGCAATGCCTAAGGGCCATTTTTTCCGAGCCTCGGCGATGCTAAGGCCGGTTTCTACAATCCAGTTGTTGGCAATTTCATTGCGCAGCAAGCTTTGCACGGTTTCTGGTTCGTCCTCGGCCATCTTCCAGTTGCCCTCACAGATTCCAGATCCGGCGGCAGGGCGGAGTCTGGCTTCTTTGCCGGCCATTGAAGGCTGGGTCAAGGCTGACACGGCTGTCAGTACGGGGTAGGGCCATGTCTGGGTCACCCCAAGAGTTGGCCAAGGCCTGCAGCAGGTGGAGTCTGTACGGCTGCCCTGCCTCGGGGCTCATTTGCCACGGCGAGAGGGGGCAGTCCGGAGAGCTGCTCTTGATGTGCGCCAGGATTCGTGGCACCAATTTGCGCTCATGCATCCACTGCAGCCAGGGCCTGGCGACTGCTTGCAGTGGGTGTTCTGGCTTGGGACAGCACCAGTCTGCGGAAGGGTGCATTCCTGCTCCGTCGCAGGTCGGGAGCCTGCAAGGCGCCAGTGTGATGGTCCTGCAGATTTCGGAGTGCAATGGCAGTGTTTGTCGGAAGGAACCTGTTTTGCTGACCCTTCCTATGCCTACCTGGGCAAGTTGCAGGGCCAGGGAAGGAGGGTAAGAGTGCTGAGGTATACCCCTTGTTCTTTCACGCCTGCAATGCTTCGGTGCTTGTATGAGTGATTGCCAACGGGCCTGTATTTTCGAACTGTTGCAGCCGAACGCCCTGCAGGCGTCTACCCACACCAGGGCACATTGGTGATCGCGTAGCATTTGGAAGTAAGCCTCTTCCAGCCAGGACATGGCTGATGGCGGTTGTTCCCAAATGCCTACGCCTCCTTTGGAGACCACTGCTCTGAACAGGGCTCTGCCGCGGTCGTGAATGGTCTTGCTATCCAGCAGTTTCTTACGCTGCGAAGGCGAAAGGCCGGGGACCCCGTTCATGTGCTGCGGCGTTCTCAAGGCTTTGGGCCCGCCAGGGCGTAGTTTGAGTCTGGAATATTCCTTGCAAGGCGGGGCAAGCATTATCAGGGCCACGATTCCTGACCAGCAGAGTCTGAGAAGGGCCTCGAAGATACGTTATCCAGGATGTCGCGCGCAGTGTCTCCATCCAGATCAAAGGGCTCAAAGCGGTCAAGGCCAAGGCTAATGCCTGCCAATGTTACGGGGCGCAGCCTACCTGCAAACACGTCCAAAAAGAGCCTCTTTGAGGCTGAATGCAACGGTGATTCCGATGAGCTTGCCTGGGCGGGCGTGTGTGGCCTTGGCGACGCGCCTGGCTCGTTACGGCGCGCATAGGGCAAGGCTGGAGTCAGGGCAGCTTCCACCGGCATATGCAATGGTGAAAACGGCGCATGAGGCCCGCTGTGGGGCAAGGCCGGCCGCGGTTTGGCTGCCCGACCGTACGAAGGCCTAGGTTAGGATCTGGCTGTGTGAGACACAGGTCGGCTATCTTCTCGAAGGCCTTGAGGTTCGACAGGCGCGCTGCTTGGCACAGGGCCAGGGCATTGCGAAACACGGTCTGGATGCGCCCGCTGACAGCGAGTGGCGCTCCACGGACACCTCTGGTGTGTCGTCAAAGAAGGCCTGACTCAGGAGTTGCAGTTCTGAGCGCACGGCTCGGGCCGACTTGCACTAGGCTCAGAAGGCGGATGGATGGCGTGGTGTCAGCGTCCAGCAGCTCACCTGAATAATTGGATTTGAAGGTTTCCACAAAACTGGACACGCGTTCGAATGTGAGCTTGGGTGGCAAGTGCTCTGCCCAAGATGCAATTTGATTGGGCTGAATGCATGGCGACCTGGAATTGGCGGCCGGTTCGGGAGGCTCCGAGCGCAGGCTTAGCCGATGGCACTCGGCTAGGGCTTTCCTATGAAAGGCTGCAATTCTGCAATGGTGGGGAAGGCAAAGGCGAAGTCAGAACCTCTGGCCAAAACAAGGTCCTGCAGGCCTTCAGGGACCCGGGCTTCTGTCAGGACATCTTGGAGCCGATCGCATGTGGACTGGTTTGATAGGAAAAAGATAGCTGCGGAATGTGTACAGTCAGTGCGGATGGCAGGTGCTGGACTGGCGCATGAGCACTGCTGAGCCGCCTTCTCCCAGCGCATACCTGAGGTGTCTGATTGTGTTGAGTTTGGCTGAGGCTGTGGGTGTCAAGGTAAGGCATGTATAGCTTATTAGCACAGCACCAGAGCTGCATATCTGGATGAATCTGATGCACAGGGTACGAGCACTGCTTTAAATACCAACCGCAGGCCGTCTGTACCGAGTTGGTGTGAGTGCACAGTACGGCATGTACGGATCCCCAGGGCACAAGACGAATGCCAATTGAATCGACTGCAAGGGCTGGCGCCAGCGGGCAAGGCGAGGGATCTGGTGAGCATGCTTGCTCGTCTGGCGGTTCTTCTTTCCACTGCAAGGGCTTCCTCGTCTGCATTCGTGGTACAAGAATCTTGTCAGGCTGGTTGGAAGGCTCTGAAGCTCCAATTGGCTCGGAGGGCTTCCCTGTGGAACTTGAAAGGCTGGTTCCACGGTTGGGCGCTGGCCCCCCCAAGCCATTGGCCAAGGGGGTCTCCAGCCCCGTCTGATGGCGGAGGCCGACTGCACCCACAAGGCTTCTATGGTGTCGCCCCTGCTGTACAGCAGTGCGGACGAAAGGCGATGGTGTCCCTGAAGCCTTCTGCTCTCTTCAGGAAGGCGTAGCTGCGCTGCTGCACTGAGTAACGCGCATTTAAGGCTGTGAAGGGTAAACAAGGACGCCTCGTGCTGGGTAACCAGCTGACCGCCTTCCGACTTCCACGGCAACTGTATGGCCCAGCGAAGGCATACCAGTGCTTGCAAGTAAGACATCGGACGCGAAAGGCTGGGGCATGCGTGAGAATCCAGGTTTGGAATGCAGGGCAAAATGAAGTCGGGTACAAATGAATCTCCCCATTCGGCCTGAGTGGCGTCTAAAGCTTGGCTGAGCAGGGCAAGCCACTTCACCAGCCAGGATGCGCTGATGTCTTCACCTCGGAAACCGAACGGCAAGCATGCGAAGGGGCTGTCCCTGGCTAGTTGTCTTGGTGGCCCAACACAGGCCCCGAAGTGCTTGCGCAGACAGCGAGAGAGCGGAAGGCTTGATTCTCTGAATGTCCCCAAACCTAAGGCTGCAATGGGCGCACAAAAGCAGGGCGCCTAGTAACAGGCCCACGGCGGGCGTGCAAGCGGGGGAAACTATGTGTTCCTCCCATGCTGCAAGTATAGCAAGTGGCAAAGGCAGGGCTTCACGTCGATCGTGCGGTTTGGGGTTGTAGGCGAAGGACTTGATTAAGGGGCTACCCATCAAGTCTAACAGGCTTGATATCTGCCCAATGCGCGCAAACCGGGCTTTACTCATCATGATTGCGCTGCACTTGAGTGCAGTGCGGTCCTCTGCTTGAGACACATGGCAGCCTGCGATGAAATCTGAAAGATGGGCCAGGGTAAGGCACATCAAATCACCCACGCACTGATTTACGAGGGTGAGGAGAAGGCGGATGCGCGGAGGTACTGCGACAGCGTGCCCCCTGAAAATTTCCGCAGAGATGCTTCGACAAGGATCTGTGGGTGTTGCGAGGCTTCCAGGGCTTGCGCTAGCATGCTGCCAGCGACGCACGATTTGAGTATCAAAACCCATTCGGCAGTGCATTTGTCCTTCAGCGTGGCCTGCAGCTGAGCAGTTGATGAAGGCTCAGGCGGGCGAACAGGGCCATATGGCCTGGGCAGCGCAGGCCTGGCGCTGAACACGCGGCGTAATGGCATCACTGCGATTGGCAGGCTGAGCAGGGGGCGAGCCTGACCTGTGCGGTCCTGGCTGGTGTGTGTCTGCAAGGCTAGACTGCGAGGCCATCAGAGGGCAAGAAAAGGGTACGCAGGACCTTAATGGAATGCACTCTGGAACTGGGCACCCTGGTTTCTGATTTGCCACCGAGAGCCTGGGGCAAGGGGGCAGTGCTGGGTGGCTCCGCAGCTGAAAGGGGAGATCATTCACATGAGCTCGCGCCGCCGGGTAAGGTCTGACCCGACTGCTGTGATCCATGTTTGAGGGCAAGTCTGCTTGGTTGAGCCATGGTTTGGCTTTGGTAGTCGCTCCCGGCGATGTAGCTTCGGCGGCAGTTGCAGGACGTGCGCCCAGAAGGCCTGACGACTTGTGTGGGCTGAAAGCCGGGTGGTCTTCTGCCATCTCTTCTGAAAGGCCATCGGGGGAAAATGAAAACGCTCTTCCCCAGAATTTCTTGCTGCGGTAAGGCATCGAGCCTACATGCATGCAGGGCAAGTGGGTGGCATACGTACCTGCGACCTTCTGAGGTGTTGACCAGCGCCGCAGCAGCTTCAATGTTCAGGCCGCAACACTTGGGCAGACGGGTGATACACACGCCATGCCTGTTTTCTTGCATCTGCTGCATACGGATCGGTCATGATGAGGGCCAACGCACTGTGTAGACTGCACATGTAATGCGATGGGTTGCAAAAAAAGGCCAAGGCTTCACCGAAAACATGTCCTAAGTTACAAGAGAGTGAAAAGAGTGCACTGCGTGGCCCTCCTGAAGCTGAATAGTGCGGTCAATGGCACAGGGCAAGGCATCAGTACATGGCAACATTGGGTTGCATGGATTCATAGCACCGGCTGCAGTAGTGCGAAGTGTGCGTATCCTCGAACAGGGGAATCCTGTCGTTGATGATGCGGCCGCAGGCTGAGTGGAACGGGCAGGGCGATGACGCACAAGGCAATGCGCAGCACACTCGGGATTGGTCATCCAGGTACCACGCTTTGGCGACCCCTCCCACTCGACGCAGCCTTCATAGTGCAGGGCAGCCGCATGGCAGGAAGTTGCGCACACTGCTCCAGCTGGGCGATAGCGCGTGTGTTTTCCTGCGGCTGGGAGGGCTTTGGCCAGGGCTGCGCGGGCTTGCGGTAAGACTGCCGTTCATTGCGTTTCCAGCAGGAGTCAATGCTGAAGGCGTGATGGTCTTCGTGAATGCGCGTGGCACACGTGGGGGGGCTCCTGAACGGCAAATCGTAGTAGTTCATCCACAAAGGCGTGTCCGGCGCAAGGCCCAAGTACTGCAGGTCAGGCTTGGGCTCATGGAACCCGGATGAAGGCTGCGGGGGCCAGTCACAAGGCGGGCTCAGGGCTGCCCCCCCCGGAGGGAAGCCATTCAAAGCGGACTCAAGAATGCATGCCGGGGTCATGACTGATAAGCCTGATCGCAGGGCTTGTCAAGGTCCCGAAAAAGCCTCAATTGCCAAGGCACGCTGCGCCAAGGCTGCAGCCCCGGAGCGCTGTGATTCAAGAGCGGACTCAAGAATGCATGACTGTCATGACTGCCTTTTGTGGAGGTCCCGAAGGAGCCGCGCCTTGTGGAGGTCCCGGAGGAGCCTCAATTACCAAGGCACGCTGTGCCAAGGCAGCAATCTTGGAGGGTTGCGATTCAAGAGCGGACTCAAGAATGCATGACTGCGCTCATGACTGAAGGCATTGCGCCTTGTGGAGGTCCTGGAGGAGCCTCAATTGCCAAGGCACGCTGTGCCAAGGCGGCAACCCCGGAGGGCTGCGATTCAAGAGCGGACTCAAGAATGCATGACTGAGATCATGACTGAAGGCATTGCACCTTGAGAAGGTCCCGGAGGAGCCTCAATTGCCAAGGCGCGCTGTGCCAAGGCAGCAGCCCCGGAGGGATGCGCTCAAGGGCGGACTCAAGAATGCATGACTGGGATCATGACTGAAGGCATTGCGCCTTGTGAAGGTCCCGGAGGAGCTTTAATATACCTGGACACTCGTCAATGTCACTGGACCGCGGTCCGGCGGTCCAAGCCAAGCCGCGGGTAAGGCCGAAGACCGTCGTGGAGACAAGGACAGGCGTGCCCAAGCCCCGTGCTGTGACGCGCGGGCGTCACTTGCTGCGCAGCACAAAGCAGGGTGGGAGGGCGGGTTTCAATCGACAACAGGTCATAAACACAAGGGAACAGACAACCCTAAGCGTTAAAACCTGTTGCACTGCTCCTAGCTTGAACCCAAACAACCCTAACCCACACAACGACATTTCCGGGTTGCTGGAAGGTTGCGCTGCATCTAGGGCACGCGGTGCACCTAGAGCACGGGTCAGCATTAACCCCCCCTTTTAGTGTTTCTCAAGCCACGCACAGGCTAGCCAGCTCAGGTTGGAGATGTTGAAGGGTAAACCGTCACTCGCATCAAACAGAACAACGTAGCACGGCCATCGAACAATAACGAACACCGAGGGCTTCGCTCCCAGAAAGGTTCACTGCTCTAAACCTAAGACTGCCACGGCTTTTGGCGGAAAGCTGCACTCTTTGGAAAAACTGCCGAGGTAAGGGCTGCTGCCTGAATGTGTGCTCCATGCTGCTGCAAGGTTGGACATGTTGAAGGGTGGACCGTCAAACACGCAGAGACTATCAAGCTAAGCTGCAATTGAATCTCCTGCCAAGGACATGCGTGACTGCGCTGCGCTCAGCTCCCTGCCCGTGCGCGTTGGCTGCAAGACGCTTGGCTCCGGTCGAGACGTTGGTAGAACACTACATCTACGCCATGCGTTTCGCTGCTCCAAGACTAAGGCCGCCACTGCTTTGGCGAAAAGCTACACACTGGAAAACTTGCCGAGGTAACTGCAGGGTTGTGCTCTCAATGCTGCTGCAAGGTTGGAGATGTTGAAGGGTAAACCGTCAAATCAGCCGGCATGCAGAATTAAGAAACACTCGCAAACAGAACAACGCAACACAGCCATCGAACAATAACGAACACCGAGGGCTGCAAGGTTGGACATGTTGATGGGTAGACCGTCCATCATGCAGAGACTATCCAGCTGCAATTGAATCTCCTGCCAAGGACATGCATGACTGCACTGTGCTCAGCTCCCAACGCGCGTTGGCTGCGAGATGCTTGGCTCCTGTCGAGACGTTAGTAGAACACTACATCTACGCCATGCGTTTCGCTGCTCCAAGACGCCACTGCTTTGGCGAAAAGCTACACACTGGAAAACTTGCCGAGGTAACTGCAGGATTGTGTGCTTCACGCTGCTGCAAGGTTGGAGATGTAGAAGGGTAAACCGTCAAATCAGCCGGCACGCAGAATTTCGAAACACTCGCATCAAAACAGAACAACGAAACACAGCCATCGAACAATAACGAACACCGAGGGCTGCAAGGTAAGGGTAGACAGTCAATCATGCAGAGACTATCAAGCTGCAACTGAATCTCCTGCCAAGGACATGCATGACTGCACTGTGCTTAGCTCCCTGCCCACGCACGTTGGCTTCTGTCGAGACGTTAGTAGAACACTGAATCTACGCCATGCGCTTTGCTGCTCCAAGACTAAGGCTGCCACTGTTTTGGCGAAAAGCTGCGCGCTGCGTGCTGCAAGGTTGGAGATGTTGAAGGGTAAACCGTCAAATCAGCCGGCATGCATTGAGAAACACTCGCATCAAACAGAACAACGTAACACAGCCATCGAACAATAACGAGCACCGAGGGCTTCGCTCCCAGAAAGGCTCACTGCTCCAAAACTAAGACTTCTACGGCTTTTGGCGAGAAGCTACGTCTTTCCAAGGTAAGGGCTGAATGCGCTCAATGCTGCTGCAAGTTTGGACATATAAAGCGGCAATTGAGTCTTCTGCCAAGGACATGCGTGACTCCACTGTGCTCCACAAAAAAGGAGCGCCGTGCGCTGACTTCCTTGTCTCGCAAGCTGCGATCGACCGAAAGGGATGCGCACTTCCTACAGTGCCCCTGGAAAGTAGGAGCCCGCCAGCACCGCAGCGCAGAGAACGCATCGGTCACGCGCGAGGCCGGCGGGCTCAGCTTTTGCCAGCTGGCCACTGCAGCACTGCGGCGTCTTCCTTGGCGCGCTGCAAACTCTGCGCTGACTGTTCTGGAGCTCTTCCATGCGAGCCACCAGAGTGGGGTTCAAGCGCCGCAGCGCCCCCTCGAAGATGTTGCGGCCGGCAAGTCCAAAATGAAGAGATCTTCGAGCTTCCGGGCGCGGCTCACCCATGACCACAAGGGCAAGGAGCGCCGTGCGCTGACTTCTTTGTCTTGCAAGCGCGCGCGCTCTCGCCGCTCTTTCGCTGACCGCTCTTGCGATCGACCGAAAGGGATGCGCGCTTCCTGCAGCGCCCCTCGAAAGTAGGAGCCCGCCAGCACCGCAGCGCGCGTCTGCAGAGAACGCATTCAGGCGGGCGGACTCAGCTTTCGCCAGTCTGCACTGACATGTTCTGGAGCTCTTCCACGCGAGCCACCAGAGTGGGGAGCAAGCGCTCCCTCGAAGATGTCGCGTTCCTAAGGCAAGCTAGCACGAGCAACCTTTTTGACACTGGCGGTGGGTGTGGTCTTTCCAGGACCACAACCGTTTCCCCTGAGAATTTTTCTTTGAAGAAAATCGGAAAGAAACAGCAAAGTGATGCCCAAGATAGCATCATCTCTGAGGTGCCATGTTTTACATGGCCGAAATAAACGCAAAAGCGAGACCATCAAGGTCCATGTAGGCAAAGCGTGCCAAAGCGAGAAGGGAATGCGTCCCGACTCTGATGCCAGACCCTGAAAAGGGCCAAAGCGAAAGCAACCCTCAACCGCATCCCCACTGTTCGAACAGGGGGGCCAAAAAAGGGAGGAGAGTGGGAGAAGAGCAAGGAGCAAGTAGCTATGTTGTTGCTTGGTCCAAAATGGCACACACATGTGTGCGTGTGCCATGGAAACCAGAAGTGACTAAACACACTACCAGTTCTCCTAGACCGCCCGAGCAACCTTTTTAACACTGGCGGTGGGTGTGTTCTTCCAGGAGCGAAGCAAAGCAGACCACGGTCTCGCCCGTGGCACGAGCTGGGCGCTGGAGAACACAGTGAGGACGCAGCCGTGCAGGACGTCCGGTCCGCCAACGGCGTGAACGACGCCACGCAGCCTCAGCACTTCACGCTGCGCACCGGCAGCAGCCGGGCTTCCGTGTCCAGGCGCAGTCCAACCACACGCCGCGCCCCTTCTCTTGGGGCCTGAACCCCGTGACTCTGCCCCAGTCTCAGCCGAGCTCGCGGCCGAGCTCTGCAGTTCCGGGCAGTCACGCCGGAGCCTGCCTCCGCCCAGCTTCGACCAGCTGGCGCGAGACAAACTCTCTTTCTCGGGCAAGTTTTTTGCATTTGCGCTATCAAATGCTACTATTCCTCTAGGCCGTACATAAATGTACACCCTAGAGGAATAGCTTTTGCACGATTTTGCACGTTTTTGCGCTACAAAAGTTTTTACTCTAGGGTGACAAAAATGTACAGGAGTAATAGCTTTTGCACGGTTTTGCACGGTTTTGCGCTACAAAATGCTATCCGTCTAGGCCGTATATAAACGCTACAAAATGCTATTAGTCTAAGCTCTACATAAATATAGACACTAGACTAAGAGCTTGTTTTGCACGGTTTTGCGCCACAAAATGCTATTACTCTACTACATCAATGTAGACACTAGAGTTCTAGCTTTTGCACGATTTCAAGTTACAAAATGCTATTCCTCCAGTGTCTATGTTGATTTTGGCGCTAGAGGAACAGTTTCCTTCGCCGTACAACTTAAAATGCGTGTGTATAAAGAAGCATGGAGGTAGTCACCGCCGGAGCCCAGATGAGCTGATGCAGAGCCTGGGCTACAAGACAAGCGACACCAGCTACGTCCCCCACCTCTCGGGTCTGCCGCATTCCGCTGACCAGTGGTACCTCATTCATCAACCCCACTACTGGCTCCGGCCACGTCCTGCTTCGTCCCGCGTCCAGATCTTCGCCAACGGCCAGCGCTGCACAACCTCAACCGCTACGGCCGCACCGTGGCCGTGCACGACCTGCTAAAGGGCCGAGAGTACAACCGCAACAAGGCCACAGGGTTTCGACAAAGTCGACCCCCCGCATCGCCCGCGCGGTGCCAGAACGGCTACGCGGACGTCCTGCTGCGCTCCACCATGGTGGGCATTCTGCTGCCCCCGCAGCGAACCACGACGGCGCTGTGGCCAGAGCGCATGCGTCGGGAGCACGCACCAACTTCAAGATCCAGAACGTCCAAGTTCCGGCCTTCCAGGTTGTCTTGGCGCTGGTCCAACCGCGCGCTCCTTTCAGAAGTCGCTCGTGTTTAGCTACCCCACGGCATTGGCGCAGCTCTCTCTTTAGAGGGGGTTTCCCAAACGGATCCAATTCCACCTGGTAGGCTCCTGGCACTCGTCCAGGAAACGACCTCGTCCTGCGAAGGATTCGAAACCTAAAACGCTGCGCGCAGGCGTGTGGCTGCAACATAACGACCCCTAGATACGCTTGCAAAATGCCCCGCAGCTGCGTTTCTGCAAGGCGAGCTAAAAAAACAGGAAAAAAAGGGAAGCCAGCCAGAAGCCAACCAAACCCAGCCAGAAGCCAGCCAAAAGCCAGCCAGAAGCCAGCCAAAAAGCCAGCCAGGGCTGCGGGGCATTTTGCCAAACCGCATATCTAGGGGTCGTTATGTTGCAGCCACACGCCTGCACGCAGCGTTTTACGTTTCGAATCCTTCGCAGGACGAGGTCGTTTCCTGGACGGACGAGTGCCAGGAGCCTACCAGGTGGAATAGAATCCATTTGGGAACCCCCTCTAAAGAAAGAGGCGCGATGTTCTATGTTCGCGCTTTCGCGCGGCGCAGTCTGCAGCTGTCGCTGCAGTCGCTGCGCAGTTCGCGCAGTTCGCTGCTGCTCCGGGCTGCGCATTATTGATCCAATGTTGCGCCATCGTTGCTTCAAGACAATTCAAATTTGCCTCAAGAATGGCATCGAAGCCTCCCTGCCGCGCCACCTGCTCGGCATCAAAGCCACCCGGCCGCGCCACCTGCCCGGCATCAAGGCCACGCCAGCCTGCCGAGTCATACGGATCATACGGATCATACGGTCAGCTTTGCTCTCCCACGGACCAGGGCCCGGATATGGCGCTATGCACGCATGCATAGTTTTCTGCATACTCCTTGAGAACGATGTCCACGCCCCCTTGCTATACGTGCTCAGGTCGGCTATAGGTATCACGACCTGAACCATGAATTGAGGGATATTTTCCGTCCTGGTAGCCGAGCACGTGCTATGTAGCGGCAAGCGCGCCAGCCTGCCGAGCCCGCGCCACTCGAGGCGAAATTTTCGGCGATCTGTCCCGAAATTTTCGGCGATTTGTCCCGGAATTTTCGAGCGTCGTGCGCAGGTCAGGGCGGTATCACGATTTGACCGGCGCCATCATTGTAGCCACGCTACTTGACTATTTTGCCCTGGTGCCGGGCCTGGCTGTCATACCGGCAAGACGGCGGTCAAGGTCCGGAGGCGGCTTGTACTGATATGCGTTCATTTCCACCTTGCGCTTCTGTTGGGCTTCCTCCTCAAACTTGCGCCATGCCTCAGCCATGTGGTGTTGGTGGTGACTCACAAGATGTCCCGACTGCTTGCTGGCAATCTCGCATCGTCTCTCCAGCTCCTGGATCCGGATGGTGCTCCCATAGTCTTCTTGATGAAGATTCGCCATTGCTGCCGACATTTCATCAAGTGTCTTTTGGTAGGTTGCTGGAACGCTGGCTGCCACGGCAGGCGTCGGCGCAGCGGCGACGGCAGGGCTGGCCGTGGGACTCGCAGGCGGCGCAGCCTACGGTCTCGCGCGCGGCACGGGCTGGGTGCTGGAGAACACGCTCTTCCGGCCTCAGCAGGGCAGTGAGGACGCGGCCGTGCAGGCAAGCAGCCGCGCCTCCTCGCAATCGTTCCGCGTCCAGGCACAGGCTAACCACACGCCACGCCCTTCTCCTGGGGCCTGAACCCTGTGACTCTGCCTCAGTCCCAGCCGAACTCCCGGGCAAGCTCTCGCAGCTCCGGACAGTCACGCCAGAGCCGCCTGCCCCCGCCGAGCTACGACCAGCTGGCTCGACACATCGAGGCGGCGTAAAAAAATGTATTCTCCCACAGACACCCTGAAGTTACAGGCGGGGAGAATAGCTTTCTTCGCCGTACGAGTGAAAACGCGTGTGTATAAAGAAGCATGGAGGTAGTCACAGCCGGAGCACAGGATGAGTTAATGCAGAGCCTGGACTACAAGCTGAAAACCAGCAACACCAACTGTGACCGCACGGCACGACGTGCAGTATTTCCCCAGCTCGCTGAGCTCCTTCTCCCCCCGCCACCTCGAGGGTCTGCCGCATTCCGCTGACCAGCGGCACCTCGTTCATCGACCCCGAGTCGATCAAGATCGCCTTCAGAGTCAGAAACACGGACGCCAGCCCCCATCGGCGCGGCCAGGCAGGAAGACAGTCTCCTGGAGTCGCAGATGCAGCTGGGCAGCCTGTACCCGCACAATCCAATGAAGGGAGCCTCGGAGCACTTCCACTTCCTCTCGTACGACGACACGGTGCGCAACATCGACATCGACCGCGCGGGCTACCTGCGCCACAGCTTCATCGCGGGCTTCCCGACAGAGCGCGTGCCCAAGCTTCTGAGCGGCGTCAGCACCCGTTCGGGCGACCTGGCTCGGTTCACTTTCAAGGCGCTCGACGGCACGATGACGGACGTGTTCATCCACCTGATAGCCTATCAGCTGGTGACGCTCTCTGGCACTGGAGTCTCTGCGCTGGACTAGCATGGATCCATAGCTCAATCGGAAGAGGCGCTGCAGCTCTGAAGCTTGAAGACCGCGGGCTTGATTCCACCCGGGCGCGGATCATTTTTTTACTTGGAGAATTCTTTTTTTTTCCTCGACCCGAGACGGATCTTTCCACCTCCAACCCAGTGACCGCCTCTCCTGGGAAAAAAAATATCCAGGTCCGAGACGGATCTCCGAGACGGATCTTTCCACCTCCAACCCAGTGACCGCCTCCTGGGAATAAAAAAATATACCCAGGTCCGAGACGGATCTCCGAGACGGATCTCACCTCCAGCCCAGCAGGCTAGCCCAGGAGGGGCAGCGACACCTGGACGATGTGAGCCGGCTGACGGAGGCAGCGCACCGCCAGGTTCCCGAGCTGCGCTACGCGCGCGCCGAGCGCAAGGGCGTTGAACCAGCGGGCGAAGTTGCCGCGCAGTAACCCTTAAAGAGACGAAGACGCTTCGGGCCCACGGCTTCAACCAGCGCCCGCGCTTCGAGCAGGTGGTGGGAGCCCTTGCCTCTGGACCAACCAGACCGCAAGGCCACCACGTTCATCACGAGCCACTTCTACTTGGACGACTTCGTGCAGTCCAGCGAGGACCCCAACCCTCTGCAGCATACGCCTTTGAGGGCAATTCCCGAGGAACCCGCCAAGGCCACGGACGAGGACGTGCGACTTGCCCGGATGTACCAGGGCTACGGAGGAACCCGCTTCGTCGAGGACGACCTGGCTGGAGACCCCGAGGCCGACGCACTGGCAAACAACGGGCAGGGTCCGCCCTCCATTACGGGCCGTCTGCGCAGCGCGGCCGACGGAGCGCAGGCAGCAGCGCCTCGTGGGCGCAGGAGCAGCGACTCGGCGGCGTGTCCAACCCGTCCACCGTGGAGAGCAGGGAGGCCAGCGCGCTGGCGTCCGCCTTGCTGAGGAGGGCAGCGTCCAGGGCTGCCGTGGTGACTGCGCCCAGGAGGGCCGCCGCTATCTTAGAGTCCACCTCTGAGGAAGTGTCGACGGCAGACAGCAGGGCGTAACCGGCGTCCGCCTTGGAGGCCTGCAGCCCCGAGATGGAGGCGTCTCGACTCGCGAGCTTGGAGGTGACGACGCCCAGGAGAGCGTTGGCCACCTTGGTGTCGACCTCCAGCGGCGCCGCTATGTCTAGGGAGCGCTGGTCCACCACCGTCTTGAGGCCGTAGTTGGCCGCCACCGTGGCCAGCGTGGCGTTGTTGGCCGAGGCAATGGAGCCGTTCATGGTCGCCGTGGTCCACGCCGCTCTTCGTGGCCACCACGCCCTCCAGCACGTCGAAGGCCGACTGGTCTGCCTTGTTGGAGAGACCCGTGGTCAGCAGCTCTGCAGCGCTGCGATGCTGCTTCCGTGCGCAGCCACCTGTCCGTCCGTGGTGGCCAGGGCCGCAGCCATGGCCAGAGGCGCAATTGCCGGCGCCAGCGCGCTGCTGTCCAGCGGCCAGCTCAGCGGTGACCCGGTTGTCCAGGGACTGGATGGCCGCTGCGTTGTTGCCTGAGGCTGCCGTGTTCACCGCCAGGTCTGTTACTTGCGCGTAGGGCGTCAGAGCGAGGGCCAGCTGCCCTGCAGTGACGTGCGTGCCGTCAGTTACCTCTCCGTTGTCCAGGACCTCCGGGATGTTGCCCGTGACAGGTCCTTCAAACATGTTTTCTTAGGAGTAGGTGTTACGTACTTGTGACGATGGGGCGTTGTACTTTCACAACACACCCCCTTGAGTCGCTATGGACCATTCGGGGTCTTCGTAGCGCTGGGCGTTATAAACATATATCATCTCACAACAGCGTTTGACTCGCTATGGACCAGGATTTTCGGGCAAAATCGATGGAGTCATCTTGTCGTAGCATGGTCGTGTGATGCTTTGAAGGAAAATATCCCTCAATTCCGTGCTAGGCTAGCAGTACAAGAAGTGAGGGAAAGTATCCTTCACTTATGATACCGCTCGCTGTACCGTGGTTATGACGAATTGACCGATGGCGTCGGTCAAAACACTTGGGACACCTCGGCCTGCAGCACATTATGAATTGACCGATGTAGCGCATGATGAATTGACCGACGTAGCTATGCGTTGTGTGCATAGTTTTATAGGACACCTCGGGGGGCTCAAGCGCTAGCTTGTCTCAGCTGTCTCTGCAGCACCTGCGGCCGGGCATTCATGAACCACCTTGCCCATTACTGAACCAACCTTGCCCATTTTGCCCGTTCCATTGTTGATTCAAACTTGCCAAGAACGAAGTCCTCTTGGGAACTGGGCTTTTGCGCACTTTTCGGCCCCAAAGAGAGCGGTGACGAAGCGGTGACAAACGGTGACAAACGGTGACAAGCTCGACGGGATGGAATTCGCCTGCTTTCCGGGCTGAAAGCGGAATCCTGAGCAAAGTGACCTGCTTTCGACCGAAAACGAGCGAAACTTGAGGCTCAGGCATCCGACTTGCCGTCTGACACGAAAAACATCAAACCACAAGACCGTCTTTTTGAATTCCGCACAGGCTTTGGTAGCACAGCGCAGACGCTGCGGGCTTGATGCAACTCCGCAGAGAGGCTACAACAACTTTGGCCTTTGAACCAGCTGCAGGTGGACCTAGCTTGCCTTTGGGGGCAGGTTGGCCAGCACGGAGACCGACTCTCCCTCGAAGGCTGAGGCTCTGATCTGCATGAATGAGCGCCGTCGGCAGTGCTGCGCAGACGGTCCGTGATGGAGGGCGGCCCCTGACCGTTGCTGGCCAGCGCGCCGGCCTCGGGGTCTCCCGCCAGGTCATCCTCAACAAAGCGGGTTCCGCCGTACCCTTGGTACCTCCGCGCAAGGCGCACATCCTCGTCCGTGGCCTCTGCGGGAGTGTGGAAGCCGTCCTCGGGAATTGCCTGCAGGGGCGTGTGCTGCAGGGGCCGGGGGTTGGGGTCCTCGCTGGACTGTACAAAATCGTCCAGGTAGAAGCGGCTTGTGATGAACGAGGTGGCTTTGCGGTCCGGCTGATCCAGGGGCAGCGGCTCATTCCGCTCAAGGTAGCCCACCACCTGCTCAAAGCGCGGGCGCTGGTTGAAGCCGTGCGCCCGAAGCGTCTTCATTTACTGTTGCGCAACTTCGCCCGCCGCCCGTTCCACGCCCCGAGCGCGCGTAGCGCAGCTGGGGTACCTGGCGGTGCACGGCCTCCGTCAGCCGGCTCACGTCGTCCAGGTGCCGCTGCCCCTCCTGCGCCTGCCTGCGCTCCCCAAGCCAATTGTTGAAGGCCCGCGCCTCCTCCAGTTCTCGGTAGCGCTTCAGCAGCAGCGGCTGCAAGTTGTAACTGGGGTACGTCTTGCGGAACCACCGGGTACGTGGGCTGCGACCAGCCTGCGCAACGACGTAAACTGCAGGTGTGGACGCCTTGGATGCAGTCTCCGCGCTCACAGCCACACCGTCGCCGGAGCCAGCCGGCTGCTGAGCATTGACGATCAACAACACGGCCACCGCTGGAAACTTTGCCAACCGCGGCTTTGCAGCAAGCTGCAAGTGTCCAACAACGCGCGCCTCCGACAGCTGGGAGCGCGCGGGTCTTTCTGGAACGGGACGTGGGACGCACCAGTGCAAACTTCTCATGATCAACGACAAGGCGCACCAGCACGTGTGGAGGTGGTGGCTTCGCCGGGAAGACGCTACTTCTTTGGCTGCCGGTACAGGCTGGGCGCGGCCGGCCTCCAACTTGGCAATGTACGTAAGCGCCGACAACAACTACGGCGCACAGGCACCTTTCTTGGCACGGCCGCGCAGGGTGTCTGCACAAAGAGCCTCTTCACGCAGCTGTTTAACCACAAACAGAGAAACTCCGGCTGCCTTGTGATCGAGGCAACACGGGCAACGTGGTCTGCAACACAAGCTTTACAAATTTGTCGGACAGTAGGGTAAAGACGGAATGGCCAAGGTCGACGTGGCAGCAGCTGTGAACCTTCGGCTGGCTTTCGCATTGGCCGGCACCCGGTCAGCGCATCAATGGCCACCAGCATAAAGGACGCTGGACGGGCTTACCGCGCAGGGCAAGCGACTGTGGGTCCGAAGTGCAGCTTTGCAACTCCGCCCGGTGGCACCAAGAAGTTCCGACGCGCCGTGCCAGACGGCCCTCCGGTACTGGCAGGCGAAGAGGAGCTCTTGGCCGGAGTCAAGTTGTAGGTGCGCACGATGTTCCAGGGGGCTGGGGATCAAACAGACTTGTTGGAGGGATCAGATTGACTTGTTCACCTGCAGAAGCATCAAAAAGACTTGTGAAGCATCAGATTCGCTTGTGAGGGGGGTCAGATTAACTTGTGGGGGATCAGATTGACTTGTGGCTGTATCATCCTCATCATCCATCGTCATCATCGGCATCATCGGCATCATCGGCATCATCATCATCAGCATCATCATCATCGTATCAGCATCATCATCATCATCATCATCATCATCAGCAGCATCACCATCATCATCCATCATCATCATTATCATATCATCATCATCATCATCGACATCATCACCATCAGCATTATCATCAGCATCATCACGACCATCATCATCATCATCGTCATCAACATCATCATCATGATGATCTCATCTCTGCGTCATCATCAGCATCATTATCATCATGATGGCGATGACGATGATGATGATGATGGTGATGATGATGCTCATGATGACGACGACGACGACGACGATGATGATGACGATGATGGATGATAATGAGGCTGATGCCGATGATGCTGATGCTGAGGTCACGATGAAGATTCTATTTCCTCCATGTGTGATTCGTATTGCCCGGGTCCAGCAGGGCAGGCTCCGCAATTGATTTTGCACAAACTTTATCAGCAGTAACCCTGAGGATGATGATGATAATGCTGATGATGATGGATGATGATGGATGATGATGATGATGATGCTGATGATGATGATGCTACCGCGGCGAGCTTCGCAGCCACCGGGGCGGTCACGGGCGCCACGTTGACAGTCAGCGGGGCGGCCTCCACGGGCCCGCTGGACTGCGAGAGCCTGGACTGCACCTTCACGGCCACGAGCGGCGGAGTGTCGACAGGCAGCGTGGTCTGCGGCGACGTGACAAGCTCGGGCACGGTCTCCGCACCGCAGCTCTTCGCCTCCAACACGCTCACCGTGACCAACACCTCCGGCTTCTCGGACGATCTCTTCCTGACGAAGAACTGGGCGGGCTGGAGCAAGCTGCAGATTTCCAACAACAGCGCGGCCTCCGACAGCGGCCCGGAGCTGCGGCTGCTGGGCAACCAGAGCGCCAGGGTCTTCCTGGAGCGGGACGGCGGGACGCGCCAGTGCAAGCTGATCATGATCAACGACAAGGCTCTGGTGCAGACGAAGAGCCTCTCGACGCAGCTGTCCTTGACCACGAACCAGAGGAACCCCGGCTGCCTCGTGATCGCGGGCAACACGGGCAACGTGGTCTGCAACACGAGCTTCACAAATTTGTCGGACAGCAGGGTGAAGACGGAGATGGCCGAGGCCGAGCTCCAGCAGCTGTTCGACTCCGTGGAGGCCAAGGTACAAACGCCCGGACATGAACGAGAACCTAAGGCTGGACTTCGCATTAAACGATTTTACAGGAACGAACGGGTGGAGCAACGCAACGGCACGGAGATGGTCACTCTCGACTACTCTCACCTTACCAGCGTGCTCTGCGCAAGGGCTTCCAGGCCTGGCTGGACGTGGAAGCCTGGCAGGCCCAGCGGGGCCGAAGAACCCATAAGAAACATGGCCGACGCCCGCAGACGAACCGGTTTCGGTAGCGTAGCGCAGACGCTGCAGCAGGCTTAGGTGCAACAGCTGAACCAGCTGCAGGTGGACCTGGCCGACATGAAGGCCTGTAGGGAGCCCACCCCTTTATGCTGGTGGCCATCGATGCGCTGACCAAAAAAGTGGCCGCGGAGCCGCTGAAGGACCGTCTTGCAAGCACCACCGGCGGGCATGAAGAAGGTCTTTCAAGCCCTGGGCGTGCCGGCCAACGTGTACTCCGACGAGTTTAAGAGGGAGGAGCTGATAGATTTCTGGAACGTCGAGAAGCAGGTCACCAGGGGCCACGCCCACTTTGCGGAGCGCACCATCCGCACCATCAAGAAGGCCATGTTGGTCGCATAGCAGCCGGAGCGGGCCGGCGGGGCCAGTGGCACCTATGCTGCCTGACATCTTAAGCCAAATTGGAAGGAAGCACACCACGCAGGTGGCACCGAACCTCGCCTACTCTGACCCCAAAATGGCTGAGATTGCTCTGCGCAACATTGAGCGCATGGCCAAGCACAAGGTAACTTGCCCAGAAATTAAGGTCGGGAATATGGAATCAGGGTCAAGTCGATCGAAAGCAGGGGCTCCTACAGAGTCAACGAGATGGCCTGGCAAAAAGGTATGGGTAGCGTCCGCCGAGAGCGAGATGGGGGCAGGTTTGACTTGGAGGGGTGGCCGGAAAAGGTGGTGCACAGGGATCTCCGAAAAGTCCCAAAAACTCAGCTTCCGAACCGCGGGGACTGAAGAGAGAGGGGGTTTCCCAAATGGATTCTATTCTACCTGAGAGGTTTGTGGCACTCGTCCGTCCAGGAAATGACCTCGTCTGCGAAGGATTCGAAGTCTAAAACGCTGCGCGCAGGCGTGTGGCTGCAAAATAATGACCCCTAGATATGCTTGCAAAATGCCCAGCAGCTGCGTTTCTGCAAGGCGAGCTAAAAAAAACAGGGAAAAAAAAGAAAGCCAAGCCAAACCAGCCAGAAAGCCAGCCAGGAGCCAAACCAAACCAGCCAGGAGCCAAGCCAAACCAGCCAGAAAGCCAGCCAGGAGCCAAGCCAAACCAGCCAGAAAGCCAGCCAGGAGCCAAGCCAAACCAGCCAGAAAGCCAGCCAGGAGCCAAGCCAAACCAGCCAGAAAGCCAGCCAGAAGCCAAACCAGCCAGCCAGAAGCCAGCCAGAAGCCAAGCCAAACCAGCCAGAAAGCCAGCCAGGAGCCAAGCCAAACCAGCCAGAAAGCCAGCCAGGAGCCAAGCCAAGCCAGCCAGAAGCCAAGCCAGCCACCAGCCAGAAAGCCAGCCAGCCAAGCCAAGCCAGAGCCAGCCAACCAAAAAGCCAGCCAGCCAAGCCAGGACCAGAAGCCAAGCCAAGCCAGCCAGAAGCCAACCAAAAAAAGCCAGGGTTTCCTTTGAGGGCGCTCGCCTTGCAGAAACAAAGGCAGCTGCTGGGCATTTTGCCAAACCGCATATCTAGGGGTCATTATTTTGCAGCCACACGCCTGCACGCAGCGTTTTAGACTTCGAATCCTTCGCAGGACGAGGTCAAATGCTGGACGGACGAGTGCTAGGAGCCTCTCAGGTAGAATAGAATCCATTTGGGAAACCCCCTCTAAAGAGAGAGGTGCTATGTTCTGTGTTCGCGCTTTCGCGCGGCGCAGCTGCAGCTGTCACTGCAGTCGCTGCGCAGTTCGCGTCTGCGGAACTCCACGCGGAACTCCACGCGGGCAGCAACCAAAAAATGGTTGGTGCCTGTTTCCAGCCGCGCCTGACACGCCAGCAGCCCGCCGAGTCATACGGATCATACGGATCATACGGATCACCGCGCCACCTGCCCCGCATAGAAGCCTCCCGGCCGCGCCACCTGCCCGGCATAGAAGCCTCCAGCCTCACCACACCGAGGTCGGAATTCCGACTTCGCTCTACACCGAGGTCGGAATTCCGACTTCGGTATTTTGCCCGAAAAACCCATCACCGGGCCAGCGCCGAAGGTCTGTCAGCGATGCCGTCCTCGCAGCATCGCTGACAGAGTGTTTTTTTTCACCATTCACACGCCCAGCCGTCAATCCTGGCGTGGGCACAGGGTTGCCCCACTCAATCCTGGCGCGGGCACAGGATTGCCCCACTCAATCCTGGCGTGGGCGCAGGATTGCCCCACTCAATCCTGGTGCGCAGGATTGCACTCAATCCTGGCGTGGGACAGGATTGCCCCGGTGTCTCCCTGAAAACACTGGGAGCGCAGTGCTGTACAGCACTACGCTCCCAGACTCGCCGCCCGGATTGCCCGGAAAACTCCGTCAGCGCGTCTCTACACAGAGACGCACTCCCGGACTTGTCGCCCGGATTGCCCGGAAAACTCCGTCAGCGCCCTGCTGTATAGCAGTGCGCTGACAGACTTGCCGGGAAGTAACGCAAAGGAATGGGGAAGATCAAGCTGTTTCCTACGACAGAGTATAGCAGTAAGCAGCCCTCTGACCCCGTGGTGCCCCTGGTGCCATGCACGGGCATCTTCCTCGGGCCATCAAAATCGGGCAAAACCGTGGCTCTGATCAGCCTGATTCTGGAGCAGTATCGCGGCGTCTTTGAGAGAATTTACATCTTCAGCCCGAGTGTCAACATAGACGACGGCTGGATCCCGTCAAGAAGTACATTGAGGAGGACCTGGGGGTGAACACAGAGCGGGAGCAGACCTATTGGGACGAGTGGGACGAGGCGGCGCTGCGGCGCATCATCCAGCAGCAGCGCAAGATCACGGAGGCGTCCAAGAAGTTGGAAATGAAGAAACTGTACCAGGTGCTTGTAGTCATCGACGACTTTGCTGACACGCCGCAGCTGCACAAGCCTCACGGCGCCCTGGACACTCTCTTCATCAGGGGCCGGCACATGCAGATCAGTACCTGGGTGAGCTCGCAGAAGCTGAGGCTCATCAGCGCAGCCGTGCGGGTGAACATGCAATTCCTCTGCTGCTGAAGGCTGCGCAACCAGCACGAGCTGGGCGCCGTCATTGAGGAGCTGAGCGCCCTAAGGAGCCGGCTGTATGAGCAGGCAACGCGGGAACCCTACAGTTTCCTCTTCGTCTACTACCTGAAGCCGAGGAATGAAATGTTCTACAAGCGCTTTGAAGAGCGTTTTGCGCTTGAAAAAGACGCCGATGGGAGCGGCGCTCAGCTTCCTGGGCCAGAAGCTGTTCGCCAGCTCCACGCTGATCAACGCGAAGTGTGAGAACATCTCCTGCTGCACCTCCGTCGCAGCCGTCCAGCCGCCCGTCGTCCGCCGGACGGGCGGGTTCCTAAAGAAAAGGATGACCACTATCTACGTGGACAGCCGCAAGAGAGTGGCCGGCTCGGACAGCGACTTTGAGGTAGACCTGGGAGAGTCCCTGCACTTGCAGAGCGACGCCCGGCTCGCCGTCTACAAGATCCGCCTGGCCGACAGTTTCCTCTCGACAGACCGGGGCCGCTACCTCTACTGGGTTGACGCCGCGCTGGGCACGCTGAACTGGGCGTTGTTGCCCGAGGGCGCGTACACTGGCGCACGGTTGGCCGCCTGGATCAGCTCCAACTTTGCCACCGCCACCTATAGCGAGACCACAAACAGTCTGAGCGTTGCCTACGACGGCAACCGGCTCATCCTGAACGACCTGGAGCTGCGCCAGCAATTCCCTGATGCCGCGGACTACCCTGCTGCGCCGCCCGCCTCTCCCGCCAAGCCCTTCAGCGTGGACCACATGCTGGGCCCGAGCTTTGTCTCCGGCGGGCAGCAGATCTTCGAGTTCGTCCGGATGATGGCGCACAACGAGGTCTACCTGCGCTGCGCCCAGCTGGCCAACGCCAGCAGAGTACTGGGCAACCTGGGCGACGACATCCTCTCCAAGATCACGCTGAAGAGTGGCGTGGGCACCATTGTGGAGACGGGCTCAGACGACGGGCACTTCATGGCCCTCAGGGGCCCCGTCACCTTGAGGCACATGCGCTTCCGGCTGACCGACCTGGACGGCAACGTCGTCCGGCTTTGCGGGTCGTCTTTGTCGTTCGTGTTATATCTTGACCACGTATAAATAAAAAGGATGGAGCCGATCGAACAAGAGGCGCCAGAGGCGCGCGCTGCGCCGGAGGCACCACACGCTGCACAGGAGGACGCTGCGCAGGAGGCACAGCGCGCTGCGCAGGACACTGCGCCGGAGGCACCGGAGCCGAAACGGCGGGGCAGGCCCCCTGGGAGCAAGAACAAACCGAAGCAGGACGTGCCTACTGAGCCGGCTGCTCCAAAGCGCAAGCCAAAGCCGCCTCCACTTGAGACGGCGCCGGCGAGCAGCACCAGCGGAGGCACCGGCAGAGGCACCACCGGCTGAGGCTCCACAGGAGGCGCCTCAGCTCACAAGAGAGCAGCAGCGCGCGCTCGCATGCTGGAGAGGCAGTCCGCTTATGACCGGTTGACAACAGGCGCAAGCGTACTAGTGTAAAAGCATGATGTCCATTGAGCCCCGCAACGAGCCGCGGATGCTCCGGTGGTTCGCACACATTTCGGACAGCATGAATCCAGCTAGTGCAGAGACACACTGGCGGGGCTTTCCCCCAGTAAATGACGATTTGGAGCTCCAACCCCCGAGCTCATAACGAAAAATGATCCTGCGAATTGGCGCAAACAGGACAAAGCCGAACACCAACCACCCAAAAGAAAAAGGGGCACCAACAAGCCAAAACAACCCCAAACAAGCCCAAAAAGAAATTCGCAAGGATCACGTGCAGGAAGCCGGATCCCAACAGGGACAAGCAAGTCATTAACGAGTGAGACAGAGGCACATGCAAGTCAATTACATCATCTGAGTTTCCGCTTATCTTTTCTGAGTTTGTCCTTGGCGCGGTGCGCTGCAGCATGCCTAGCACCAGGCCTTTCTTTAAGCTCAAGAGGATCCATTTTTACAAAGAAAGTTGAAGTAGCGGCCTGCTTAAGTGTGGCAATATCAAGATGGAGGACCGTTCCAAGTTGAAAACCATCAATTGGCATTTGCGTCACAATCTCTTGGCAAGGAAATTCTGGTCTGGCCACGAAGCCCTTAAAGGGCCTTTTGCATCCAAAAGCATGTCCTGATTGAACATCTCCGCGGCAATGCATAGGCAAGATGTGAGTAACAGTGTTATGAAAGCTGCGCAGTGCTCCCTCAAATGCCTTTTGTTGGTCTGGCCAACTCCAAGGCAACAAGGCAACTGCGGGATTTTGTTGAGCTGTTTGATAAACATACACCTGTCGTGCAGTCGAAGTCAATCTAGGGAGTTCCATGTTTGAGCTCAGTAAGAAAGAGAGCAACAATTCGAGATGGGAGATTCCGGGATCGTCAATTGATTTTTTGGGCGGCCACTTAATGGAACTGGCCCACAAGTGGACCGATTTTCCAAAAGCTGTACCCCAAATCCAATGGTCAAGTTTGCCTTCGTCGAGTGGTTCGGCCCAAGACACAAATTCCTGGACGCGCCAGTTAATAAGTCTGCTTTGGGCATCTGGACCCCTGTGCGGTCGGAAGGCAATCACCGCCTCAGAGGCCCTGAGTTCAATGGTATGTATTTCCTGGAAAAATTCAAACATTCTACCTAGCAAGAAGTTTTGCCGTTGCAAATCATGGAAGATTTTTCCTGCAATCTGACGCATATCACACGCTCTTCCTGAAAGCGATTGTCTGGCTGCTTCATCTGCAATGGCATTTCCAAGTGTATTGAATATTGATTCTTCATTGAGTTGTGCAATGGGTCTTGATGCGCCTTAACTTTGCAGACTCTTATCTGCCTCAGCCTGCTAACTGAATGCAATCGGCGAATCAAGTGAAAGTTAGGAGCAGACGAGTGATGCCAAACGTCACTGCAAAGGGCAATGCTGTGTGCAAGGTCAACCACATACTGGCTGTCACTGTATACACAAGCACCAGGCAGACATTCAAGGGCAATGACTGCTGCCTGAAGCTCCGAGCGGGCAACAGTCTGTGACCCCGAAGTTTGGGATGCAAGTGCAACTTTGAATTGAGAAGGAATAATCCTATTCCTGACAAAGTTATCGATAGCAGCACTCTTATGGGCGTTAGTGGAAAATTGCACTACAATAATGGCCCAACCGGAAAGGCGCGCCTCCGGACACGTTTGGTACAGACCACTGCCGTCTGTGTACACTTCAAGAGGCAAATCCCAACTAATTGCATCGATGACAGCATCAGAAATTTTTGGGTCCGCTTGCAAATAGCAGAATGCAGCAAAACCATCTGCATCTGCATGCCGGTAGGAAACCGGGCATCTCCACAAGGCATTGTCAGGAAGGCAAGCTTCGATAACCTCAGGGAAGTTATCTCTAGCTGATTGTGTCTTAATGCACTGAGTGAACCTGTGCTGATACATCTCCACACATTGTGCAAGCTCCATCGTACCCTGCCAACCAGATGGCCTTGCGAGTACCATGTTGGTATCCTCCACAAATTTGCCTGGCGGCAGTTTTTTCAGTTCCGAATTCGCACATGGATAATACACTGGCAGTGTTTTTCCAATAAAATGCAGAGTATCGGTCATGAGCTTTCGGTGTGAAGTTCGTACTGCAACAATATTCATTCAAGCAAGGTGAACATGTTGTTGGATGCAAGGCCACGGCGTGTCAAGCAAATGGGCAGGTCACACTGCAATTCGGCCTCTGCATCAATAGTCCATCCAAGCTTATTAAGAGTATATGCAACAGTTCCACAGGGACCGTACACCCGCTGGTAGCTAGCAGGATGCGAGATGATACGATTCAACGCCTCAACTCTTAGGTCTGGATTACGGAGCAAAAAGCGTCTGAAGTGTCTTAGGCACAATAAGGCGACGTATTCCTCTGGATCCTGCAATTTGACCAATAAAGCATTGCAAGCCAGGTAAGGCAAGGCTTTCAGCCTCAAACCTATTGGTCTGACCGAGCACATGATGACACTTTAGATAGTGAAGAATGCACCCAAGGTCCTGGGCCGCAATTTTGCACTGCATAGCATCAGAGGAACCAAGAACTTCATTAATGACAGGTTTCCAAGATTTAAGCAACTCGTTTTTTGTGGCCCATCCCCAAGATTTATTCCAGTCAATTTGAAGCCTGGTAGCATCGGCGAGCTTGTTTAACATTATCATGGCTTCCCTATTGAATGACATGTCCGAGCTAATCCAACCCCAGTTGTCGTAGTAACAGATAGGAGTTACTCCAGTAGGCTTTAGCACGTGATACATCATCCAGCAGAATGCTGACATAACAAGGACTGACCAGGGGCATCCCTCAGCGAAACCTGTTGTTGCAGTACAGGGTAACGAACAGGCGCCCTCAATCGAGAATGTGCGAGTAGCCCTTTTGATCGAGAGGACAAAAATCTGGCACAGTCTTTTAGGGATACCCAAATGTTCGAGTAGTTGAATTGATGGCCACCTCGGTCGCGTATTGAAACATTTGGTAAGGTCACAGCTTAGGCCGGTAAGCGGACCGGATGCAGAGGAGTGCGCTCTTTCAATGTGGAACTGCACAAAGTATGTGAGGTCCTGGGCTCCCCTATTTGGTATAGATCCCGCAATAGTCTCTGGAAAAAAGGTGGACCAGTACTGTAGCACTGTCCTAGCCACTATTCCTGACCATAGTCTCCACAGCAAGGATGCAACTGTGATAGGGCGAGCATCGTTAGGCGACAGAGGAGTATCAGTTTTGGCAAGTAAGGAAACCCTACTAACCATCATCCAATCTGGCCATCCGTCACTGAAACCTTGCAATATATGCGCAAGGTCCTGCACTCCCTGATCTCCAAGTGATTTGAGTTCAGTAGCGGTAAAACCACACACCCCTTTTAAGGTGAGAGATTCCCCGCTTCCACAATTCAAGGTTATTAAAGTCAACATCAAGAATCTGGGCAGGCGGAGGTACTACACGGAGTAACTCAGAAAAGTCACCCCACGCACGTGGATCGTCCTGGTCTTCCCGTGAATCTCTCTCCCAGTATTGCGCCCAGAACGTAGCAAAGCTTCTATGCAGCTCAATTGGGTCAAAGGATTCAACCGATTGCTTCACAGTGAAGTGCTTGGCAGGATACTGTTGTGAGTCAAGACGAAAAGTGAGGATGTCGTCAACGAGTGTCAGATCACTCATTAGTTCGTCGTTGATTCGGCTGTTCGCACACAGGGTAAAATTTTCAGCATTTTTTAGCTTAGCACGAAACTTACCCTTTTCGGTAATACGAAGCAGAGTTGCCTCGAAAACACGCTCTGCTACGATCTTGCTGATCGCTGGCCTGGATGGTCCTCGTGCACGTGCATATGCAGCACGACAGAATGCTTTAGTCTCATCCATCTGCATTCTGTAATGGCGCACCTGCTTGCGGCGTTGCAATCTGGCGATGCCATCTGCGTCACAATCAAATTTGGTTATCTGGAAGAGGACTGTCAAGTATTCTACATCTGGACAATGCTTTGGAATCCATGCACACTCCGGCCACGAAAGGATCCATTGCCCAAAGTCTGGGCTGTAGCCCGAACCCTTGCGGATACTGTCCCATTCCCTCTGACATTGTTTGGTCAAATGTGGTGGTAGTGTACCTGAATGCTTCTTCAAAATAGACAAGAGAGATTGGATTCGCCGAACCTGCCTAATTTTTTTATGGTATCCCATGTCTGAGCACTCACATGGCGGCTCGTATTCTTTCATGCGAGCTTGCTTGGGAGGGCGAGTGGTAGGCACCGTGACCAATCTACGCCTCGTACATCTGCCTTTGTATTTTTTGGGGAGAGTGGCCACAGGAAAACGCACTGGGTCTTGGTAATGGCAATTCCTCACCGAATCGGCAAACGAAGATTCTACCAGTCTTGCCCATTGGCGAAGTTTGCGCTCAGCTTGGTCAGAATTAGCAAGGGGTTCATCTGGCATCCGAAAGCTAATGCGCTTAGAATCATAACATTGCTGGGTAGTTTGTTCTGGCAGCCCAAGCTCCATGAGATCCTTAGGCAATGCAAATCTAGTACGTGTCAACTGCGTTGATGGCACCGTAAGCGTGATAATCAGAGGTCTGTGAATGTCAAATGGCGAGTCTACTGCAACCTTAACGTCTCGCAAGAAGGGTAGAATTCTACGGTCAATAAGCATAGTGTCATTACGGGACGAATTTTTACAAGTTGGAGGCAGCTCCGCATTTTTAACATTCTGGTACCAAGAGTTCACCTCCTGAAATCCTGCGTCTAAGAATTGTTTCACGGCTTTCATATTGACGACTTTAGTATTGAAGTCACCAGCGACAATGGTAGGGCACGAATTAAGTGCCATACGGTGCCAAATCATCTCCAAAAGTTGGTTGGTCTTATACTGTCCACTAGCGAAACCATAAATCACAAAGATTCGAATACAGAGGGATCCAATTTGAACATATGTTTCCAACAACCGGCAAGTCTCCATCCATGCTAGAGGCATTTCATCTCGCGAAATACGGCACGGTAGGGCAGACAACAAGGCAACTCCTAATGCCTTACCCCGAAATCCATCAGTGTGGCTAGAATCTTTGTGTGGAGGGACAGGGTGTCCCCATAGGTATTTGTAACCCAGTTTACGGGCTTCATGGGTAGCTTCATTTTGTACTGTAGCAGTGGCTGAGGATTCTGCAATTGCAACCACATCAGCAAGATCACTCAACCTTTTTGCTTTGTTATAAACTGCAATAGGATTAATAATTGCAACGCGTACTTCCAAGGGCCCCGGATGCGAGGCTTCCCCGATACGGGCTGATAGAAAAAAAGGAACCCAAAGTACCAGCTTGTCCTGCAGGCACAGGGATGTATGAAATAAGGGACTAAGTGCTTGCGCCTTGCGTCTGAAGGGTAACATCAATTGCAAGATCTGCTCAAGCTCATAAAAATGCACATGTATTCTATCGAGGTCAGGAACCCAAAAAATGGGTCGAAAGGTAGCAAAACGCGCAATGTTATGTTTTCCATTCTCAAAAAAGGATTGGTACAAGCTAATCTTGCACCCACTCGGATGATGCGGTGACAGGCCACTGTCCATGCCTGCATCAAAACACGTCTCAGAAGTAAACGACCACATAGCGTCTACCTCTTCACTCTGGCAACGATGCCATGCATTCTGCAAAAGATAGCCACCACAATGTAGGCGAGATGCACCACACATTCCATGAAACGCAATGCCTACATTAAGTAACCCCTTGGCCGATCCAATGCACAAACCCCAATGACCCCACTTGTCGAGGTCATGTCACATCTCTGAGTCTGAGATCACATCCGCTCCATGTCGCTGCTTCTTAGTGCGTTGCGGCGTGGGCGGGGCTCTGCTATGGGCAATGATCAATTCCTTCAGCTCATCAAAGGAAGATTGCGTAGATGTCTGCTGCTTTGTCATGCAATCCGAAACGAACGTTCGCATTTCTGCCCACGATTTGCTCTGAGTTTCTTCAATGAGTTGTTTCGTGTCCTGCCTAAGCTGATCAATCCGCTGGGACGAGGAAGATGCACTCGCTTCCTGTGCTGCCTGAATCGATTTAATTGCAATCCGAATCTCTCCAAGCTCAGCGGAGTGCTGTTTAACCTGATCTTCAACACTGGATGATACAGCAGCAGAGGCAGCATTCCGCCGTGGCAACGGTGGTCGAGTATCAACCTTCTTGGAAGCGGCCCACGGGTCATTGCCGGACATCCAAGGGTCATTGCCAACTGGAATTTCGCGGGCGGGTCTGCGCACTCCTGATGCTGCAATGATAGGCCCACGGTTGGGCTGGCGCAGCTCCTCAACTAACAACAGAGACTTATCCATAATAAGAGAGGTGTCTGGAGGCGGCATCTCAGCCCCAAGAATGCATCCAGTTGGCCCAAGCATCTTGATAACCCTGACAGGCCAATTCAATCCCGCTGCCCAGGATTTGATGGCTTGGGAGGTCTTCCCACGAGGCAAGGCACGAATCCTGTATGCTTTATTGACCTGCACTCTCTCTGGCGGCACTCTGTCTGGATACAGCTTCGAAAATGCCTCATCAAAGCTGATGGACGTCACTCTCACTCCGAATGAGTTCCGGCTTCTGACAAGCCCACACTGCGTGTCCAGGCGGGCACTCTGGATTTGCGCACTTTGCTTTTCAGGTCCAAGCCAAATGACTCGATAGCCTTTTTTGGGCTTGTTGTCTTCTTTGGGAGTGATGTAAATGCCGGCTGATCCACTGGTCTTAAGCAATGTGAGCTCTTGCTCTGCATCTGCAAGAATGTGAAATTGCATACTGGTGGCAGCCTTTGGATTCATCTTGCGGTCTCCATCTTTGAAAGATCTGCCCCAAACATTATGGAAAGGCACATCAACCCCGGCATTGGAGAGACATTGTCTGACGGCCCTGATTGGCTGCAATCCAAAGTCATCCCAAGATTCTGGGTATTCATCTTTGAATACAGTGACGGAAAATTCGACAGCCTGGTCGGAGATTGTAATTCCCTTGCTCGCACGAATGTCAACTGTGCCTTCACCAAGCTGAAAGCAAATGCCTGCAATGATAAATTCCCGTCCATCTGAGTCAAATGCAGGAAAATTGGTGGGAACACCGCCAGCTCGTCCATCTGGAACCTGATTCTCCGGGACAACAACCGCAAGTGCACCTGAGGATAACTTGTCTCCTTCCAGCCAACCCGTAACGTCACAAAAGTTCATGAACGCAATGCCGGATGCTCTGGGTGCTATGCAAGAGATCAAAGGTGCGTCTGCGCTACCAATTCGGAAGAACCCTTCCTTAAGTCGAAACTTTGCAGCGTCAACATTGGCAACCCTTTCAACCGGAGGATTTTGCTGCCGAAACCTCTCGGTTCGTGCAGCGCTGGCTGCCTCGTTCGTAACTGGCACGGGTACGGATACATCTTTGCACAGCTGCTGGATTTCGCACCATTGATCATGTTTGCCGAGAAGCACATGCTGCACCTTCTGCAATCCGGCCTGATTGAAGATTTGTTCAACAAACGGATTAACTTGTTGCAAAGGAATCCCAGAGTTGATGCACAATTTAGCGAGCTCAGTTTTGATGGCTAGCACATGCTCACTCTTTGCGCCGCCACCGTGAAGCGGAAACACAAGGTGAACGACACACTTCGTTCGCTTTGCAAGCGAGCCAATGGTCTGAGAGTGGCATTGCGTTTTCCCTGCTGATACGAAACGAATCTGAGAGTTTCTGTCAAACCATGGTGCTGCACAGTCCCACACCTCAGCAATGTGTTCAAGAGATTTGG
Source organism: Effrenium voratum (assembly GCA_963377175.1). Taxonomy (NCBI): domain Eukaryota; class Dinophyceae; order Suessiales; family Symbiodiniaceae; genus Effrenium; species Effrenium voratum. The sequence continues at coordinate 28,782 of CAUJNA010000351.1, read as the reverse complement.
AAGGCGGGATTCGGATCTCGAGCTTGGAACCGCACAAGAGTTTGAATTTCAACTGAACTGGCTCATCCTCGCTCAGAGCAATCCAACTGGTGCATGCAGTCTGCAAGAATTGTGTAAACATGGAGTCCAAAGCCCTGGCAACAACCTCAGATGCACTTAGTGCATAAGCTCCAAGCTTTAAGCATGAGTAGGGTCCGTCATTAGATGACCAGCAAGTGATTCCATCATTGATCCAGGATTTCAGCACACCTGAGCTTTGCAAGAAATTGATGCGAATCCGACACTGCTTTGAACTTCCTACCCAAGTAGGCTGGTTGTGATTTTCACTGAATATCCCAAGCTCGGGCGGTTGCCCCTGGATGGGATTATCACAGGTAATCGCTGGCAGTGCTGCCCACTTCGAATCCGGAGTTCCAGTGTATTGCGGAATCAGGCACGCATCGTAAGACGTGGATGTGGCAATCTCGAGCACTGCGGCCGGCTCAGCTGATTTCGAGTCTGACTGGGCGCTTAGCCTTGCAATACGAAATGATTCGCCAAAACACTGGCCAAGCACTTTTGCCGTTTCATAAAAGGTGTCCTGGATGTTGTTGGGAAATCGGAAAATGCCGGAAGGGACTCCATTACACATCAAGAAGAAATGGTGCAACTCGTATTCATGCCCAAGCGTGATATCGAGGTACTCACTAACTCCTCTCGCACGCAGAATGTCGAAAATCTCTTTCATACAGATTGCAACGTCCCTTGATTGGGGACGAAATGCAAGAACCTGGTTGCATGCGGCGGACACGTCACACTGGATGCACGTTTCCCATCCGAATGCGAGAAAGGCATCGCATAGACCTTCCGCAGCAACAGTCTGATGAACCTTGTAAGGGTCCTTTTCAACAGTTCGGAGCAAGATGTAATCAAGCCAGGGCAGTACTGCGGTTATTCCTAAGGGCTTAGGCCTAACACATTTGCCGACGACAAGTTGCATTACATCTGGAGGTGCAATGATTCTGCCTCTGAGTCTCCAGCCTGCAATCGTGCATAAGTAGGCCCTACCGCGTTCATGAATGTCCGGGAGAAGGCAAACTAGCAATTCTGCAAGGTGAATGTAGAGCTGAGGCAATTCATCACGAGAGAGCAGCAACCAGTTCCCATGGAAAATGACTGCAACTATTGCTGGGTCCTGCGATTGGATTCTGCAACTGGGCCGTCTACCAGCCTTGGCCGTCAGTTTGCCATCACAGAGATAGGTTGGCACCCATCTATCAATCCACCTGTCTGCTTCTGGCGCAGGGATGGCGTAAGACACGAGCAGGCTGCCTTTCCCAGCAGGGACACCGTCTGTCAAGTACCAGGAAATGCATGGTTGCGTAGCCTGAGAAATGCTTGCTCAAGCATTATTTTTTCGGCAATGACAATACAATCTGCCTCAACATGAATGTCCACCTTAGACGCACGAATGACTGCACCATTGAAAGCCCTCACAATGTCACCAACGATGCACTGATCTGACAACTCACTTTGCCCCCTAAGTAAACAGCTCATCCAAGAAAATGTGATAGCAGCTTGTAAGGGAATAAATGAATTACCAAGTAGTCGGTAAGAGATCTCATGGTCAATGGGCAGGCACAACATTCGGTCTCCAATCTGCAGGATGCATGAATCTGACAAACTGAGGAGTAATCACGAGCTCCGTAAGCAAGGACTTATCCTGAAGGAATTCGCGATCTAGTGAAACTGCCTTTCTGTAACTTGCCATGATCGGGCCAACCGATGATGTATCTGAAATGCCCCGAACCCGCAGTGCATCTCCACATTCAATGGTCTTGTCTGGCAATAGTGCAGGGTCAGTAAGACGCTCAATCTCCCTATCTGTAGGTAATAGCTGCTCAAGCTCACTCGCAGATCCAAACGACTGGAAGATAGAATCACAATTTCCCACAGTGGTTCTTTCAAGCAAAGGCAGTCTTAGGCGGTGCATAATCCCGTAAAGCATGGCAGGCACTGCATCTTCTCTCCTGACGTACACAAGTACAACTCTCCGTCTGCTGGTTGGAATGTATCCTGATGAGTCCAGGTGAGCGATATGCACAAGCTTCATGCCACAGGCAAAAAAGGCCTCCGTGAGAAACCTAAAGTGAGGGTGGCTTGGCATCCCTGTGACGTTCTCAACCATGAGAATGGCAGGTCTTGTTATGGCCGCATACTCGAGCAAATCCAACACACTGTCACTCTTTGGGTGTGCCAATCCAGACATTCTGCCCGCCTTCGAGAAGGGTTGGCAGTTGGGAGATGCAACCACACCCAGGACCGGGCTGCCTGACATCCATTGATGAAGCTTCCTGTTTCCAACCTTGGAAATGACTGTGCAAGGCTTGCGAATCTGCTCAAACGTACTGCTCTCACATGTCTCAATGTGAACCAGATTGGTGCCTAGCATTTTTGCACTGGCTGCTGCAACTCCTGGTTCCGCTTCAACCGAAACTGTGATGGGTGGAATGGGAATTCCAGCTTGGTTTGCAAGATGGTGGCCGACACTCCAGCCTCCAACTCCTGAAAACAGGTCAACGATGAATTCTCCGTTCCTGCGAGGAATCACATAGAGTCCTGCTGCGTCTGAGGAAAGCACGTATTTGCAATAATTTTGCGCACTGAGCTCGATACCCCAGAGGGTGCATGCAAAAGGGCAGGAAACATCTTCGCGTAGCAGTGATCGAGAAACGCTGGCCCATGCACTTTCATACGTAACTGGCAGCTTTGCCCCACGGACAAAGCATTGGAATTCCATGAGGCAAGCAACCTCTGTCTCTCCAATATCCTTCATTTCAATGCAAGTGCACAAAAGCGTCTGATTGGTGTTGCTTTGAATCGGCAAATCTCTGTAGCATGCTGTCCTGGTTCTATCCAAGATACCTCCTGGGATGGCTGAAGCGGCAGCCGCCTGATCGGCAATGGTTTTCAGGTGAACTGGCCAGTCCGAGGGCATGGATGAAGATCCCCTGGAGACCAAACCAGTATGTCAATCCAAACCACCTGAGACGCACCACGCTGCCTCCAAAATCAGTATCTTCAACCTGACGTCCATTGCAAGTGATATGGATTCTGCTCCTGAAATAGGGCCATTGCGCACACTCCTGCAATAGACAAATTTCCTTCAACCTTTGAGGCATGCAGAGCCAAATCTCCAAAGTGCATGGAGGAAAGGTTTCTCCCGCTTTGCCTGGAGGGCAAACCTCCCTGAGCTCACGGCCATCATATATCCAGGATGCCGACTCCTTGCCAAAGTCAATACATCCGTAGATCAAATCTGATTCCGGGAAAGAACCAGCATTTCCAATATGGATCACGTCCTGCTCCTCCGCATTCTCCAAGTGTCAGAAATTCTGGAAAAATCTGAACGTGAAATTGTTTGCCATCAACAAGATCATAACTCCAACTGAAATTCTCATGCCAAGCATCAAGGTTGACCATCTCATGAAAAACAGAAGGATCGGTTCTGCCTTTGACAAAGTGTGCACCTAGCAATCTGTGATCCAGGTCCGAAAGAATTGACGAATCCTGGAGAACTTTGCCGCCAAGTGTTAGGCAAATGCCGAGTTCAGTTTGGGCTTCAAGCATCTTTCGCAAGCATCCAACAGAGACCCTTGATGGGCAAATAAAAGTCTGAATCTGGCCGGTTGATTCAAAATGCACTGAAACTTCCTGAGACTCGTCCCAATTCCACTTGTAAACGTAAGGGGATCTGTATTTAACCACATGCACTGTTCTGTTGCAAAAAAGAGCAATGGGCGATGCCAGGTCAACCCAATTGGATCCAATCTTCGTTCTGATTCCATGAAGGTCAAAAATCTTTCCAACTGCCGACCCAACTGTATCACCGGCATGCACTGATACCTGAAAACGCTCACCATGGTAGACGACCGTAACCTCATTGCTGAAGCATCCCGAGTCCATGAAGCCAATGAGCTGCTCCTGAAAATTCCCCGTTTCCGAAAAAACCGCCCAATTCGGCTGGTTGGAACAAGATACCACGGCCGACACAATGTCGAGTTCGATGTAGTCCGATCGTCTGTATTGTAAATACCTGCAGCATGACCATACGCAAAGGAGTGATCTCCAAACTCATCAAAAGTATGTAATACCATGGCCTTGCTGTGTGGTTTCAGGAGATGCTGGGTGGTTTCAGAAAAGGCTGAGTGAGGCTGTGTGGTTTCACGGAAGTGTGTATGAATTTAGGAAAGGAGGTGCCGGGTGGTTTCAGGAAAGACTAGGTGGTTTCAAGAGAGGCTGTGTGGCTTCAGGCTGGGTGGTTGTTTCAAGAAGTGGTTTCAGGAGAGGTTTCCCACCAATCACTCTTTCATGAACCGCCCCAGCCTTTCCTGCAACCACAGACCTCTAAACCAACCCCAAACAACCGACCCTAAACCAACCCTAAACCAACCCTAAACCAACCCTAAACCGACCCTAAACCAACCCTAAACCAACCCTAAACCGACCCTAAACCAAGCCTAAACCGACCCTAAACCGACCCTAAACCCTAAACCCCCTAAACCCCTAAACCGACCCTAAACCGACCCTAAAGCGCAGCCGCCTCAGATCACAGGCCGGCCCAGTGACGTGGAGCGCCTCCTGGACAAGGCGGGGCAGCGCGCGCAGGAGGTGGAGCGCGGGCCGTTGAGGAGACGGCGGCCGTGGCTGCGGAGGAGGGCGAGGTTGCCGTTGCCGCCGAAGGGGCCGCTGCCCTGGCGCCCACCGCGAGCGAGGTTGCTGGAACGTTGGCTGGCGCGGCGGGAGTTGGCGTGGCGGCAACGGCGGGGCTGGCCGTGGGCATAGCGAGGACGCGGCCGTGCAGGACGTCCGGTCCGCCAACAACATGAATGACGCCACTCAGCCTCAGCACTTCACGCTGCGGCAGCCCCGCAAGCAGCCGCGCCTCCTCTCAGTCTGGCTTCCGTGTTCAGGCGCGCCCCTTCTCCAGCTTTGACCAGCTGGCACGAGACATTGAGGCTGCTTAAAAAATGTACGGTTTTGCACGGTTTTGCGTTGAAAAATGCTATTCCTCCAGGCCCTATATCAATACGCGGCCGGGAGGCTTCTATGCCGGGCAGGTGGCGCGGAGTGCCCAACCGCCACCGTATGACCGTATGATCCGTATGATCCGTATGACTCGGCGGGCTGGCGTGTCAGGCGCGGCTGGAAACAGGCACCAACCATTTTTTGGTTGCTGCCCGCGTGGAGTTCCGCGTGGAGTTCCGCAGACGCGAACTGCGCGAACTGCGCAGTGACTGCAGCGACAGCTGCAGACTGCGCCGCGCGAAAGCGCGAACACAGAACATAGCACCTCTCTCTTTAGAGGGGGTTTCCCAACTGGATTCTATTCTACCTGAGAGGCTCCTGGCACTCGTCCGTCCAGCATTTGACCTCGTCCTGCGAAGGATTCGAAGTCTAAAACGCTGCGTGCAGGCGTGTGGCTGCAAAATAATGACCCCTAGATACGCGGTTTGGCAAAATGCCCAGCAGCTGCCTTTGTTTCTGCAAGGCGAGCGCCCTCAAAGGAAACCCTGGCTGGCTTTTTTGGTTGGCTTCTGGCTGGCTTGGCTTGGCTTCTGGTTGGCTTTCTGGCTGGCTTTCTGGCTGGCTTGGCTTGGCTTCTGGCTGGCTTTCTGGCTGGCTTGGCTTGGCTTCTGGCTGGCTTTCTGGCTGGTTTGGCTTGGCTTCTGGCGGCACGCAGCTGATGATGTCTCATATGTTATCACCAACTACGAAGCAGTGTCCGATTATGTCGGACACTGAAATTGAGAAAAAACCCTGGTGCGAGCCTGGTGCGGGCCTGGCTTTCAAGGTCACCCACGGACTGTGACACGTACTTGCGGAAACTTGTGCTGAAGAGGGGTTGGTGCGTTTGACGCACCAACAAGCGGTGACGCCTAGCCTGTGAGGGGTTGGTGTGTCAAACACAATACCCCCGCCGGAATGCCACTCCAAGACCGAAGCCACGGAGCCGGCCTCGCTCCAAGACCGAAGCCGCGGAGCCGGCCTCGCTCAGACCGAAGCCGCGGAGCCGGCCTCGCTTTGCGGAACCTTCTAATGGCCGGAGTTCGGACTGAATGGTACTCAACTGGGCAGGAATCGAGCCCCGTGCGGAGTAAGAAGCGCTTAGCTCCTTGGCCGACGCCTTAGCCACTGGACTAAGGCGTCGGCGAGAACATATGTAAACATGTTTGAAGGACCTGTCACCGGCAATATCCCACCGTGGCCAGCGTGGCGTTGTTGGCCGAGGCGATGGAGCCGTTCATGGCCGCCGTGGTGCTGTAGTTGGACAGCTTGGAGAGACCCGTGGTCAGCAAGCTCTGCAGCGCGGCGATGCTGCTTCCGTGCGCGGCCACCTGTCCGTCCGTGGTGGCCAGGGCCGCCGCCCTGGCCAGGGCCGGCGCCAGCGCGCTGCTGTCCAGCTTGGAGGCCAGCTCTGCGGTGACTCTGTCGTCCAGGGACTGGATGGCCGCTGCGTTGTTGCCGGAGGCTGCTGTGTTCACCGCCAGGTCCGTTACTTGAGCGTAGGGCGTCAAAGCGAGGGCCAGCTGCCCTGCGGTGACGTGCGTGCCGTCAGTCACTTCTCCGTTGTCCAGGACGGTGGCCAACGCTCTCCTGGGGGCCGTCACCGCCGCGGCGCTGGCCTCCGAGCTTGCAAGCAGAGACGCCTCCATCTCGGGGTTGCAGGCCTACGCCACGAACGCCGCGCTCTCCGCCAGCGAGACCGCGCTCCAGAGCGCCCTCGACGCAATCCTCGCGGAGCTCGCCGCCCTGCAGCTTTCCGGCAGCGGAGTTGTTAACGCGCCGGCCTGGGCGGGCTTCACGACTTGGGAGCTCCTTCGCGGAAGCAGCGTCGTTCGCAACCTGCACTTCATGGCTCCTCTCTCTGCTGCGCTGGCCAACGGCGACGACACGCTGAGCATCACGGCAGACTGCTACTCCGTCGCAGCGGCGGACGCGGCCCTTGCGGCTGCGCTGCTGGCCTACTACACCTCCTCACAAGTGGACACTCTGTTGGGAGACTACCGCACAGGGGCAGCGCAGGACGCGGAGACGACCAGCCGCGCTGCTGGCCTACTACACCTCCTCACAAGTGGACGCCCTGTTGGGAGACTACCGCGCGCGGCGCAGGACACGCAGACGCAGGCGGCCATCGCGGGCGCGCTGCTGGCCTACAGGACGGGCCCGGGCCAGGACGTGTTCACAACCAACCCAATCACCTCGGCGCTGGTGGCGTACGCTCGGCCGCAGACCAGGACACGGCAACGGCCTCAAGCATCGCAGCCGCGCTGCTCAGCTACTACACCATCGCACAAGTAGACGGCCTCCTTGCCGGCAAGCTCGGAGTCACGGAGGCGGCCTCGGCCCTGCGGACGACGGAGGGGCCGACGAGGTGGTGGCCGCCATAGGAGAGCAAATCCTGGGCCCCACGGACGTCTCGCTGTCAAACTGGACGGTTCGCCCCAGCAGCGGCTGCAGCGTGGTACGCACACCGCGGGAGTAAGTGTGGACGGCTACACCCTGACCCTGGCGGCGAACGTGTACATGTCAGAGGCCGACAACGTCTACGACCCATTGTACGGCAGCTTCGTTGGCGACCAGGGTGCCTGGAGCACGGCCAAGATGTACTTCACAGTGCCTCCGAACGGGGTGGCAAAGCTGCACTTCGGGCCGCACTTCCAGGCACCGGGCCTGCCCAACCAGAGCGCAGGAACGGTGGACGTCTACGGCCTCCAGATCCTGGACGCAACCCTGGAGACCGGCAACACGGTGGAGGAGGAGGACACGGCGGCTTCGGCACTGCTGCTGAAGCACGAGTTCCTCGACGGAGGGGCCGACGACGTCACGCTGGCCACCCTGGGCGAGGTGCTGCTGGAGCCCACGCTCACCACATTAGGAAATTTTCTGGAGCTCCGTGGCCTGGAGGCTTCCAGCTGGAGGGCTACGCCATGACCCTGAGCGCCGTGCACCGGACGAAGCGGCCCGAGGACCGCAACGCCATTGCCGTGGTGGACCGGGGCATCCAGACGCTGAAGAAGGACCTGGCCACGAGGGTGGCGCGCAAGGGCGGGCAGTGGAGCGACCACTTCGAGCGGGCGGCCGGGGCCTACAACGCGCGGCCCCACGAGACGGCGCACGGCGCGCCCGAGGACGTGGAGAAGCAGCCGGCCACGGAGTTCAGGGTCCTCCAGGACAACGCCGACAAGTTCCAGCACAACAAGAACCTCACCGACCGGCGCGTGAAGGCGGTGGAGGACGCGGGCGCCTTCCGAGCGCCGACGAACGCGGCGAGGAGCTTCAACCCTCCGTACGGCGACGTGCAGCGGCTGGGGGCCGTGGACTCCATGACCGTCCGCAGCACGGAGGGGCGCGAGACCCTGCTGAAGCTGGCGCTGCCGGCGCCGCAGGGCAGCGGCAACGCGGCCGGCTGACGAGACGGGGCAGGCCGGCGGCTGTGAGGCAGCTGGACGACTTCCTGGCGCCTCCGAGGCCCAGGACCCTCGACTAGCCTCCTTTGAAAATGATTTTTTAGGCACGACCCGGCCTCCCTGCGTCCAGGGAACCTCGGTCGGACCCGTTTTGGCGCAAAAAAAAACTTTGATCACACTCAAGTTGGAATTGCCTGATCCTGATCGAGCGAAAAAACTAGAAAAAAGGGTTTCGAGGCATTGCGCAGGCTGGGGGGGAATTCCCGGAGCCTGCTCATCTCCTTTTTGGGTTAGGGTTTGGGGTGCTCGGGAAACCAACGGGTTGGGCGAACCAATCAAATGAGCGGGGCTGGCATGGGCAAACCGTGCAAAACCGTGCAAAAGCTATTCCTCTAGTGCCTATATCAATATAGACACTGGAAGAATAGCATTTTGTGGCGCAAAACCGTGCAAAACGATCTATTATTCCAGGCCGTACATACATGTACACCCTGGACTAATAGCATTTTGTGGCGCAAAACCGTGCAAAAAAAAAGCTATTCCTCCAGGGTCTATATTGATATAGGGCCTGTAAGAATAGCATTTCGTGGCGCAAAACGGTGCAAATGTCCCTTTAGGGTTTGGGGTCCTCGGCAAACCAAACGGGTTGGGCGGACCAGTATCAATTGGGCGAACCACTCAAACGCGGTTAGGTCCAAGCTGGGCCTGACAGGATTTCGATGAGAGGGGGGTGAGACACCTGAGACACCTGAGACACCCACTAAACGTCTCAGGCGTGTCTCAGGTGTCAAATGGCTGTCTTGTTATTGCTGAGACAGGTCTGAGACACTTCTGTTCGACGTTTAGTGGGTGTCTCAGGTGTCTCAGGTGTCTCACCCCCTTTCCCAGGATTGTCTCAGGTCTGACAAGCCCTTGGCTGGCTGGGCGTCTCTGGGTCCCTGGCGGGCTGCGGGCATGGCCTGATACAGGCCGAGAGAAAAAAAACTCGAGAAAAAATCAGGCAGTGTGACGAAGAGATGCAACTGCGGTATGCTGTTTTTTCGTCTCTGTGCTCGATCGGGCAAACTGTGCAATGCCCCTTCGCCTTTGCAGGCGGGAACTGTACGTTACCCTCTCACTTCACGAGGCGGATGAAGCTGTCGTTCAAGTCCTTCTTCCCCTCGGCGTCCTCGAATCTGTACATCAAGAAGTGGACGTTGATTGAAGGACTCGCAGGCCGCGTGGATGTCCTCCCTGCTGTCCGCACTCGAGGCGCCGGGGGCTCTCTCCGTTTTGGTGGACAGGAAGGACCTCACCAGGTCGCCCACCTCGTCCTTCACCTCCACCTTCAGCAGGGCCAGGCATTTCGTGGGAATCGGGCCGATGGAGCGCATGGGCCTGTCCTTCAAAAGGTGCTTGTAGACCATGTACAGGATCGCGAAGAAGGAGGGTGTGGTGGATCGAATGGTGTCCTCCACCGGGACCCACGTCTTCTGGTTGGCCTCTACCGGATTGTCCGTGAACACCGAGATGTGCTCCACGATGGCGGTCCTCTGTCGCACGGCGTAGTCGGACACGAGCGGTGGGGGCTCGTTGGCGGCGAAAAACGCCAAGAACTGCGGCTTGTACCTCACGATCTTCTCGTACAGGTCGCGCCCAGACAGCTCGGAGATCGGGTCGGTGAACTTCTTGTACACCTGGAGCCGCATCGTCTCACTCCCGTCCACCTCCCAGATGCTCACAAACCTTCTGGCGCGGCAAAGCGCATAGACGGGGGAGGGTGCGTTGGGGTCGCGAATCTTGGAGAACGTGGAGGCATCGATGGTCACCGCGTACGACCCCAGGATGGAACCCATCAGGTTGCACAGAGTGTCCTTGCCGGTCCGCCCCACGCCGCGCGTCCACAGCGCCGCGGCCTGCTTCAGCCCGAAAGTGCCCTTGGCCAGGAGCATGAGTTCGTAGATCGTCGACGCCCAGTCGTCCTGGGTCCACGCGTGCAGTACCCCCAGTTCCGGGATGAGGTTGCAAAGCTCGTCGAGCTTCGAGTGGATGTCGGGACCCAGGTCGTACCCGTCCACGGACTTCCAGAACGAGTTCTGTTGCCGGCGGACTTCCTCCAGCGCCTCCTCAAACTTCTCCATGACCGGAGTCTCCCACCAAGCGGGCCAGGAGTGCGACCACCCAGTGGAGCGGGTGATCCTCATGGTGGGCCGCACGGGCGTCCACTCGAAGTTGAGGAGATGCCGGGTGCTCTCGTCATCCAACTCCCAGTCGGAGCTGCGCACACAGAGATGAGTCCTGCATGCGTCGGCCACAGCCTTCACGAAGGACTGGTTGGAGTTTCCACTGCGACTCGATCTCCACGGCGCTCTCCGCCGTGCGCCAGGCCGTCTTGTAGTCGGACAGATCTCGCTGGCACACGACCTGGACGATCCACTTGAGCACGTCGGTGGCGGAATCCCCTGTCATGACCCAAATCTTCTTGGCCGGGTCGTACCAGCACTTGTGTCCAGTGTCCGAGAGGATCTTGAAGATCTCGTGCACTCGGTACGGCATGCTGACGTGGACCGCGGGTGTCCGCATCACGACCTGGGCGAAAATCCCATGATGCGTTGGCGGGGATGTGAATGCCTTCATGACGTAAGCGTGGTGCTCCCGCCAGCGGATGTCCCTGGCATTCCAGAGCTCCAGAGTGTGCGTGCCTGCGTCCTTGCAGATCACCGCCTCGGCCGCCTCGAGCGCGCTCTGAACCGAGAGCTGTGGCTTCAGCGTGAAAGCGAACTCTCCCAGCACGGACTTGATCTCGTTGCGGAGCAGGCCCAAATCGCCCTCGAACTCCAAGAAGAGACCGTCGTGCTCGTACCAGAGCTCTCACCGTCCTCTGAAACTCGAGCGCGTAGTCCATCATCGGAAAGGTCGTCATCTCGTGCGCCGTCACCCAATTCTCGATGCTGCCACCGTAGAGGAGCCTCAGGTACAGCTCCTTCGCCGCAGTTCGGTCGGGGTGCGTCTTTGCCAGCACGGCGTTCCGCTCTGCCACGAAGTTCTTCAAAAATGCGGAAGCGTGTCGGGCCGCGATAAGTGTGGGGTGGCAGTTCTCCAGGTCGAACGTGTAGTGGTTGCGCAGCCCGGCTCTGGCCACGTCTCTCAACCATCTCGGCAGCATGTCTTCAAGCGGAGCGCCTTCAACTGGTCCCCGTCCGCCCCTCCCGTGCGCCGCCTCCCCTTCTTCTTGAGAGCCACCATGAGAGACTCCTCGAAGTAGACTGTCTTGTAGGCGCGTGCCCCGCACGGAAGCCTGTTCCGGCCGCACTGCACCAGGAGATCCCCCGCGGCGCGCAACAGCGTGGGGCCGGAGCCGTTGCTCAAACGGAACACCTTGGATACCTCCCGCGTGGCCAGCTCTCCAAGAGCCTCCTCGTTCACGTGGTCAAAGAGAATCTGCGGGTGATTCTCCTCCTTGTCCACGTCCTCCAAGAGGTGGTCCCCCAACTGGACAGGCGCCTCGGCCACTCCTTGCAACACAAGGCTCCTCGCGGCCTCGTTGTGGGCCTCCCTCTCCAGCCTGCGCCTCTCCTCCTCGGCCTCTCCGATCGCATCCCCCACGGCCTCCACGGCCCCTCCCTCCACGGCCTCCGCAATCTCCCCCTCCATTGCCTCCGCAATCTCCCCCTCCATTGCCTCCGCAATCTCCCCCTCCACGATCTCTCCCTCCACGATCTCTCCCTCCATGTTCGCGTTCAGATGGTCCATGATGCCGGGTACTGTCGGGCTATTGATGGACTACGGGGAGTTCGAATTGTCTCGAGTGTGTCGAATTGATTCTGCGGACAGCGTCATATCAAACTTGCCAAGCTCTGATTGCACCTCTCGCTCAAAAACAGGGCAACTATCTCCCAGGCCTCCACTCAAAGAGGACATCAAAAAATGCTCGGCTCGCTTGCGTCCGCGCAAGCCTCGGTTCGCCCAGCCGTGCACCGACGCACAGCCAGCCGAAGGGGTGGGACAGCTGAGACAATCCTGGGAAAAGGGGGTGAGACACCTGAGACACCTGAGACACCCACTAAACGTCGAACAGAAGTGTCTCAGGCGTGTCTCAGACCTGTCTCAGCAATAACAAGACAGCCATTTGAAGATTGAGACAAACCACGAGCAGGTGTCTCAACCTTACGCGGGCTGCCTTGTTATAACCGGGACAGGTCTGAGACACGCCTGAGACACTCCTGTTCGACGTTTAGTGGGTGTCTCAGGTGTCTCAGGTGTCTCGCCCCCCTTTTTCCAGGATTGACTCAGCCCTCTCAGTCCTCGGCTGGTTGTGTTCAGCCTAAAGAGATCCGGCCTAAACAGATCCGAGGCCCCAAAAATCCGGAGGAAATCGCATCCGTCGGCAAGTATCAAAACGAGGTTGGGCGAACCAGTACTATGGGTCGTTGGGCAAGTCAGTACTAAGGGCCCGTTGGGCGAGTCAGTACTAAGGGTCGTTGGGCAAGTCAGTACTAAGGGCCGTTGGGCGAATCCGTACTAAGGGTCGTTGGGCAAACCCGTACTAAGGGCCGTTGGGCGAATCCGTACTAAGGGTCGTTGGGCGAACCCGTACTAAGTGCCGTTGGGCGAATCCGTACTATCCTACGTGCCCGCTCGCACCGTGCCCGCTCGGCACTCCTAAGTGCCCGCTCGGCACTGTGCCCGCTCGGCACTCCTAAGTGCCCGCTCGGCACTCCTAAGTGCCCGCTCGGCACTGCCTACTCCTAATCTAGAGTGCCCGCTCGGCACGTTTACCTAAAGTGCCCGCTCGGCACTGTGCCCGCTCGGCACTAAAAAAAACAAAAGGCCGCGGGCCCGAGCGCTTTTTCCTCCACCCGGATGTACCCCGTCGAGCCGGCCACGCTCACTCCTGCGGCAGGTTGAACAAACGCTTGAAAAGCACGCGAAAAAAACGCAAAAAAAACACGCGCTGTCCCACCATGTCTCCATGCACCCAGTCGTTCAACACAGCGATTCGGTAAACAAGGACGGCGCCTTCATTGCCCTGGGATCAGGATCGGGCATCATGACCTGGCGAGTGCACAAGAAATCGGACGGTGCGTCAAAGTTCGTCCATCGCCTCAAGAGGATCACTTATCCTGTACAACGGGTAGACTCTATGGTGAAAAAAATCAATCTGTGACAACCCCCGGCCTTCTTCTTCGGTGGATCGGAAGGCTTTTTCGATGTGGACGATGAATCCACCTGTCAATCAACAACATGGGCAACTGCAGAGACACTGCAAACCAAGAGGGCCTTGGGCCGTTTGCTGGCTGGGACCAGAAGCCTGTCACAGGAAAAAAAATCAACACACTCAAGACCCAACTCCCCCCAACCTCAAGCTTCGCAACCTGGCTCCTGAGGCTCGCGTTCTCCCGGTGCATGATCTCATGGTCGGCCTGCTAGGTCGCAAATGAAACAGCAAGACTCAACATCCATGCGCTCCTTGAACGAAGCTGTCCACCTCCGTTCCGCCTCCAACTCCGTCCAGACCCGGACGTTGTCCTCCGCCTGGCATGAGAAGGCAATGACTAACGGGCCAGAAGGAAAAAAGTCCCTTGACCTTCTCGTGGAACTTCTTCTGAAACTCGTCCTGCCGTGGCAGAGCAAGAACAAGAGAGTAGACAAACCGACCACAGCTCCTTCTCCGCCTTCACCACCTTCAACTCCTCCTCCAGCTTCTTGATCAACACGTCCTGCGGTCAAGTGCAAGCAACCCCCATCAACCCGCTCTGCAAAAGTCTTGCCTTCACGGCCAGCTCTTGGCGCACATCGTCCTGCAGCCCAGCCAGGAGCGTGCAGCTAATGACAACACCGAGTCTCTCCTTCCAGGAATTGAAGTCCTTCTCTCTCTTGATCTTCGAAGGTGGCCTTCAAGTGGCGAGATGATGCAACGCTTAAAAACAAAAGCAGTAATAGGCCTATGAGCCTTCTTCCAGGAGCCTCCCCATGTGTCCTCGCGTCGCAACAAAATGCATGTGATGCCCCCACGAACTCATCGAGCAGTCTCCTGAGGGCCCTCCCACCCGGCCGAGCTGCCGGAGCCGTCCCACTCCTGACGTGAAAAAACGAAGAAAAAAAAGACGAGGGCAATTCGGGCCTGGGGCGGCTCCCACCACCCCCAGCACTCCTCCTGACAGAAGACAGCAACGCACCAAAAAAAACGGCACTAAAAAAACTCCGAACGTCCTCCGCCACTCCGCCAGCTCCACTCATGGCCGGGCGCGCCGGGCGCTGATGCTGATGCTGCGGTTGATGCTGCTGTTGATGCTGCTGTTGATGCTGCTGATGCTGATGCCCGAGTCGAGACCTGTTTGCCCCGCTACCCAGAGACCTCCTGTTTGCCCCGCTACCCGAGACCTGTTTGCCCCGCTACCCGAGACCTGTTTGCCCCGCTACCCGAGACCTGTTTGCCCCGCTACCCGAGACCTGTTTGCCCCGCTACCAGAGACCTGTTTGCCCCGCTACCAGAGACCTGTTTGCCCGCTACCCGAGCCAGTGAACACTGCTGTTGCTGGTGCTGTTGCTGGTGCTGTTGCTGTTGTCCTCGAGCCGGTGCGCTGTGCGGAACATCCCTCTCTCAGAGGATCGACTCAACCGTTCACATGGAACCCTCCTCCACTTCAACCTTCAAAGTTCTCATCTGAAGATTTGCCACACGAATCCGAGGTCTCCAGTCAAGCAAAACAAACCAACGTGACATCCGTGCAAAACCGCAGCCGCGAGAACAAAGCACCTCCGGCGTTCCCACACCCCAGCATCCCCAGCATCCCCAGCAGAGGCGTCCCGCGCGGGACATTAAAAAAAGCACACCAAAATCATGCAAAACCATGCAACTCAAGCAAAATCATGTCATGCCAAAATCAAGCAAATGTCATGCGAAAAATCGTGCAAAACGAGCTATTCCTCGAGCCCGTATATAGATATACGGACTAGAGGATAGCATTTTGTAGCGCAAAACCGTGTAAAAAGCTATTCTCCCCGGCCATACGCGTATGGCCGGGGAGAATGCGCGGCCGAGCAAAAAAAACTGGCCCCGTAAAAAAAGAATGGCAAGTTGGGCAAGACAACGACAGCAGATCATGGAGGCCGCGGACGGCGGCGCCCGGGCTTGCACGGGCGGATGGTGCCGTCGTGCTGAACCTGCGGCGCGGCCCGGGGGCCTACGCGCTGCTCTCGCGCGCGGACGGGCAGTGACCCGTGCGGGCCAGCACTACTACTCCCTGCGGCTCCCAGCAAGACCCTGCTGCGCAACGGGCAGATGGAGGGGCAGTACGAGAGGGTCAGCCAATCACGCGAGCTGCTCTACAGCGTTCCTGCTGCGCTGTGCGAGGAGATTGCGCGCGCGGCCACGGAGGAGCTTGCGGAGCGGCTGAGCATTCCGGACTAGGCTTCCTCCAAGGGGCCTGGAAAATGCCCATTTTTTCCATGTTTTTGCAGGCGGTGCCACTAAACACCAAAAGTGGTGAAGAGGGGCACCGGGCCTTTTTTTCTCATTTTTGTGGCGCATTCAAAAGCGGTGCCACTCTGCATCAAAAATGAAGCAGAGGGGCACCCCCCGCCTTTTTTCTCGTTTTTGGGCGCATTCAAAAGCGGTGCCACTCTGCTTCATTTTTGATGCAGAGTGGCACCGGGCCTTTTTTTTTTGTCATTTTTGCGGCGCATTCAAAAGCGGTGCCACTCTGCATCAAAAATGAAGCAGAGTGGCACTGGGCCTTTTTAGTCAAGCACAGAGACGCCCGTGCCGGAGAGCGTCACCAGCTGGTAGGCCACCAGGTGGATGAACAGGTCCGTCATCGTGCCGTCCAGGCCCTTGAAGGTGAACCGGGCAACGTCACCCGGCGGGTGCTGACACCACTCAGCGGCATCTTGGGCACGCTCTCGGTGGGAAAGCCGGCAATGAAGCTGTGGCGCAGGTAGCCCACGCGGCCGATGTCGATGTTGCGCACCGTGTCGTCGTAAGTACCCGAGAGGAAGTGGAAGTGCTCCGAGGCTCCCTTCATGGGGTTGTGAGGGTACTGCAGGCTGCCCAGCTGCATCTGAGACTCCAGGAGGCTGTCCTCCTGCCTGGCCGCGCCGATGGGGGCCACGTCCTGCCCCGGGGTGGCCAGCAAGTGGATCTTGGAGCCCGCGTCGTTGTCCCAAAAAGTCACGAACGCGCCCATGAGTTTCGTGAAGGCGCGCGCCACGGTGACGTTGTGCTCCGCCACGCCGTTCGGGACGCTGGACTGCTGCGTGTGCACTGTGGGGTAGCTGAACACCAGGGACCTGCCTGACAAAAGCACGCGGTTGAAGGACTCCACGAGAGCTGAGTCTAAAACGACCTGGGAGGCCAGAACTCGGACGTTCTGGATCTCGAAGTCGGTGCTCAGCGTGGCCCCCGCCGGGTGCGCCCCGGCGGTCTCGGACCACAGCGCAGTGGTGGCGTCCGCAAACTCAATTTCTATCACCAGGTTCAGCTGCGGCGGCAGCATCTTCCCGCAGCGCAGGATGCCCACCATGGTTGGGCGCAGCAGCACGTCCGCGTAGCCGCCCTGGTGCACCGCGCGGGCGATGCGCGGGTCGTTCACTTCGTCGAAACCCTCCATGGCCTTGTTGCGGTTGTACTCTCGGCCCTTCAGCAGGTCATGCACGGCCACGGTGCGGCCGTAGTAGTTGATGTCGTTGCAGCGCTGGCCGTTGGCGAAGACCTGACTTGGGGTCGATGAAGGACGTGCCGCTGGTCAGCGGGATGCGGCAGACCCGAGAGGTTGTGGGGAGAACGAGCTCAGAGAGCTGGGGAAGTACTGCACGTCATTGCTTGTTTTCAGCTTGTAGTCCAGGCTCTGCATCAGCTCATCCTGGGCTCCGGCGGTGACTACCTCCATGCTTCTTTATATACACGCATGTTGACTCGTACGGCGAAGGAAAACTATTCTTCCAGTGTCTATATTGATATAGGCACTGGAAGAATAGCGTTTTGCGGCGCAAACCGTGCAAAACGAGCTATTAGTCCAGGGTCTATATTGATATAGAGCCTGGACTAATAGCATTTTTTCAGCGCAAAACCGTGCAAAAGCTATTCTTCTAGGGTCTATGTTGATATAGAGCTTGGAAGATTAGTATTTTGCAGCGCAAAGCCGTGCAAAACCGTGCAAAAAAACTCTTCCCGAGGAGGAGGGTTTTTTTTTTTTAAGCAGCCTCAATGTCTCGCGCCAGCTGGTCAAAGCTGGGCGGAGGCAAGCTCCGGCGTGACTGCCCGGAACTGGAGCTCGCAAGCTCTGGGACTGGGGCAGGGCCACGGGGTTCAGGCCCCAGGAGAAGGGGCGCGGCGTGAGAAGCCGGACTGCGAGAGGCGCGGCTGCTTGCGGGGCTGAAGTGCTGCTGCCTGAGCGCGCGTGAAGTGCTGAGGCTGAGTGGCGTCATTCATGTTGTAGGCGGACCGGACGTCCTGCACGGCCGCGTCCTCGCTGCCCTGCTGGGGCCGGAAGAGCGTGTTCTCCAGCACCCAGCCCCGTGCCGCGCGCCAACTCCGCCGCGCCAGCCAACGTTCCAGCAACCTCGCCCGCGGTGGGCGCCAGGGCAGCGGCCCCTTCTGCCAGGCAGGTACCCAAAGGCTCCGCCCACGGCAACGGCAACCTCGCCCTTCTTCCGCAGCCACGGCCGCCGTCTCCTCAACAGCCTGCGCCGCGCCACGCTCCACCTTCTGCGCGCGCTGCCCCGCCTCATCCAGGAGGCGCTCCACGTCACTGAGCCGGCCTATGATCTGCGGAGGCGGCTGCGCCTGGCCCGGCGGGGCAGCACGTTCGAAGGCCTGCGCGGCTGCAAGCCCCTGAGGTCCGCTGCCGCCTGAGCGCCTCTGCAGTGCTGCGCAGACGGTCCGTGATGGAGGGCGGCCCCTGCCCGTTGCTGGCCAGCGCTCCTCAACAAAGCGGGTTCCGCCGTACCCTTGGTACCTCCGCGCAAGGCGCACATCCTCGTCCGTGGCCTCTGCGGGGGTGCGGAAGCCGTCCTCGGGAATTGCCTGCAGGGGCGTGTGCTGCAGGGGCCGAGGGTTGGGGTCCTCGCTGGACTGTACGAAATCGTCCAAGTAGAAGTGGCTTGTGACGAACGAGGTGGCCTTGCGGTCCGGCTGATCCAGGGGCAGCGGCTCATTCCGCTCAAGGTAGCCCACCACCTGCTCAAAGCGCGGGCGCTGATTGAAGCCGTGGGCCCGAAGTGTCTTCATTTACTGTTGCGCAACTTCGTCCGCCGCCCCGGCGCTCGGCCCGCGCGCAGCGCAGCTGGGGTACCTGGCGGTGCCTGCGCTCGCCTAGCCAGTTGTTGAAGGCCCGCGCCTCCTCCAGTTCTCGGTGGCGCTTCAGCAGCAGCGGCTGCAAGTTTTAACTGGTACGTTCTGCGGAACCACCGGAGCATCCGCGGCTCGTTGCGGGGCTCTATGGACATCATGCTTTTGTCCCAGTACACTTGCGCCTGTGGTCAGCCGGTCATAAGCGGACTGCCTCTCCAGCATGCGCAGGGCGCGCTGCTGCTCTCTTGTGAGCCTCCGGTTCAGCCGGTGCCAGTGCCTCAACCGTGCCGGTGCCTCCGCCGGCGCCGTCTCAAGTGGAGGCGGCTTTGGCTTGCGCTTTGGAGCAGCCGGTTCAGTAGGCACGTCCTGCTTAGGTTTGTTCTTGCTCCCAGGGGCCTGCCCCGCCGTTTCGGTTCCGGCGCAGCGTCCTGCGCAGCGTGTGGCGCAGCGTGTGGTGTAGTGTGTGGCGCCTCTTGCACCTCTTGCGCCTCCGGCGCCCTGTGTGTTCGGTCGGCTCCATTTAATCATACGTGTCAAGATATAACACGAACGACAAAGACGACCCGCGAAACGACGTTGCCGTCCAGGTCGGTCAGGCGGAAGCGCATGTGCCTCAGGGTAACCGGGCCCCTGAGGGGCCATGAAGTGCCCGTCGTCCGAGCCCGTCTCCACAATGCTACCCACTCCGCTCTTCAGCGTCAGCATGTGGTGCACGCTGAAAGGCTTGGTGGGAGAGGCGGGCGGCGCAGCAGGGTAGTCCGCGGGCGCAGCTCCAGGTCGTTCAGAATGAGCCTGTTGCCGTCGTAGGCAACGCTCAGACTGTTTGTGGTCTCGCTATAGGTGGCGGTGGCAAAGTTGGAGCTGATCCAGGCGGCCAACCGTGCGCCAGTGTACGCGCCCTCGGGCAACAACGCCCAGTTCAGCGTGCCCAGCTCTGCAGGGACTCTCCCAGGTCTACCTCAAAGTCGCTGTCCGAGCCGGCCACTCTCTTGCGGCTGTCCACGTAGATAGTGGTCATCCTTTTCTTTAGGAACCCGCCCGTCCGGCGGACGACGGGCGGCTGGACGGCTGCGACGGAGGTGCAGCAGGAGATGTTCTCACACTTCGAGCGCTTGTAGAACATTTCATTCCTCGGCTTCAGGTAGTAGACGAAGAGGAAACTGTAGGCTTCCCGCCTTGCCTGCTCATACAGCCGGTACAGCTGCTCCTTTGGCAGCAGGGCGCTCAGCTCCTCAATAACGGCGTCCAGCTCGTGCTGGTTGCGCAGCCTCCAGCAGCAGAGGAATTGCATGTTCACCCGCACGGCTGCGCTGATGAGCCGCAGCTTCTGCGAGCTCACCCAGGTGCTGATCTGCATATGACGGCCCCGGATGAAGAGAGTGTCCAGGGCGCCGTGAGGCTTGTGCAGCTGCGGCTGCTGCTGGATGATGCGCCGCAGCGCCGCCTCGTCCCACTCGTCCCAATACGTCTGCTCCCGCTCTGTGTTCACCCCCAGGTCCTCCTCAATGTACTTCTTGACGGACCCAGCCGTCGTCTATGTTGACACTCGGGCTGGAGATGTAAATTCTCTCAAAGACGCCGCGATACTGCTCCAGAATCAGGCTGATCAGAGCCACGGTTTTGCCCGGGGCACCACGGGGTCAGAGGGCTGCTTACTGCTATACTCTGTCGTAGGAAACAGCTTGATCTTCCCCATTTCCTTTGCGTTACTTGCCAAATTTGAAGCCGGGAAGCCGGGCGGCGAGTCCGTCAGCGCAGTGCTGTGTAGCACCGCGCTGACACAGTTTTTTTCCGGGCAATCCGGGCGGCGAGTCCGGGAGTGCGTCTCTGTGTAGAGACGCGCTTCCAGAGTTTTCTGGAAGACACCGGGGCAATCCTGTGCCCACGCCAGGATTGAGTGAAGCAATCCTGTGCCCACGCCAGGATTGAGTGAAGCAATCCTGTGCCCACGCCAGGATTCAGTGGGGCAATCCTGTGCCCACGCCAGGATTGACGGCAGGGCGTGTGAATGGTGGAAAAAACACTCCGGGAGTTATGCTGCGAGGACAGCATATCTCCCGGACCTTCGGCGCTGGCCCGGTGATGGGTTTTTCGGGCAAAAAAGCGAAGTCGGAATTCCGACCTCGGTGGGAGAGCGAAGTCGGAATTCCGACCTCGGTGTAGAGCGAAGTCGGAATTCCGACCTCGGTGTGGTGCAGGCTCGGCAGGCTGGAGGCTTCTATGCCTGGCAGGTGGCGCGGCCGGGAGGCTTCTATGCCAGGCAGGTGGCGCGGCAGGGTGGCTATGATGCCATTCTTGAGGCAACATTGAATTGTCTTGAAGCAACAATGGCGCAACATTGGATCAATAATGCGCAGCCCGGAGCAGCGAACTGCGCGAACTGCAGCGACAGCTGCAGACTGCGCCGCGCGAAAGCGCGAACACAGAACATAGCACCTCTCTCTTTAGAGGGGGTTTCCCAAATGGTTTATATTCTACCTGAGAGGCCCCTAGCACTCGTCCGTCCAGCATTTGACCTCGTCCTGCGAAGGATTCGAAGTCTAAAACGCTGCGTGCAGGCGTGTGGCTGCAAAATAATGACCCCTAGATATGCGGTTTGGCAAAATGCCCAGCAGCTGCCTTTGTTTCTGCAAGGCGAGCGCCCTCAAAGGAAACCCTGGCTGGCTTTTTTGGTTGGCTTCTGGCTGGCTTGGCTTGGCTTCTGGTTGGCTTTCTGGCTGGCTTTCTGGCTGGCTTGGCTTGGCTTCTGGCTGGCTTTCTGGCTGGTTTGGCTTGGCTCCTGGCTGGCTTTCTGGCTGGCTTGGCTTGGCTTCTGGCTGGCTTCTGGCTGGCTTGGCTTGGCTCCTGGCTGGCTTTCTGGCTGGCTTCTGGCTGGCTTTCTGGCTGGTTTGGCTTGGCTTCTGGCTGGCTTTCTGGCTGGTTTGGCTTGGCTTCTGGCTGGCTTTCTGGCTGGTTTGGTTTGGCTCCTGGCTGGTTTGGTTTGGCTCCTGGCTGGCTTTCTGGCTGGTTTGGCTTGGCTTTCTTTTTTTTCCCTGTTTTTTTAGCTCGCCTTGCAGAAACGCAGCTGCTGGGCATTTTGCAAGCATATCTAGGGGTCATTATTTTGCAGCCACACGCCTGCACGCAGCGTTTTAGACTTCGAATCCTTCGCAGGACGAGGTCAAATGCTGGACGGACGAGTGCCAGGAGCCTCTCAAATAGAATAGAATCCATTTGGGAAACCCCCTCTAAAGAGAGAGACCTGCGTCTCCAGCTCCAGCAGCTTTGAGGCCTCCGGCGCCGGGCCCGGTTTGCCGCTGCGTTGAAGGCCATGCGCTTGTGGCTGATGACCAGCGTGGTGTCCGGCCACCCGGGCTTGGACCTTCAGCCTTGCCTTGGCCTGCTCCAGCTGGTCCTTGCCGACCCGCAGCCACTTCACGAAGTTGAAGCAGTGCGTCTTGCCCACGGGGTCGTCCACCCCGTTCCACTCTGTTGTTTGGGGCGCTCCGCCTAGCGCCTCCAGCGCCCGCAGCCGCTCCGTGAAGCGCTTGGCAGCCACTGCGTCAGCAGGCAGTCCGTCTTCAGCGGCGCGTCCAGAATGCGCCAGGCAGTGCTCAAAGCCCAAGGACCGTGTCATGGATGGGGCGGTAGGTGCCGTTGCTCAGCAGCCTTCTGTAGGCGAAGGCCTGGGGAAGTCCGCGTCCGCGCCGTCCACTCGCTGCGCGCCCACAACCTATTATCGCGTTCACGCTGAGCTTGGCCATGTGCTCCTCGCCCTCGGCCACGCGGCCATGCGCTCCAGCGCGCGCCGCAGCGTCGCCGCGCCACGTGGCTCCGCGCGGAGATGCCCAACACAACTGGTCCCAGCGGCAGACGCCCAGGTCCAGCATCGCGGCCAGCGAAACCTTCGGGTACCAGCCGGGCCCCACGTCAACGCTTTGACGCCGCGGACGTGCAGCCGGGGCTGTTGCGAGGACCTGCGGGAGGCGCGGCGCCAGCTCATGGCTTTCGGCGAGAGGTTCAAGGTGGCCATAGCAGCCCGGCGCAGTACTGCGGGCTAAGACTAAGGCGGGGCACCAGGATCCAAGAGCTGCGGAGCACGAGGTGCTGCGGAGGTGGTGCGAGGCGCTGGGGCAGGAGTAGGGGCCAGCGCCTGGCCGGGCTGGCGCACGAGATCTTCCTGAAGCTGCTGAAGGCGAAACGGGAAGTGCCCGGCGCGGCGGAGAGGCAGAAGACCCTGGCCGCGCAGGACGGCAAGTGCGCGCTGTGCGGCTGTGGGCTCCTGCGAGCTGGACCACGGTGCCGGTGGCAGGCCTTTGCGGGCAGCGTGCAAACAGTAGTAAGGAATGTCTGCCTATACTCCCCTATTCTTTTTCGGATTTGGGTCCCCAAACCCTGCAAAACAGCCAAATTCTTCAACCAGCTGAACGTTTTTCCGATGTCACCGGTCTTTGTCACCACTCCGTTTTTGGTGCAAAAAGCGCTGAAAACGGCGAACTCCGAAAAGTTCGTTTTTTCGTGTCAGACGTCGAAAGTGGTGCCGAGCCTCCAAGTTCGCTCGTTTTCCGCCGAAAACCGGCTCCAGGCGTTCGCCGTGCTCCGAATTCCGTTTTCTGCCCCGAAAAGCCTGCGAATTCCAGCCCGCTGAACTTGTCACCGCTTGTCACCGCTTTGTCACCACTCGCTTTTTGGGTGCAAAAGTGCGTAAAATCGGGCCCAGTTCCCGAGCTCCTTCTCCGCAGGGTTTTTCGCGGCCCGACAGCCCGCCGAGGTCCAGGCCCGGAGTCCGACAGCCCGCCGAGGTGGTCCGTCAGCCCGCCGAGCTTGTCACCACTGAAGTCACCGCTCCATCCGGCTCCGTTTTTTGGTGCAAAAAGCGCTCCAAACGGTCGAGTCCGAAGAGTCCGTTTTTCGTGTCGGACTGCAAGTTGGGATCTTTCGCAATATGGGGGGTACTTTCTGGAGGGATCTTTTTCAGGCCCAATTTAGAGCCATTGAAGAACATATAGGAAAATTAATTAAAATGCAATATCACGCGGAACAACATGTAGGAAAATGCAGGACAATGCAGCAACCAACGCAACCTGTGTAGAAACAAGTAGGACGCTTAAGAGCATCTGTGACCACCGTAGGGCTCTGAGTAGGAACAGGTGAGCAGCAGCAGCAGCAGCAGCAGCAGCAGCAGCAGCAGGAGCAGCAGCAGCAGCAGCAGCAGCAGCAGCAGCAGCAGCAGCAGCAGCAGCAGCAGCAGCAGCAGCAGCAGCAGCAGAGGAACAACAACAACAACAACAACAACAACAACAACAACAACAACAACAACAACAACAACAACAACAACAACCACAACCGCAACCGCAACCGCAACCGCAACCGCAACCGCAACCGCAACCGCAACCACAACGAACACGACGACAACAGCAACAGCAACAGCAACAGCAACAGCAACAGCAACAGCAACAACAACAACAACAACAACAACAACAACAACAACAACAACAACAACAACAACCGCGACGACGACGACGACGACGACGACGACGACGACAACAACAACAACAACAACAACCACAACCACAAC
Source organism: Effrenium voratum (assembly GCA_963377175.1). Classification (NCBI taxonomy): domain Eukaryota; class Dinophyceae; order Suessiales; family Symbiodiniaceae; genus Effrenium; species Effrenium voratum. The sequence continues at coordinate 4,502 of CAUJNA010000351.1, read as the reverse complement.
CACAACCACAACCCACAACCCACAACCCACAACCACAACCACAACGACGACCACGACGACAACAGCGACAACAGCAACAACAACAACAACAACAACAACAACAACAACAACAACAACACCAGCAGCAGCAGCAGCAGCAGCAGCAGCAGCAGCAGCAGCAGCAGGAGCAGCAGCAGCAGCAGCAGCAGCAGCAGCAGCAGCAGCAGCAGCAGCAGCAGCAACTGCAACTGCAACTGCAGCAACCACAACACCAGCAACAGCAGCAGCAACAACTAGCGGCGGCAGCGGCAGCAACAGCAACAGCCACAGCCACAGCCACAGCGAACAGCAACTGCACCAACAGTCACACCAGCAACTACAACAGCAGCAGCAACAACACCAACACCAACACCAACACCAGCAGCAGCTGCTGCAGCAGCAGCACCAACAACAGCAGCAGCAACAACGACAACGACGACCACCACCACCACCACCACCACCACCACGACCGCCGCCGCCACCGCCACCACCAACAACAACAACAACAACAGGCAGACATCTAACTAGGCAGTATGTTGGAAGAAGCTTTCTGCGATAAACAATGCAGAATGCATCACTAGCTTTGGCTCATGCAGCCGCCATGCTGACCAGGATGCTATGGAGCCAAGAACTATCAGAACTTCAGGGTTTGGGACAGCTTAGCCACACATCTAAACTCATAGCTGAGCCTGTGGAAAGGACATGGAACGCTGGCCATGCTGGGTTTTGATTGTTCTTACTTTTGTGGGGGGGGGGGGTGGGCAGCTCTGGCACTGGCGCATGCTTACCAAAGCTGTGACAGAAAACGTGAAGCCCTGGTCAAGCCCTGACTTCCTTTTTGATTGGCTTTTGCCATGCCGAAACATGGAGCCCTTGCCATGCTTGATCCTTGTTTTCGCTTATAATGACCAGACTTACAGGCGCGGCAAAGGTAGCTGCAAGCGCTGTTTGCTTTGCGTGGGAGGGGTGCTTTGCGACACTTTGTCAATTGGCCGCTGTTGAAGGCCGTTCACCTCAAGGTCAGCAGGTGCTGTTTAGCCAGTGTCGAGCCATGGGGGGGAAAAAGAAGAAGGGCAACACACTTCCTCAGAGCCTAGCTTGCATGTGGCAAGTATGAGTGAGGCAGAGTGTGATGGACAGGAGTGCTTTTGCTGCGTTGGACTTTTGTTTCTGAGGCACATGATGTTTTCCAACCACCCACATCCAGCAATATATGGCCACTATGCTCCAGTCCAGCCGCTTCAGCCCATGCAGCCACAAGGCTACCCAATGATGGGCCAGTACCAGCAGCCAGCCCACATGAGTGTGGCGCAGCCCTCTCAGATGGGCGTGGTGGGCAGAGGGTTTTTGTGTGGCTTTCTCACGAGACAGGGAGGAAGACGAAGATGCTGTGGAACAGAGCCCCATGTCTTCACAGAGGTCAGGTGTTGCTGTTTAGCAGCGCGCAGCTTTGTAGCAGAGCCTGGCAGCCAAGGTTCCATGTCTGATGGTAGTGGTGGCTCTGGGTTCCTTGGGCAGCAGGCAGTTTGGTTGAGCGCGCAGCCTGTCTCCTTGGCGGGGGAGGGGCTTCTGGATTGAGGTCAAGCTCCACCAGTGGTGGCAAGAAAAGGAAGAACAAGAAGGCCAAGAAGTCCAAAGCAAAAAAGCAGAAACTGAAAGGCTTTCTGGCTGCACCAGCCATTTTGGGTGCGCTTTTTGGATTGTGCTCATTTTTCAGGAAAAGATGGTTCCTCTTCAGATGCAGACAGTCTCTTGGCTTGGTTGCATCAGCGTGGGGATCATGCCAGCCACAGTGTCTAGGGTCTGCGCATCCTTGCTGCCTGGCTGAGGCGTTGTGTTGGACAAGAGGGCTGTTCCAAAGTGCTGTTTGGCCAGATGGAAGAAAAGTAAAAACAACATATTCCCAAGGCCAGCGGTTTTGGACTTGCTTTGGCGCTTGTGCGCGCTCCTGGCATGAGCTAATGGCAGGCGAGATGCACTCAGATTCCTGAAGCACTTGGACCCAGACAAATTTCCTGATGGCCAGGGGCGCAGCGAAACATACTTGCGGCTTTTGCAATTTCACTTGGGCAAGTTGCAAGGTTGCTTGCCCTGCTGCAGGATTGAGGCAGCAGCTGGATGAGGTTGGCGTCGGCCAAGCACTGTTCCTGACCACAGGCTTTCCACCGTTCCTCAAGCTGAATGATCTCAGGGCCAAAAGCCGGGGAGATCTGACGCTTTGGCGTGGTCAGTCATGCAGTTTGTGTGGTGTGACTCCCAAAGCAGAATTCCGAGGAAGAAGAAGTTCGTGGACGCCAAGGAGAGGTTCAAGGTCCGGGTGGGGAAATATCGGATGGACGAGGTTGCTGAAGACTACGCAAATCTTGCCCTTTGGCTCATTGGTCATAGGTTGATCATTGGCGCGAAGTAACAGCTTTGTCAGGATGTGAGGGGTTTGCCAGTTTGCCCTTTGAATCGCATGTAGGGCTTGGTCGGCTTGCGTGGAGAGCTTGATTGTGGTGTTGAATGCTTGGTTGCATGGCGGGAGTGATTCTTGGTACGGAGAGCGTGGTTGCCTTAAATGGATGGCTTGATTGTGATGTTGCTTGGCATGGAGGGCTGGGTTGTGATGTTGTGGCCTTGCATGGAGGGCTTGATTGTAGTGATTCTTGGTATGGAGGGCTTGGTTGCCTTAAATGGATGGCTTGATTGTGATGCGTGAATTGCTTGGTTGTTGGCAAGGAGGGCTTGGTTGTGATGCTGTGGGCTTGCATGGAGTGCTTGGTTGTAGCGTGGAAGGCTTGACTGTGGCGATGCTTTGCATAGAGGGCCAGGGCTTGGCTGTGATGTTCAACCAAGCATGGAGTGCTTGGTTGCGATCCCGTAATCTTGCATCGAGGCCTGATGTCTTGGCGCGGTGTGCGTTTGTGTTGCTATGTTGAAAAGCAGACTGTCTGGAGTGTCTGGAGCCATGGTTTTCCAGATTTCAGCTTAGCCTGGCTAGCTTATGTGTGATGTGCTGCATGGCAAGCCTTGGCAGCCCTTCGTAGATGGCTTTGCTAAGGCCGATGTCGCGGCTAGGTATGGATGGGAGGACGCTTTTGGCGGCAGGCACCCAGATGCGATGACAGCTGCTTGCATTGCAATCCCTTTCTTGCTCATGCCCAGAAAGTTTTCTGTATTTCACAGGCAGTGACGCGCTACTGTGCCAGCTCAGGGGATGGGAACTGCCAATGAGGACAACAGGCCCATGTTCAGGCTGGAAACAGCAAAGTCAGGGGATGTTTGGCTGTTCTGCAAGCATGGAACCTTGGCTTTGGTTTTGCAGGCAAGTTGTGCTGAGGGGTAGGAAAGCCCGCGTGGGAACTTCGCATTTGTGTCGCCAAGGAGGGACTGGGGATGGAAAGATGGTTGTGCCAGCCGGGGTGCCAGCGATCAAGGTCTACAGGAACTCACAGTTTCTTTGCTCTTGCAAAGAGCATTCGACTTGTAGCTTTTGTCTTGTGCTCCATCTTTGAATGTGCTCCCAAGCTTGTCAAGGCTCCTGATGCAGGGACCTGGCCCAGACCATGAAGAAATGGACTGCAAAGATATTTACACGTCAGATGAGGGGTACCAGAAGTGGGTCCAGTGCTTGATGAGAGCAGCTAAGGCAAACCCTGACCAGAAGTGGGCCCAGTCTTTTCAGGACCTGGGCAGTGTGCAGCCTTACGAGGCAAAAGAGAAAGTCCAGGCAGAGGTCAGCAAGTTTCTTCTGGCCAAGAAGCAGGCAGCACAAGGACCTCTAATTATTTGCAACACTTACCCAGCCGACGCCTTTTGTTTTGCACCTGCAGGAAGCACGCTGCCACTCCAGCAGCCATTGGCAGATGCTCAGTCAGAAGGGCTGCTAGCAACAGGAAAGGCAGCAGCAGAACAGGCTGCAGGCCAGCAAGAGCTGGCGCAACTGAAGGCAGAAGTGGCAGCGCGCAAAGCAGAAGCTCTGGCAGCAGCAACACATCAAGCAATTCCAGCAGCAAGGCAGGAACAATCAGCTGAGGTGAGGAAGCTGAAGGAAGAGCTGCGTGCCGAGGCAATGCAAACTGCCATTCGCCAGGCGCAAGAGCAAGAGCTGCAGCAGCTTAAGGCAGAACTTGCAGCAAGGCAAGCGCACAGCAAGACAGAACAAGAGGCGCAAGCAAAGCAAACTGACAGGCATTCTGCAGCAGAGGCGCAGCAGGTTGCAGAGCTGAAGGCAGAGCTTGCAGCGCAGGAAGCAGAAGCAGCGCAAGCACACCAGGCGGAGCAGCTGGCAGAAGCAAAGCAGCTGGCAGCAGAAGAGGCTACCAGGCAGAAGCAGGAGCTAGCGCAGCTCACGGCAGAACTTGCAGCGCAACAAGAACAGCAGCAACTGACAGAAGCAGAGCAGGCAGCAGCAGCGCATGCCAACTTTGCACTTCAGAAAGCAGAGCTGCAGTCGCAACTTGCAGCGCAACTGGCACAAGCCAAGCAGCTTGCAGCAGAGG